>VXBQ01009855.1:494535-572742 GCA_013400175.1 Phainopepla nitens | reverse complement strand
GCCCCCCCCCCCCCGTGTGTAGAGGTGAGCTAAAAGCAATGGCAATCATGTGACCTCAAGTAAGGTAGTTACATAAGTCCTGAGCTCCATAGGTAAATTTCTCTCTGCTGCTGAGAGGTAAATTTCTTTAAATTAATTTAATACCATACACATAGAGTAATTTATTATAAAGGGAAAAGTATTCCTAGATCAATAAATATATGTACATCATTTTTATTAGAAGAAAAAAATTAATATGAGACTGGGCGGATTGCTTTTTATTGTTTCTAAGATGACTGTGCATTTTTTTAAAGGAATGAAATGTCAGATTGATCTTTAGAGAAGCCTCTCTGACTTGCTTTAAACAGTAGCACCACCACATGTCAGGAAGTGGTCAGAGGTGCAAAACACCATATTAACTCTTAATCCTCTGATTAGGAAATAAAAAAACATAAAAATATGCTACAAGGAAAATATTCAATAGTTTTTGTTAATTCTATTAAAAAAGGATATTAGTCCCTATTTGCAAGTCAGAATAATTTTCCAGTTAAATATCTTTCCTATGATTCTTCTTCCTTCTTTGCTCAGTTTTAAGTAATTTCTTATACTGTGGCTAAATTGTAAAAGGTGGCAGAGAGTCCTCCCTGACTGCTGCACTGCCCTCTCTCCAGAACCCCTATTTCATTACCTGTTTGCTGCAGCCTTTGCTGCGTTGTCCTTTAGGTTTATCTCTGCATGTTGGGATCCTCTGACAGAACAGGTAAAGCAAGAATCCAGCCAAAACCCCCAGGTGTGTCAGAATTAAGTTTGGGACTCTTATGCTCTCTTAGAGAGGTAGCCACAGTGAGAAATCAAAAGAGCACCTGAGAGTGCCTATTGCTGTGAATTCTCCAACTTTCTTGTGCTGTACAACTATGCCATTGAAAGCTGACCTGCAGCAGCGCAGTTAGAGCATCAAAAAAATCGTGGCATAAATGAATGTCTAAGACCATTTGCTTTGATGTTAGTGAGGGTAGAAGCTTGCAAAGGATTCTCATTTACTTTCTGAAAAATATTTAAAACTTTAATTGAAACATGATTTGAGCATTAATTAATGTGCTCTAATTGTTACTGAGGTGTGGCTGGCACCTGAATTCCAGTCCTTGTATTTTGCTTAAACCAGGTAAAGTGTTACCATTGAAAGTCAGTTATCTGAACAAGGCTACATATGAGCTAAATCAAATGCTTTAAAGGAAACTGCCATCAACACCATCTCTTTGTGAGAAAGAGTCAACACAAACTTGCATCACTGCACATTGTAATTTTCTATGAGGTCCCGCAGAGTATCCTAAAGTTTTTTTTTTAAAATGGCTGTAATGGTGGTAACTTTCATTGGCTTAGAGGCTCTGTGATAAAAATGTGCATGATTTTGCCATTGTGTTTTGCAAGCTCACATGTGAATATTATTAACGTGTTCTGGTATGACAGTGCTCTCATTCACAGGTCCCTCCTCTCTGGGGAAAATGCTACATGCTATTGTAATGGGGAGCTCTTAGCTGTCTTAAAAGTATTTTCTGGCATTCTCTTGCTGTGTCTTTATTTATATGTCTCTTTTTAAGGCAACATTTGCCCTTTTTCTAGTAGCCAAATAGTATTGTAATCAAAAAAGTGTTTTTGTTATTTGATATTTCAGTTGTTGTGTACCACTATCAATTAATAATGCAAAATCTGTCTCGTGGTATCTTTAAATTTAACACAGGCTACAAATATGCTGTTCCTAACATGGTGTTACCAGGTATTCTTGCAAGCCAGCTCTTTGTATTTAAGCTTTAAAAGACATCAAGTATGTGGATTTTCCTAAGAAACAGAGCTCTTTGTTAGCTTCAGCGGGTACCAGTACCTCCCAGAGCTCCTGAATCTGCATGTTCATGTTCCCCTTTCCATGGGACAGCAAATCAGGCTGGTCTCTGTGAGACCACTCAGCTCTCTGATCTCAAGTATAAGAGGACATTTGCTGTTAATAGTGTTTCTCCTTATGCTGGAAATGGGAATATTGCCCTTGCCTCTTCTGAATACAGAAGATCAATATACTCATGCTCCTGAAGTATCCAGAGCATTGTGTCAAATATAATGCAAATATTGGCTAACTTGTAATTAAATATTATATATATTATACTATTAATATAATATAATATTTATTGTTTTATATGAGTAGAGAGTGGACCAGCCACTGGAAGTTGGCCTCTTGTCTCTGAAATTCTTCTCTGGCTCCTGTCGGTGGAAGGATACACATGTTGGCTATACTGTGTTTGCTGAGCAGGAAGAAAATGTGTTCGATTCCCACCAAGCTGAACAGATAATAATATACACTTGAGTTCTGACAACTGCTTTGTTTTGAAGTATCGTGAATGATAATACCACTAAGAAAATTACTTTATGCTTTTTAAATTCTGTACTGCAAATAAAATTTTTTGTATTATCTGATGAATGCCTCATAGGCACAAGTCAGTAAATGAAAAGCCTGTTTGCATTTCAGATAAAGCAAATTGTTTCATTTATTCTGGAAAGCTTTGTAAATGGACTTGAGGCTCCAAGATTATTAGCTACAATTGTCTCTGATCATAAAAAGTTGTTCATTTAGTGACAAATTCAAAAATCAGGCAGAATGACTGATCAGGCAGAATATGACTCTGAGTAGTCAAAAACCAATGAGTTATCTAACTCAGTGTTTAGATTACAGTTGTGGAAAATAAGTCTGGAGTACTTATTTTCTGGTAATCTCTAAGTTTCAGAAATGTATTTTTTCTAACTGTCCTGCTTCCCACTGTCTTACAGGTGTTCAGAAGAATGATGTCAACTGTTATTCTTGCTTTGTATGGATGGAGTTTCTGACTGGTCTAGGTAAGAAAAACAAACAGCTTCTTTAGTACACCAATTCTGCAGGGCAGCCTGGGATTGAAATGGTTGTTCCCTTCTCCAGAAAGTTTGGTTATGCTTGAGTTATAAGGAACACAACAGCACTAGTACTGCAAATTTAACTTCAATATATTAGATTAAGTGCATCAGATGTATTTCCACATTTTAAAAAATAGTGTAGTATCTTGATAACAAGCTTTTGAGAGTAATCAGCTCTTTCCTAATTTTATTGCATTTGAATATTATTCTCTGAAAAAAGAAGAGACAATGACATAAATACTACCCTTAACTGTTTTCTCAGAAAGCAGATCTCAATGAGGCAAATTGATTTTCCTTGCTTGCCACATAAGCAGTTTGGGTAAAGCTTTCAGTTAACTATCTCTTCAATCTGATCAAACTTAAAACTCATGTATATTTAGGTGAGTGATGTTTCTAAATCAACAGTTTATATTGTTTTGAAAAATACTTTCACTGATAACCCTTGCTCAAATGCTAGCTCACTGTCTGCTGGTTGAGGAGGGAAAATTAAATGCATATAACAGGCTGTGTCTGGCCTTTGTGCACAAGAAAAGAGAGAGAAAAGTAGTAGAGATACAGTACTATAAAGTCTTGTACTTTCACAAGAATTTCTTTACGTTTCTGGTAAAGAAAAGAGAGAATGGGACTGTCTCCCTATGAAAACTCCTGGGGAGCAGAAGCCTGAAAAATAATCTAATCTCTCTGTAGAAGAGACGCAACATCCTTGCAGTCCATATGCTGGTGTGTTTAAATGCCTGTGAATAAGTAGTGGCCACCAACAATAGCTGTTGGATATTTTCTCATACAGTCAAGGTCTCAAGTAAGAAACCCAAAAAATTTTCAGCATGTGGTCTTCATCTGTAAATGCAGATTTGCATCTGCTGAGGAGAGATGCAATACTAGGACGACAATGAAAAAAAAAAAGGGCAAACATCTATATGCCATTTAAAAAAATGGAAAAAAACATTTCAGGGGAAAGAATGATAAGCCAGAAACCCCAAACATCATACTTCTGTAAAACATTACCAAGGGTAGGAAACTGTGACTGCAGAAGAACAATTTCTTTTTAGATGTTCTTTTTCTGCCCTGCTTCATGTCACATGCAATACACCAAAGCATGGATCTAAATTCCGGATGTGCTTCTTACATGTTTTGTGTTGCCTTTGGTAACTTTCCCACTCCAAATATATAACTCAGTAACAAAGATGTTGATAAACTCTTATGAGAAAGGACTGTGGATAGCAGCAAGTGTGATCTGGAATGTTCCATAAAATTTTGTTTTATTTATAACAGTTCATGATGACAGCATTGAGAGCCAAAAAAGATAAGGAATTTTGTACGAGTTCCATTTGGGGTTGATCTTTTCCTGGAAGCATGCTGTAGTAATCTTCCTTGGTTTTGGTTTTGTTTTGGTTTTGTTTCTGGTTTAGGGTTGGTTTTTTCCTTTTGCTTTTGCTGTTTCTATTTTGGTTTGGTTTGGGATTTTTTTTGTTAGAGAAAAAGGTTTCTTTTGTTGGAAAAGCAAATTGTCTCAGCTGTTTAGTCATTTCTCCTTGAAGTAATGAAATAGTGCAGCTTCTTCAAGCATTCCAGATATCCTTATTTAGTTAAAGTTTTACAGCTTTGGAGAATTTGGCTGTGAAGGCCAAATAGCAGTTAGAGTGCATAAAAATTTTAGAAGAACCTTCCAAGACAGCACCCCTTTGAGAAGGACAATGCTATCAACTGATCTCTAATAATGCACTTGATTTCTTTTTTCCAGTCATTCAATGAATGTGTGGTAGAGAACAGATCTGAACCCACTTCTTTAGGCTGCAAGGTTACAACAACAAAGTAGTTCAGGCATTCCAGTATAGGTTTCTTGCTGATATCCATAGGTTGGTATCTGGGTGATCAGCCAATTTTGCTACCTTTATCAGGGACAGTCCTTTAAAAGATCTCCACAGAAACAGTAGTCGGCAACATGTATTTCCAAAATATTAATCAGGTATCTTGAAAATTAAATGAAAACTATTAGCAGATTTCTCTGTTTTTATTTTCCTGAACAAAAACTTGTTATGAATGCCACTTTTCTCATCCTCTCTTTTGTGAGGTTAAATATCTTGAGAATAATTCTTTCATTTGTAATTTCTCAAAGAAATGAAAAGTTCAAAACTAAGAATGTTTCTTTTCTATTCTTGAAAAACTAGTGCATGGAGTATACTTTTAATTATTTTAGATAGTTGTCCTAATGTTTTTAGAGTGACCAAGTGCCAAAGAACCAATCACAGTTAAAGTTTCTCAATGTTGTAGAGATGCCACTCACTTTTAAATAGCCTTTTAAATACTGAGGCTGAATTGATGCAATGGTTTGGTGCCTTCTGTGATGTAAAAAGTATATGAAGTTCCCATTTTAATGGTGATAGCTTTCAAATGATCTTAAAGTATAATTTATGTGCAGACATTTTAATGTGCTGTAACAACGAAGTATTATTTGCGATGCCATTTAGCCATTGCTTTTTATAGTGTTGAGTTCCTTAATTTTCTCTCTGGCCAGGTTTGTTAAAATACTTCCAGCAAAAGCCGTGCTAAGTGCCTCAGGTTGCTACTATTGAAGTCAGCCAGACCTACTACATTTTGAGAAGAATCCATGTAGATACTATATAGACATTTAGGGATTTTTTTGTCCTTCACCTGCCTTTGGGGCTGTGATTTTTTTTAATATCTTTTCATAGGGTGCAAGAACATTTGTTTTTAGCTTGTACCTTATACAAATGACGGAAATTATTAGGTTTTTTTCTCTCACAGTTCTGATTTTACAAACACTTTGAATTTTTCCATGATTTCTCTCAATTTCTTCTCTCATTGCCCTGGCCTGAATACGTACAAGGTGTTATCCTACTTATGGTGTTACAGGCATCTAAAAGAGGCAAGATTTGGGAAGAGAGATAGGAGGGCATCCTCCCGCCCAACCCTACTTTTGCAGCAGTAAACATGTATTTACATCACTAGAGGCTTTCCTAGCAGAACTGAGACCTAAAACTATCAGCTTTACTTTTTTGTTTGAATTGAAGCAGACATTAGAAAATAATAGCCTTCTTTGTGTGTGTTTAAAAGAAAAGAATCTTTTTCTCTAGGATCTTTAATTTTTTCTATTTCTTAAACTTTGGGGCAATGGAGAGCCCAGCTATATACAGAAACACTTTGAATGCTGAGCTGCTGGGCAGGTGGCATGGCTTATTGGGCTACTGGGATCATTTCTTCAGCAGACACAGCAGGAGCATGATCTGTTATTACAGTGAGCTAATAACACGTCTGGAGGTGAAAAATAACATGGAAATGGTGCTACTTTTTTAATAAAAAAAGAATATGGAGGCTTGGTTGTGAAAATGAAATTAATTATGGGGGCAGTAACAAGGCTTTGTTGTAGAAAATAAATAGGATAGCATTATGACAATACTCAGGCATTTTTCAGTGAGGCTGTATGAACACTAGAGAAAATGTTAAAAATAAATAAATAAATCTATGGCCTCTGTTAGCTAGGATTTTTTGACAAGAACTATCTAGAGGATAAAAAAAGGCAAGTTCAGCTCTTAAAAGGAGGAAGCCACACTGGAAACAGGGAATGCTTTATTTAGTTATTAATCTCTGTATTTATTTTGGTGGTACTTTTGTGTCTTCCAACCTATAAGTGTAGTTTCAGATAGTTTTTTGAAGTGTCATCATCCGGTGATGCTTTTAGACGAAAGCTCAAAATTGCTGGGATTTTTCTTTAGAGAGCATGTGAGATATGACAATAAATCCTGATTCTCAATTCTAAGAAGGAATTTCTTAGAAATCTTGAGCCTAGAAGGAGAAGAAATAGACAAAAAGGAAAAGCTGTACCTGGTGACAAAGGGAAGCTGTGAAAAAATAAAAAAGAATGAGGCTGTGGAAGACAAATCTGTGGAAAAGCTGTGGCAGCTGCTGGTGTTCCCTGTGCACAATCTCCATGCTTCTCTCCAGTGCTTTGTTGCAGGTTTCAACAGGGAGCAACAGCGAGCACAGACACAGGTAGAAAAGGGGGCTGAATCTTTCTTTGGTCCTGGAGAAGAGAGCCCTGAAATAGGTGAAGAGCTCCCTGGAGCCACACTCAGTGGGCAGGAAACACAACCTTGTCCTTTGTGGTGAGTGTCCCAAAGCATTTAGCCAAGAACTGCAACCAGGAAAGGGCTAACAAAGCAACACAAGCAGGTCAGAGGAGCAAGCCTTCCTCTGTCTCTCCCAGCAACCCATGCTTGTTTCCAACTTGCTTTTCACTACAACTCTTTTCACACTGACAGCTGCTCCTGCTGATTTAGTAACTCTGCAGGACAGCCATGCCTTGGACCTGCCCATCTATCATTAAATCCCTCCAACTGGTAAATTTTCGTGCAGCATAGCCCCAATATTCCATTATAGATCTTGTTTCTAGCCAAGCATAGTGAGTGTTTATTTCTGTTAGATTCAACTCTAATGAAAAGGCTCAACTGAAGCTTCCTCGCAAGAACCTGAGAAACTTACTGTGAGGAAAATTTTTAAAAATCCTCTAAATTTACACAAAGCTTGTGGAGGTCACCTAGGACACTTCAGTCTAATAATTCTGTGATGATTGTGTCTTCTTTGCTTATTATGCACTTATAAGTCACTATATAATAGAGTTTTCACTTTGTGATCTGCAAATAAACTTATTTACACGTTAAATATTTCAGCCTTCCAGGATAACAACCACTGGAAGACTAGGTAGCTATTATTGTGTTTTGACCCACAGATGAGAACATTTCTTCAAGCTGAGAAGGCAGTTGCAAATCACTTGCCTTCTTTTTTTTTTCTCTTAGACTCAGGTGAGCAAATTTGCATTATTGTTACACTCTTGGATATTTTAATTTTCAAACCAATGCGCTTGAAAGCTTAAATAACCTTTTTTGTCATGATGGGAATTGACTTAGATGGTGGGGTGACTTATAATTTAAGTAAAGTTCAAATCATGTTGGCAAGCAAGTCTGTTTAAGCATAACCATCTGAGACAAAAAAAAAGCCTGGCAGCCACTGCAACCTAAGGCAGTAAACATGGTACAAAATATTACCTTAATATAGCTCTTTTTTTTCCCCCCTTGTCTCCAAAGTGTATAAAAGTTGCCACATAAAAATATAGGTCACTTATGCAGATCTTTTAAAAGGGATCCTTAATCTTTAACACATCATTTACACCGAATTGCTCCTGAAGTAAATCTTTCTATACCTAATTAGTGGACAGATTCCCACTCCTGCTGGGACCTGATCCAGCTCTCTCAGATATCAGCTTAGAGACTCTGACTAAGTGTACGAGCTGAAGCAATCCATAATTTAGCAGCTAAGTGTTTAATACAGGTCCTTAATGGAAAGACCAATCATTGGCCCTATCAGTCTGTACCAGAGGTACATATGTAACACACTGCTGAGTCTTGTGGAGGAGGTCTGAGTAAAAGGATCCTGCTAAAGCTTCTGCTAATACTTCCACTGTGTGAAATGCAGCTCAGCCAAAAGAAGATATTGGCATTTCAAAACCCAGACAAATGGCGCAGTGTAGTCCTGGGTTTTCTGGGTGTTTAGCCTATGACAGATATATTCAGGTCTAACACACATAAATGCTGGTGGCACAGCTTCTTTAAGAACTTTGAATAAGTCTTTAGGAAGACTTGCTTCCAGCCCTCTTTCTCTGTGATGAATTGCAACTGTTGGCATGCTGTTCCCTGTGTGATGTATGAACAGACTTGATTTTTATTTTGATCTTGTTGTCAATTCTTTTCAGGATTAAGTTTACTGCTGTTTAGATGCACATTTTCTTGCATCCTTTGTGGCCGTGGAGTCTAGGAGTAAATTTTTCAGCATTTAACCTTGACCTTATTTCTGTCTTTTCAAGTTAATGGTGTTTGGCCAGTGCTCTTTCCCTGCCCGCTGCTTGTAATCTGCGTGCTTGCTGCAGGGTGAGGTGCAGATTGTACCTGTCATATACACAGCTGGATTTCATAAATGATTCACACCTATTTTCAAACAAGTGCACTTTTCATAAAAGTCCTTGTAGTAGGTGTTTTATAAACTCAGCAAGCCCAATGAGTCCAACAATATAAATCAGAAAAGACCAAGGCTCTGGAGTTTTTTTTGGATGATGACCTTGCCTGTCCTTAAACCTGGACTTCAATCACAAAACCCGCCTTTACAGCTTAAACTTCTGCAACTGGATCACAAACTCGTGGCTTTCCTCTTTCTTGTCTCATGTTTTCCCAGTGGATTTACTGTCACAAGTTACTCTTGCTCTGTGCCTTTATATTTTGTATCATGCTGAGCTTGACTAAGGGCTCTTTTAAGGAATTCTTTTCTTAAGATATATAAATTTACATATTTGGGTTCATGATAATGACTTTCTATCTAGCAGTGTTAGCATTTCTCCTACTTCTTTTTCTAATTGTGATAAGTGCTTATTTATAATAACTGCTTTAGAATAATAAAGTAATTGTTCCTGCTAGGTAAAGTTTTCCAGTCAGGGTTGTAAACAGCTTGTACAGTTGCTACTGTTTTTTGGGTAAATTCAGAACTTATCCTAGTATTTGTGTGGATTTCGTAAACATTTAAGCTGCAAATGGATATCTAAAGTCAACTGCTGAGCCCAGTAGAAAGCAGCATACATAAAAGTTGAAAGGTACACTTGGTTGGTAGAGCGATATCAAAGTGTGGGTGACATTTTGGAAAATGCTGAGCACAAACTTATTGGGATAAAGAGGTACATTAAAGACTGCTGGCTTGAAGAAAGTGAATGTTCAAGAGTTGTGGTATTAACACAGTGAAATCTTTAGCTCCTGCCCTGAGGAGTTGCTTTTCATTGCTTGAAGTCTCAAGGTGGCTGCCTGTTAAGTAGTGTCAAAAAATGAGTCGCTGCAGGTTTCCTGCTTTGAATTGGAAAGCACTCTGGATCAGAAAGGATTGCAGGAACCTGAGCCTTTCAGTTTCTTCAGCATAAAGCAAGTTAACTGATGTCTTAGAGATGACCTCTGAAAGTCACTTGTAATTCTTCAGCAGGCTGGAGCCCCTGCTGCAATGCCACCCCAGCTTGCGCCACATTGTGATCTGAGTCTCCGGGAACAATGATCATCCAGAGACACCCTTGCCGCAGATGCTAGGTAAATATTAAAATACTTTTTGAGGGACAAAAAAAAATCATTCCTGCTGAAAATAAACTGACTATTCTTCTGTTCTAAATATGTGGAATAGTAACAATATTCACTTTTCTCATCATTTTTGGAGTCGTATCAGTTTTTAGGGTAATATTCATTTCATTTGCATGTTCCTTTTTTGTTCAATCACTTTTTAAGTATTAAGCCAATTATCTTGGTTCTCAGTCATATTTAATGGACTTTTCTGTGATTTGTTCTATTTTAAGTACCTATTGCCAATTCTCTTTTTTTAAGTATCATATTTGATTTTCCCCTTTTTACTTCATTTTACCATGAAATCAGAATCTCTTCTTCAGATCTTGTAATGTGCTGCTACATTCTTACATTTGTTACAAATTGAGATAGTGATATTAGAATGAAATTAGGTCTAATGAACTCCATATATTACCTCCCTCATCCAAGCGTTTAGAGCTTTGTTCTGTTGGTCTTTACCTGCTCCTATTTTTCCTCCAGCAATCTGTGCTATTTCAAAATCTTTTTATTTAGGGGGGAGAGGCAACTGTAAGGCAAAAAAATATCAATCCACCTGATTCTTGATTGCTTTTAATTCTTAAATTGTTTTTGTAACTTGCTCAGTAGTGAAAACATCACAAAGAATCATATTTGTTGTTCATGTCAGCTAAATCCAGTCTGCTCTCCACATTCTTCAGCTCCTCCACATAACCTGTCAATTCAGAAGAGCCCGTGCTGAATGCTGTGGCTACTGTTCAACAACCCAAACACTGAGGTTTGAGTTCCTGGCTTTTATATGTCTTTTTCTTCATTCACTGAGTCCATAAGAATCAAAGATGAAAAAGGGGTGGCTCATGCTATAAATATCCAAATTATAAGTCTTGTTTCTCTGTGTCCATAGAAAATTGCCATCTTCATCCATTCTTGGCTCTTTCAGGACTGCCTTCCTTTGAGCTACGTTCCTCCCACACCTGACGTTTCTGCTAGCTTGGGATCCAAGTCTGCACTTCAGACTGTTTGTTAAGAAAATTCCTTCACACAGACAAGTGGCAAGCAAAACACTATATGCAGGACCAGGATGCTCACAATTGTGTCTGCCTTTCAAGGAGTTGGACTCCACATTCCCTACCCACTGATGTAAATGCTTTTTTTTTAACATAACTTAAGTTGTTTAATTACAGCACGAAAACATAAGGCATATGTTCAATTTCCAGTTATTATCAGTGTCATTTCTTGTTTGGTTTATGCGCCACAAAGGTTCTATTTTTAAAATATATCATTTTGTTTTGACATTCCAGGTTCTGCATATTTTGAGCTATGCTGTTGCTCTGTGGGTGTGTGGACACTGGGAACCCTCTGGACTAAAAAAATGCCTCATCATTCCCATTTTATATCTGACATGTTCTTGAATGCTGCATTGCTTCAGGTCTAGTATTTAGATCTGCCTGCTTTCAGACTCAGAGAGTCATTCTGACTAACTATAAGAATCTTTCAGGTAGCATGAAACATTTATGCTCTTCATACTCTTGTTGTGCTGTGCTGCCACATTCCTTTGCGCTTTTCTTAGTAAGCCCTAAATACTAGTTATTGATTAAGAACTTATGCTGCAACATCTTTCACTTATTTCTCCCCTGTCAGCGTGGTCTCAGTGTGTAGGGAATACTTGTCTGAACTCCTGTTGTGTTAAAGGTTTCTGCAGTAACCAGAATTTCTGGCTCTGAGCCACTCTATGAACCCACAAGGCATAGATAAATAAACAGATAGACACATCGATAGATAGATAGATGATATAGATAATAGATATCTAAAACCAGCATTCATTGAAATAGCATATTTGACTCATGATTACTGTCTTTAGATTAAAGAGATTAATCTTTTGCTAAAAGCATAGCTACATGATTATATGTCTTTACAAAGTTAATTTTTTTTAACCTCCCTGGTAGTCCTCCAGCTCAAAGTGAACTTCACATTCTCTCTTTTCTTTGTTTTTTGTCATGCACAAAAAAAGTACACCAAAAGTGTGAGCAAATGCTTATTCACTTCATGGTCCTTGAATAAACAGAATATCTGTTGCTTCACCAAAAACACCAGAGTGGCAGCATTCTTCTGAAGTGACAAACCTTGACTTTTGTGCTAGTCAATCACTATAAGAAAAAGCAGAAATTAAGTGGTTAAAATTCCTGGGAGTTTCAAAAAGAAGCTGGTGCTTCAAACAGGGCAAGTTCATTGACTTTCACGACTTTAGTATGGCTTACTGTCTCTGATATTACCTGATCTTGAACAGGAGTACAACTATTGATCAGACATCTGTGGCAAATTTGTATCATGGTCTACACAGACCCTCAGACACTCCAGTTCATTACACTAACTAATTATACCTCTTCCAATCATTTCTTCTTGCTTCACTCGGTGGAGCTGTAACATGTTCAGATTTCCCCTTGGCCAACGGTGTGCCATTGCTGGTGCACTGACAAGCACAGCTTCTGCTTCCCAGCACTGCACGTATTTATCCCTTTTATACCAGTTGACTTTTTGCATCATATTGAAATTGCACAGAAAAAGGAAATTCAAGTTTGATAGAATTGTCCTCGAGCCAGGTGTTATGAGCTCTCAGAGGTTCTATCACTGTTTGGGTTTTTGTCCTGCAAATCCCAATGGCATAAAATAAGCGGGATCAGCACCTCAGGTGGTGTTGGAAACAAAAAGGTTTTTTAACTGTGAAAATAACAAACTCTCTACAGAGAAAAAGCCGTGCCAGAGGCAAGGAGGTCCTTGTCTCTGCTAAAACACCTCAAAAATGCCACCAAGGTTCCTTTGTCCAGTGCTTTCAGTATTGATGGTCCAGGCAGGGCTTTGGCACTCGTCCAATCCAGGTAGCCCTAGAAGTGAAGTGAAGTACGGGGGTCCTATGAGGTGTTCTGGTTCAGAACACTTCCAAATTGGGAAAGAAAATTCTGGCTTTTTCACCTTTTATGGGAGATAAAGAGAACTTCAAATCCCTTCCCAATCTGGGCACCCTGTCCTGGGGAGTGCATTGCTACACAAGTTCTGCGTTCATTCTGCTAGTTGGGAAAAGCAATCAGTCTCTGTTTCTAATATGCAGCCATCAGCTCTTTGATGGATGTTTTCTACTGTTCAAAAGAATACAAAACATGTCTAGACTCAATTTTGATATTTTGGGTTTTGGGGAAAAATAATCTCTAGTACAGTACATTTTGCTTGATTTTCCAGTTGCTGGTTTGAAACAGACTCTTTGGAACAATTGAGAATTCGTGAAATCATCTCATTAATTTGGTTTTCAATTTTAGAATCATATAAAATCCACTGACAATTGTTAGTTTTCATGTTCTCAAGCAGTTTACTCTTTATATTGCCAATGAAAGCTCTTTAAATAATAAGACACTATGGTATAAATGGACATTTCTGATAATTTTTGCAAAATGCTCTTAAAAACTCACTGCTAGGGAAAAGAAGAAGAGTCTGGTAATGAGGCCAATTCACTCTTCAAATGTTACAGCATCATTTGAAGACTGTCATATCATCTTAAATCATTCTTAATTCTAAAAACCCTTTTCCATTTCAATTTTCTCTGGAAAGCTTTCTGCAAAAGCAATGAGAGTATCCAAATTAATTTCAAAAATCACAAAATTGCTATTTCCTTGTAGAGGAAGAGCTGTCTTCTACAGATCTCCTGTATGCAAAATTATCTTAATGGTATCTTCTTTCATCTTAGTATTCTCCCTTGAGCAGTTTGAGTGCTTTCTAGTTCTCTTTGGTTGCAGCTCAATATTTCAAGCAGGCATCAGAAACATTACAGATTTTGGCTTGTCTCCTTTGAGTTCCAAGACCTTCTCTGATGGGGGCTGCCTGTTCATATCTTTTCTCAGTGCACTGTATAACCCAGCAGTTCCTACCATTTTTCTGTACATTTTATTTTTCTAGGAGTTTCTAAGGTCTGCCACTGCACTGCCCTGCACGTGCACTCCCCTGTCCCTCGATGCACCATGAGGCTGCTGCAGTGAGTGTCTCCAGCCTTGGCCCTTCATCCTTGTCCTGTCTCTTGGGCACACTGCGCTTACCTGGGGCGGGAGGAATTTAAGGGGGTGTGTCAGAGGGACGGAGAAAGGAGGATTCATTTGCAGATTTAGTGTCTCTCTTGGCTAGCCTGTGTTGCCACATCCAGGGTTCATATGCCCAGCAGAGCTCAGCAGCTTGTACACTGACATATGTCTTGATTAAGGTGTGCAACCCCTAGAAACCTCTAGTATAAACAAGAACTAGAAAAGAGCCAATCTTTCATAAAATACCTGCTTTTTCTTGTTAGCTCTTGTACAAGCTTTTTCATGATCTCTAACAGCAATTGTACATTCATTTTCAGCTTGAAATATAGCTGTCCCATTTGGAAAATGTAATTATCGACACTGGTGTTATCCAAGACACTTTATTTGTCTAATCAGCTGAGTTGTCAGGTTGAGTTAGCAAATCCATTTGTATGAATCACAGAGAAGCTTGCAGCCCTGGTGTATTTGTTTATGATATTTATTAGGTACGTCTGCTGCATAGTTTGGATGCAGAATTTGCAGACAATTCCTTTACCACAGTCCTATGCAATTCATTATATGCAAATATTTCTGAAAATCCCTGTGAAAATAGTACTGCAGAGATAAGAAAAAACTTGTTGATTCTACATTGGAGTGGGGCGCTGGACCACCTTTTGAGGAGCCTGTTTAACATTATAGCTAGCAAGTGCTGTGCATTGTAGAGCCATGTGTTACTGCTTTGTCAGAAGGTAAATTAGTCAAAACTGTGGTAATCCATTACACAGGCCTTCATGTATTAAGAAACATTGTATGTGCTTGCAACTGTCTTGAGGGGTCTAAAATCCACCCTTTGAAAAAAAGGTTATAATGAGTTACTTTACTCCTTCATAACATGTACCCCTTCACTTCAATTATCAATAAAAAAGGCTGCAGTGAATGAAATTAAAGGGCAGGAACATAGCTGAAGATTGATATGCAGCATCAACCTGCTGGCATTGTTTTGTTTGCATTGTGAGCACTCCCACATTGCTGATTAATATATGCTTGTGGTTTGTAAAAGTGAGCTAAGCTTAACTGACATTAAAACTCAGTAACATTTTCTGGTGAATCTTTATACTTTGTTCATAGATCTCTATAGTTGCAGACTCTAAAAACAGAATCAACAGTGATAAGTGATCACTATTTAGGGATACCTTATTTTAGAGAAGAATCTTGCTTATCAAGGGACACTCTAGGAATTGCTCTTGAAACTGCTAAGTGCAACAGGAGGGGAGAAAGGTCCAGTGTAAAGTATAAACAGGAAAAGGAAAATTCACAAAATAAATCAGTTTGTTAATGCATAGAGTTCTTCTGTAGATTTTCAGTTAAAAAAAATAAAATCAAACTTTTCACTTTGATCAACTGATTTCTCCGTGGCAATGGACCTGAATTTTAATAGCAGCAATGAACAACTGCTTTTTCTGTGGAAGCACATTTATTTTCTTTTCTCTTTCTCCAACACTTTTCTCATCCTTTAAAAAAAAAAAAAGCAAACAAGGAAAAAACCCCAACAAACCAAAACCGTAACAAAACCCAAAAGTACCTCTCTTTAAAATGTGTATATCTGTGTGTGTATATATATATATACACACAAACACATATACGCATGTGAATGAATTACAAATAAAAAACACATTATTACTTTAATGCCTTAAGTTTAGCTTTTATATTTTTTCAGACTCTGTGCTGTTTTAATGTGTAGTTCTGGGTTTCATATTAAGGGTTGGTGACCTCTCTTCACAAGGTAGGCAAAACAATTCCTTTCTAGCTGGGGACCAAGGTCAAATTTTAGGCCCAAGGGCGTAAACAACAGTGAAGAAGAGAGAAAGAACAAAGAGGATGGAGCTTCATAACCTGAAGCTGTAATTGGACAATTCACTCCAATATGCCAATGGACCAGAGCTTATAAAAGGGTGAGACCTCATGACCAAGCGTCCATTTTGAGACCATTGCTGGATTGCTCAAGTGTAGCCCCAAGGGGTTCTTGCATGGCCCAAGATGTATTCTTTCAACAAATACCTTTTTATTCTTTTACTCTACCTAGTCTCTGTTTCCAGGTCAGCCTCTCTAGTCAACAACTTCATCATTATAGTAAAGAATTGAATTCCAAGTTTCTTAGAAGAAAGAATTGGAAAGCAGTAATTCTCAAGGAACCAAAACACATTGTAGTTAATCCCCCTCCATCTGGAAGCCATGAAATCCTGTCTCTGGGAGACAGCCATCTTTTCATCTGTATGTACCCAAGTCTGCCATCCCCATTCCCCTGCACTTCTCCTCTAGCTTTTGTAAAAAATATTCCCCAGTCAGCATGCTCCTAAGGAATACTTTGGGTTTACTGAATGAGTGTTTTCTGATTGTTGTAGGTTGCATTATTATTTTATATACTCTTCTTGCATCTCTAGGACTGCCACCAAGCTGCACTTTCTCACTCAGGCTGGGGTTATTGTGAGATATCCTGAGACACGAGTGGGGGAATACACTGCTCAGAAACCTCTGGCTGATTGTTGTTGGGGCTGTGCATGTGGCTGGGGCTGGGGGGGTGGTGATGCCCCTCTGCCATCCGCAGTAGCCACACTCAGCACCAGGCAGCTCGCACAGAACAGGTGCCTCCAGACAGCTCAGCTGGCACTCCTGGTGGCTGTGCACGCGCAGAGGTGAAAAAGCACTCAGCATCTCACAGATGGGAAACTAATGACTTTTAAATCTAATATGGCCAAGTTTTCATGCCAATTACCAAATGAATGTTCCTATTTCCTGTAAAGATGTGCTTTACAATACTCGCAGCTACACTTTAACTGACTACGTGGTGCAGGCTGTCTGAGCAAACAGGCTGTAAAAGAAGCTAAGTGCCAATTAAAGCTTTGGGAAGCAGCTCTTTTGCACGAACCCAGTGAGGCACTGTAGCGTACATAATATTGCTTATACAAATCCTGAATTGCTGCCTTTCATTTCTAATATACTGCAGCAACACCTGGCTTATAAGACCCAGGACATTCCTGTGGAAAATCAACAATGGCAGGCTTTTGGAAAAACACTCTATTTATTTTTAATCTAATTGTTCCAAACCATATCAAGAACAAGCTGAAGAAAAGGTTCTTGACATTATCCCTCTGGTAGACTTAAATGATAGAGAAGATCAACAGAACAGTTTGCTGTTAATTACATATTTACTGGTACCAAGCAGGAAGTATTTAGTAGCTTTGGGATCAAATTCTGTCAATCCTCCAAGACAAGATATTCAGCAACTGGACTAATTATAATTCCCTAAGTTTACGTGTACTGAATTTTTTATACTTCCTTATGTTTAAATCAATTGTATTGTGGGAGACAACAAATACATATTTTTGTCCCATTTACTTCTTTCCACAGTCTCCAGTGTCTGTGCGTACACAGACTAGAATTCTCTGTGCAGTTTCTGTAGGGATGATAATAGCAAGGTTTTTTCCTCTGCAAACATATATGACTTTCCTGAATTAATAGAAACATGGAAAAGGAGGACCTCCAAAGGCTTACCTATCTACTGATAGGTAGATGCAGATAGATAAGCAATTGCTAACCACTGAACTAAATTACTCTCTAAATTATTTTTTCACAGTATTCCTACTTTTCAGTATTTGGAAGGAGTCTCCTATTTCTACCTGTGTTTTACAATTTATTTTAGATTTACTTCTCAAAGCCATTGGTTTTATTTCATATTTACTTGTCAAAGCCATTTGCTTTAATTTTTTCCATTTTTTTCTCATTTTCTCATCTCACAGGACTGTTTTTGCTTTTTCTTTTTTTCTTTGTGGAAATTCCTTCAAGAGGCCAACATCACTGTATCCTGCTGTTGCTTTCGGCTCCATCTCCTCTACTGAAAGGTGAGAGCAAAGGTTTGGCAGCCTTTTAAACCTATTTTGATTGTTTCCAGCATACATACATTAAGAAGAAGCACCAAGTCAGCTTTCAGAATAAGGGGTATCTTTGCAACCAGCATGAGATCCAGATTGTATTCTCTTGTACAAGAGGATGCAACTTGCTCTGTTTTACTTGATGCAAAATTAGCTTTATTTTCCTCTTTCTTCCCCTGAAAAAAATAGCCTGCTCAGCTGGACTAGTATCTGTTCAGCAAAACGTAGAAAGAATGTGTCGGGAACTTGAAGAGAAACAAAGACAGGATGAAAAATATTAAAATACTGGTTCCTCCATCAAAGGGACAGAGGATAAAAATGCCCTAGGATAATTGTAGTGCATAAAGAAAGCAATATCTAACATTCTGATCACCTTTGTTATAAGTGTGGGGGAAAATTTTCCTCTGTGCCTGGGTGATTAATTTAAAACTATGTCAAAGTGGAACCTCCAAATGCAGCTAAGCCACTCAGGACCGCAAGTATGCAACAGGCAAGGCTGCTGGTAGTTTATAAAGCTGGGGTTTGTGAGGAATATTCTGCTCTTAGATTCCAACTCATATATTCCTGTACTGGTTTCTGGGTGCAGCCTGTATTTGCTCTTCTGCAGTGTCCTCTTAAAAAAATTATTTTTGGCTCATAATCCTTAATGTTAGGAATATTTTTATTCATTTAGTGTATTCATTTGAAAGCATGAAGGAAATAGAGAGCCTGGATTTTCTTCCTTGGCCAGGTCATCTTCAGAGCAGATCTTGGAAATCCTTAGGACACCACATGAGGACACCAGTATTCTGTAGGTATGCTGAGCCTTTTTATCTCCTCCTCAGCAGAACTGTGACTTTCTGTTCTCTGGAAGAATAACTGAAGTCTAAAGCTATCTCAGATATCTGTTAAAAACTCTACTTATCTTCCCTCTTACTCAAGTGCTTTGATTTTTCATCAAGATTGCAGAAGGAAATCTTTGGTGGTTCATATTCTCTGTATCAGTTACCAGTATTCAGAAGCCTCTGACTTTTCTTGCTATCAGAAAGGGTAGATTAGTAATATTTTCTTGCTTTTGCTATTATTTTCTCTCACATATTGACAACTATTCAATGTCAAATTCTTTCCAAACACAGCTTGGCAATTGCCATTAAACAAGAAATGGGTAAAGCATTTTAAAAAATTTCAGAAATAACAGGCTGTTCATTTTTCACTATCTAGAAAATTGTGTAAGTCAAAGAAGTGCTATCAAATATTTGGCATAAATGTAGAAAACAGAATTTAGGGCAGATATTTAAATTGTAACAACATCTGTGGGATCAAAACACATGAAAAATTACAACCCAAAAATAAACCACAATCTTAGCAAGGTTTATATTTGGGAGTTTTTAAATCATAAGACCTTGCTTAAAAACTTCCATGTTTTCCCAGGAAACAGAAATTTTTAGTTGGTTACAAGACATTTACCAACATTTGTAATATCTGAAATTTGAGATATCTAAAATTATGCCAGGATAAAATCTACTGTAGGAGTGCTAAAAAGGAACCAACTAGTTCTTGTTTTCTTCCAAGTCATCCTGCCTACAAAGTCATTACTCCTGATTATGCTGTTTCAAGTTGGGGTTTTTGCTGGGGCAAGATAAAAGCAGAGGCAAAGTCTTTGTTACTCCCTCAGGCTCAAGGCTCTTCCTTTCTCTCATCTACTATACATTTTCATGTTTTTGCTTTATTCAGTGCTCCAAGTGGTTTCAGTTCCAGCTGGTTTTCTTTGGGTTTGGAGCTCCTGTAATAGTTAGGTGGGTGTGCCTTTGGATGTACTGTGAGAAACTCCTGATACACAGATTTTACTGGGAATGAGGCCCTTCAGAGTTATCCTCACAATGTATGCAGGTGGAACACTGGGAGGGTACAGCCCCAAACAAGTCTGACCACTTGGCCCAGATCAGCAGGGTTTCTTAGGTTCCTGTTTTTCATATTGTTTGTTTTTTTCTCTCTGTGTGTCATTGCTAATCCATTAAATATACTTGGTAAAGTAGAAGGGAAGCACAGGGAGAGGGCATAAGTCAAAATTTGTACCCATGGCGATTTCTGGATAATTTTTGCATGCTGAATATGAAGGGTAAATGGATAACTGATCTACTTGCTGTACAGCTGTCATCTTCTCTGGGAATATATGTAGGAACAAAGACCAGTAATTGCCATGACACCTCTTAAGAGGCATATTTTGTGTAGAAGGATATTAGCAATTCAAAAGCTAAACTGGGATCTAAGAAAGGTCATTGTCTGATCAGCCAGTTTATTTTTGACCTAAGCAGTCTTTAATTTAAGAAGCAGAAAGACTGAGATAAGCAATTGCAAACCTAAATGGGCAGCTGGCTGCCAGGTGATGTTGAAGCTGAGTCACCATAAGAGCAGCCCATTTGTACCCTCAATCGAGAGAGGAGAAACATAAAGAAAAGAATGAGAGAAAGAACACCCCCCCTTGCCCATATGATGCTTTAGTATCAGTGAAATCAAGCAATTTCTGTTCCAATAGAAAGGAAAGAAAAAAGGAAAGGCAAATATAGAAATATGTAAATTTTAAATAAAATCTGCCGATGTATGCATGTAAATTAGCTGAAACCCTTGGTGTGTCCAAGTAAAAGCAATGTTTTAAGGGCGGTAATCTAGTTTTTGTAGTATTTCTTAATTCCAGTGTGTATTACAAATTTATGCAGTATGAATAAAATCTGAGCTTTCTCATAACAACTCAGGAGTGAAAGTAATGAACAATCTTAGTATGGCTTTTTTATGCATAAAATATGCTACTATGTTTTGTTTAGAGTCTTAAGTCCTCAGCTCTATGCTGGTGACTGGAATAATCAGGTTCTGGTTTTAAGGTTGTGATTTTTTTTCAAGATAAGCATGAATTTATCACTTTTAAAAAGGAACTTTCTTCTGTTTCAGATAATATTTTTTTCATAGTCTGGGCTTCGTGCATCACACAGCTCTCTTTCTTGCCAAGTCTACTTGCCTTATCTTTCACTACCATTGAGAGTGTTCTTTTGGGTAGGAGCTTTTGGCTGCCTCAGAAGAGTTGCTGTCTTTTCTGTTTCAGCTTCAGTTTCCCTTATAGGCCTCCCTCTTCCACCTTGGGCACAGAGGTGCTGCTGCAATGCTTATAATCAGTATCTAATAGATCAGGTGTGACAGAACTCCCCAAAACCTCTGTAAAAAGCTTTCGCCCAATTCCCTCCTGAAATATCACTGCAGTGGTTGTTTCACAGATTTGGGTAGCTATAAAAGCTCTCAATTGCTATTATTACACAAGTCTCTAAAAATATATTGATAGGCTTAAGTCTCCCTATTTCTGATTCCGCCCACTAAACACAGCCCCAATCTGTTTCTCTGGCTGACTCCCTTTTTCCTCTTGTCCACTTTCACCTGTTAGTTTGACTCGTAAAAAAAAAAAAAAAAAAAATGCCATGGCCTCAAAAGTAGCTGGGAAAAAAGGGATGAAGGACTGAAATACTTCTAGTGCTCCAGTGTATAAATCATAAAAGCTGAAGTGGGCTACCTGCTTACTTCATCCCAGTGCATCAGAACCCTTTTGTGGTGACTTCCCCATGGCTCTGACCTGTGTCTGAAAGCCCAGACACCTGTGCCAAGCACACACTGGGATTTCAGGGACAGAAATGTGGAGTGGAGGAGAAGGTGCTATTCATCTTATTAGGCTGCCAGTACCTCTGGGTGCAGCATTATGGCTTCTTTGCTTGTTGTTCATGAGATTTAGGAAACTAGTGATAGTTGTTGAGTCTGGATCACCTCAAAAGCAATTTGGCTATGGTAAAGCATAAAATTAAGCAAAAGTCCCTGCTTCAAAAGATGCACAGAGGCCCATAGCTAACCTGGTCAGATGTACAGCACCCAAGGATGTTTTAAGAGGAGAGGGGCTGGGCTGGGGCAATGAACTACCAGTTCTTCTGTCACAAGGAGCAGTGGTGGTAATTGCAGGGGAAACAGTCACACGGAGTGTGCTGTCATTAGCTTTTCCTGCCTGTCTTCACCCCATTTTGCTGTGCAGCAAAGCTGTGGACTTTTTGTGCAGGACACAAACTGACACAACTGTCTGGACACCCAGGTAACTGAGGAGTCAAGTCCTTTCACCTGGGACAAGGGCAGAATTTTCAGCAGTTCTCAATGAGCTTCAAACCTAGAGTAAGAAAACAAATTATACCCATGTCTGCCATGTACACTTATCAACACTTCCTGTACAGTGTGCTCCACATTCTTCACCAAAACTAAATTGTCTCATTCTTCTGAGACGCATTCTGTTGGACACAATGAGAGGATGAGAAATATTTTCTGGAAGTTTACTCGGCTCTGTATTTTTTGACAGTAAATCTTCCATTGTTTCCTGTGATCTTGAAATTCTCAACAATTTATTTTCCAAACCTACATGCCCATGGGTAGATTTATACATTTTTTGGAGTTAAAATACATAAAATTTAGGACCTAAATTAAATATACAAAGTATTTACATAATTTAGGACTCCATTATTATTAATTGCTTTGATACAGACGTGCCTATTAAATTGTTGAGAACTCCTCAAAATTTTATTTTGAATGCCTCCATAAAGTTTTCCAGAACTTAAATGCATCTGCATTCAGAAACCTTGCCTGGTTTGCCACTGTTTTTAATCATAGGAGACTGGAATATATTTAGCTTAAAAAAACATGATTTAGTTAAAATGTAGTTTGAAAGCTCCCATGGCACTGGAGATTTTTTTAGAGAATGTATTTTACAAATTGATGCTGAAGTATCTTCTTTTCCTTACATTTGTGTCTTAGGGTTTGGGCAGGTGGGAATGGCTTTCATTCTGAAAAGAAATAACAACACCTCTCAGAAGAGTGCTCTACTATCCATATATCTCCACTTCTATTTTGTACCAGGCACTATAAGCATGTCTTCAAATTATAGGTATGCAGGAGTTTGCAACTTACCTAGTGGAGTTTAATGACGAAGAGATGCTTCCTGTGCATTTCAGGATATTCAGAGGACTTAGCAAACATTAAATAATCAACCTTGCTGCAACTCTTATGTCAGGTAGGTAGTTAATTGAAAAAAAAAGACAACCTTGATTCTTTTGTGGCCTCTGGAAGAAAGCGCTTGAAGGGCAGCATAATGTCACACAGGCCTGTGTCCCAGCAGCTACTTGCTTCAGTTAACCTCTTGTCCAGGTATGCTTCATGGTATGGATAAAATTTGCTTCCCATATGTACATTCCTCAACCATAACCTCTGAAAACTACTCCAACATGTTGCTCATGCACAGGAAAACTGGCTGGGTTTGGAGTTTGGTTTGTTTGGGTTTTTAAAGCAAAGAAGGTAGCTTCATTCTGGAACAGGTTTAGTTTGTGACAAATGGGCCGTGAAATCCTATGGGGCAACTCAGTATTAATGAAGCCAGGTAGCAAAAGTCCCCATTGTCACTCAGTGTGGTAAGCCAATATAATTGGAACTGTATAAAGAGAAACAGAATTTAGCAGGGTAGTACCTCTAAAAAGTCATAAAAATAAAACATATTGCTTCTGCTATTTCCAGCACCTCAAGAATTCACTACTGCTCTCTCATTTGATTCTTTCCACATACGTTTTATTTCTTAATGCCCTCTTTTTTCATTTTTCATCTCTGCCTAAAAATTGTGTCAACATTTTGTAAAGGCTGATTTGCTGAATCCATTTTTGTCAGTTTTTGTTTGGTCACTTCTGAAGACACACAAGAGACTGCAGCAGTTCAGAGCATCGCCATACACCCAGACTCTTTACTTCAAGAAAGAAGAATGGAGGCAAAATTTTTAATCTAAGTCTCACCATCTAAATCTAATATTAATCATCATTCTAAACTCTTCTTACAAGTATTATCCTACAGAAATGTGCTCCCTTTAAAGTTGTCTTACTCTTCCTTGCATACCAGAGGTATGCAAGCAACATATCAGCAACACAGTGTGAGCAAAGGCCTTGCCAGTTTAGTTCAGGTTAAATTTTCAACCTTTTTTCCCTCACAGTTTCCAGCCATCTCATGGAAACATTTATTTTACAGATGGTCAGCTTGATCTGACTTTATAATAGGAAACTATTACTGCATCTCACTTTATCATAACACAGTTTAACAAGTGCAGTACAAGTTGTTCTGAAGAACTGAGGAGACGGATGTTCCAAGTCAAAAGTTTAATAAGAGGTGTCCTCAAGGAAAACCTCTTGTAACAGGGTGGGTGTTCTTTCCCCTCATTTTCTCTGAAATAGAGTATTTTCTTCTTTAAGTTGTCTGTTTTCATGAAGGAGACTACTATAATAACAGTAAGAGTGAAGAATGTGACATTTAAATTGCCTTTACAGTTAAAAAAGAAAAAGACACGGTGTATGAAATTTTAAATATCTCTATCTTATATATGTTACTCTGCTTCAGTGTAGAGTCAAAATATTAAATTATTTTCTTTATCCATTAGATACATATGTTTTCATACACCAAAGATTGAAAAATTGTTGCAGAAGAACTGAATATTTGACTTGTACTTGCACTTAATGTTCAGCCTATATCAACTGCAGAAAGTCTCCGCTCTGATGCAGAAAACTAGTGATAAACATTAAATGAACAGAATTCATCAAAATTTGCCTTAGATCATCAGAACCACACACTGCTCAACCTCAAAGCAGCATGCAAGGTACTCATTTTCAGATTCAGAAAGCCACAATGATTTGAATAATAAATTACAAATCCTAAAATTTAATATCTGATTTTCCCAGGGCACTTGAGTTCAAATGTAACTGATCACCTTCTGGAGCAAAACCAGTAGAACAGGAAGTTAGCTGGAGCTGAAGCCATCGAGCTGCTGCTTCCACCACAGTATCACAATCCTTTGTGAATTTCTGTGACTTCTGTGACAGTGAGAGTGTTGGAATTCACTGGAGTGGAAATTAAAGTCAGCAGTGTGAATTGCAATATGATATTTTGACAGCAGATTTACTGGTTAGTCATTTCTCAAGTATCTTTAAGATGTTGGACTGATAATTAGAAAAAATACTGATTCCTCTCACATAAATAGAAACATTTAGAAAATATTCTGCTCCCTTTATTATTGTTTAAGTCACACAAAAAAACCCTGTATACAACAACAGATTAACTCAGTTTTGACCAATAGTAAAGAGTGTAAGTATTTAAACTACTGCTAGATATCAATGAACTTACAAAAATTCTATGAGGAAAAACAAATCACATAGTTGAGCAGTTTTGTTTTTAAATTTGGATGTGTGAAGGAAGGAAATTACTATTATTTTGAATAACACATACTAATTATGAAAAATCCTGGCATGGAATGGCCTCTGTAAGCAAAATCATACCTACATATCATCACTCTTACATTTTTATTAAGGCAAAAGAAGAAGCATGCTATGTGTAATGCCAAGAATTTATTTTAAGTCCAAATGGAAAATTAACTGTCTAATTAAATAATGTTTATTATCCCACTGAAGTCATCATGGAAAAAAATAAGTACTTTAAAAGAAAAAGTATAATACTAAAGAGCTGTCATATTCATGCTTCCTAGTATCTGCTACTTCTCCTGAAATTATGCTCAGCCTTCCAGCGCCCCTCGGACATTGACACTTTCAGGAATAAGAGGGGATCATGCAGCTCAAATCTTTAGCCATTAATATGATCTTTTTGATTTCTCCTGTCTCATCTTGGGACCCTCTTGAGTAATATTTCTGTGTTTGCTAATGTGTCATACACCTTGCTTGCTCTTCACTGAGTAGTTCATGGTGCACCTGAATTTCCTATCCATGGTCTATTTCACACAAGCTGCATGTTTGTTCTACATTCTCTGGAACACCTCTGCATGAGGTGCTGCTCAGCTCTCATTCCACATTTCTCTAGCTGACCACTGGCAAGTTGTGGACAGTGCTGCGGCTCCTGTGTGAGACTGACCCGTCTCTTACTGTCCTATGCCTGCACTTCTCTAGACCATCTCCTGTGTCCCCACTTTCCAAGGTACTATCATGCCATGTCTTTTGCAGAGAATACCTGGATAAAACTATTGTACCATACAAAGATAAGCGAAAAAAAGCAAATTAAACATAACCACATGGTCATTAGAAAAATTTCTATTATAGTTAAGCTGTGAAATTGCAGGCAGCTCAAGAGAAGCTTAGACAAAGTAAACTTGAAAAGCTGCTGTCCTGAGGCCTTGCAAACTCAAAACTGCTGCTAGCATGGCAATATACTTTGTACTGGGTGCCAGGGCTACACTCCACCAACTATGAAATTATATATGTTGTCTTCATTAGTAATGTGATTCCTGTTAGGGACTCCCCTCTTGGAAATATTTTGGAACTACTTCAGCTAGTTTTTTATATGTCATATCCTTTCTATGGCACCATATTTTCTCTCCTTGAAGGATTTATGGTCCCAGTTCCCAACTTTTTAATGAGAAGGCTGACAGCAGGTTTCAGTCATTCCTACTCCTGGATGGGCCATCATCTCTCACACTTCAAGTCATGGCACTTCATCTACCCTGAGTGTTGCCCATTCTGAGATGTGGCAGTACGTCAGGGAATATGAAAAGCAGACTCCCCCATGATAGGCTGCTCTGGAGGTTTGTTTTTGTTTTTAATAACAGCTGTTTGCTTACATTAATCTTGATACGTTAAATTAATACAAGGTCAAATAAATGGTTGGTCATGAAGGATGCAGTTAAGCATATTATTCAGAAGAAATGAAAAAATGTGGCACAGGATTAGACATTAGGTCCCACATTTACAATAGTTTGGTAACTGCTTTGGTTTGCTCTCTCTGGTTGTCCCCCGATTTGTGTCTTACATGGAGAGTTCAAACACACTCCTCTAGTGTGGAAGGTAGAGATTCTAAGGACTTGTGCAAAAATCCACAGGGGTTTGGAGGAAATTAATCTTTCAATTCATCACTTGAGTCCTTTTGGTGTTGTTCCTCCATTAGCTGCCTTCAGTGTTGCTACAATAATAGATCACACCCAGAAAAAGTACATGTAGAAACTAAATGTTGAATGACCTCTTGTGTTTATGATTTGCTCTGTTATCATGTAAATATATTACTGTGCATGTCTAAATGTAGCTATAGGTAATGAAATACATAGCATCTTTTGACAAAGGCACAGCTGATAGCAAATTCCACAGAGTTCACTCTCATGACCTAATAACAGGGCATGTTTTTGTTCCATCTCTGCCAACATGCATCAGCCTAACAGAGAACTTAAACATTTGAGTCACCCAACTCTTTTTGTCATGTTCATAGTTTCAATTCCCAGGGTCTCATCCTGGTGAGGGCAAGCGGATATGTGACTGAAAAGGAGGCAGCTTTGTGGGATCTTATCAAAAGATAAGTCTGTGTGGGAAGTGGAGGAGACACACATCCCTTGTAGAGAGTTGGGGACCCTTTTCTTTGGGCAGAGGATGCAAAATCATGTGGGAGACCTGCATGCATGGTGTAGTTCTAGTCTGAAAATTAACTTTGCAAATAAAATTTCAAATTAAACCTTGCTTCTGGCTGGTCTACTAAAAGAAACTAAGTGACAAGGAAAAGCCGTTGTCCCTGTGATGCTCAACCAGTCTCTTCACATCAGTGCTCTATTCTGGCTGTATAATTTTAGCACCATCTTTACAAAAAAGTGGCTTTTACCTGCCTTCAGTGCAATTAACAACTAGCCTTTCTCTAGTAAGCAGTGGTACTGTGCGTACAATGTCTGTGTCTGAGAAGTGTATGCTTCCTAGGGCTGACAGCTAAAATTAAAAATGCCTGTTTTATTATTTGATGTTAACAGGAATGATGCAGAGTGCATTCAGAGAGGTATCTTTTGTATGAAACAAAGCCTTTCTTCCAGTCACTCTGGAGAACAACACTGTATGAGAACAGTGCTGTGCTTTAAATCATTAAAGATAACTTCTTGTCACGTAATGCGAGATAATGATAGCACATAATATTCTTCTCTTGCTGCTTCTTTCTCGTGTATTGATTGGCTCTATCCTGTAGGTGTGATAGACCAGGGTGCTTACCCTCTATTCCTGTGAGCACTTTGAAGAAACTACTACATTTGTCAAATGACAAAAAAAATCATCTTAAGGGAGTCAATTGAGAGGCATCAAAAGCAACTGGAAAATCTGCCGTCCCAGGTGAGCTGTTACTTGAAGATTATCCAGCTTTCGACTCATTTGTGGTTTGTCTTTGAAAAGTTCTGCTGGACTCAGTCTGGATTTGAGAACTGAGCAGTGGATATTTTTTGTTTGTTTTTTTGGGCTCCCTTCCCTCCTTATCTCCTGGGAAGAAAAGATTAAAAAGCGGTGTGGCTTAAGGTATTGTGGGCCACAGGTATGGGGTACATGGCAGCTATGGGGTACCACTGCCTAGTTAAAGATTATTTGTTTGAGCACACTTTTTGTAAAAAAAAAAAAAAAAAAACCAAAAAAAACCCTCTAAATCCATATTTTTTTCCACAAAAAATATTCTGACTGTACAAACATTTAAACAGTGGTACTACATTTAATGTATGAATGTTTTTTTAAGTTTGCCTTAACTCAGGGGTTTTCATATGAGCATTAGGAATCTGCAATCAGCTGCTGTAACCTCTTATCCAAATTCAGTGCAGATGCTAATAACATCTGAAATAATTATACATCATTGCCAAACACCAAGTTTGCTGGGAATGAAACAGATGTTGACAAGTTTGAAGGACGTAGACCTTCTTCTTCCTAAACCTGAAATACAGAAATCAGTGTTTGCTTTAAAGTAGTAATACATTTAGAGAATTTAGGTAGTAAGGAAGAGGATATATTAGTAGTTTACAGCCAAGTTGTTTCCTGAATGCTGTTAAGGAATTGTGTTCATTAGTCCATGGAAGGAGCGGTCAAAAGTAGTTCCAATGCAAGTATGTCTTTCAGGATCTTGAGCCTAAGCCCAGCATATGGTTTCCAAGGAGAAATCTCACATTAAGAACTGTCACATTAGATCTAAGGGCAAACATTTGCTGTTCACAGGAATTTGCATCACAAAACTGTATCGTTTAGTGCTTCTTCAGATGATAAAGTTCTTGTTCTCAGAAACAAGCTTCTAATAGTGTGAACTAGGACATCTGCTTGTTTCTGCCATATTTAGGGAACAGAAAATTACTGTTTGGTCAAATTATCATTTTGTGATGCTTAATACCATTCTTTGAATCCTGATTCCTGAATCTGTCTTTTCTTGAGAGAAAAAGAGATCATAAGACTTTCCTTAAATATATTTAATGTCTAATTGCTGTCTTAACAGTTGAAATTTTCCTTATCCACTAGATATGCAGTGGTTGCATAGTTCCAAAAATTACTTGGCATGTTCATTTTTAGACTACCTCATCCCATCTTTCTGTCACATTATGCTCTTTTTCAAACTATTTCACTATTTTCCAAGAAGAGGACTGACAGAGCTGTTATTAATAATCAGAGATGATGGCACAGCACCTCAGGTAATTTCTGCTCTTTGTTAGGTAGCAATAAAAGGACAGGAAATCACTTCATTTTTATTTGTCTTTATAGCCTCGCAGGTGTATATTAAGCTGATTTTGTTAATTCACATGAAATTCAGTTCTCCTGTGTCTCTTGTGCTGTCTGCTCACAGGCTGTGCATTGTCACACAAACCCTTCTGCCCCGGGCAGCAGCTGGAGCTGCAGTGTTTGTGCCAAGGCACCACCTGCTCTTCAGCTGCACAGGGAGCACCTCCAGAGCCTGGGTCTCAGCACCACAGCCTGCTGTGTGACAGAGGGACAGCTACTGGAGCTTCCGTCAGAAAGTGGGACTTCTCCACCCTAGGATTTCCAGAGTGGTAAGCACTCTCTTTTCATGAGGCCCTATTCCATTGCTGGCACTCTTTTGTGCTTTGTCTCTTTGAACGTGGGTGGGAGTTGAACAAGGTGGATTTTGCACATCATTTTTTAAATGTTTACTTTTTTTCCAGCTCTTTGGTTAAGTGGGAATTAAAGAGAGCACCATTCTGCCATTCCTCAATGCTTGCAGGTGTTCTTCAGGGTATGGTTTGATGTCTTCTCACACTCATTTTCTTTCCTACCTCCATTCACTCTATTATGTATCATTTCAGAAGATCAGGCTTTCCTACTACAGCATGGAGCCTTCTCTCTGCCTCACTGTTAACTGTATCTTTAGCTATCCTGATTTTTCAAATTATCTCTTCTTGCCTGTTCTTATAGCCCATGATTTTTTTTTTTTTAATCTCCATAGTGACATCTGTCTACCTGTTGCTGCATCAGATTTTCCATTCAAGTCTCTTCATCTCAGGGAAGTTAGTTCTGTTTAGGGTTTTACTACTGCACTCTGGGCAATATCTGTTTGGTTGATTAAGGATTTCTGAACACAGTTTATATAAGAATCAGATGCTTGAACACATCTCAAGTATTGCAGAAGTTGCCAGCCAGAAACATGTTCAAACAAGGATGGTCAGTAGTTGTGTGGATTATCTTTGAATCTGTATTTAATAGAAAAACTGAAATCACTCCAGCTACAGGAAAGCACATTGACTCCACCTCTCATGATGTTCTTTGCAAGGCTGGTAATACTCTTCTCTTTTATCTCTTCAGTATATCTGTATATTTGATCATTTTTCTGTTCTTCTTAAGGGATTTACAAACAATTCCTCATTATCAAACAACATAGATCCTATTTATATGTCTTTCTTCTCTAGAACAAATTACATCTCCCTATATAGTTAATACATTGATCAGAAATTACCAATAAATTAAGTTATATGTCAAATTCTTTGTATTTCAGAATTTCTCCTTCAGTTTGCCTAATGCACAAGTCTTCTTAATATTATTTCCTTAAAATTCCTTTCAGGAATGTTGCTCCTTGCCAAGTTAACAAATTAGATTACTCTTGTCTTCATCCAGCTTTCTTTTTTTTTTTTTATTTTCTGAAGCTTGTCTATTCAAGCATTGGTTATCTTTGTTTTTCTTGTGCATATCTTCTATATCTTGGTATTTAATTTCCTGGTAGCATAATCTCTATGTTCTATTTAGCCCAATGTTTTCAGTTCTTACTTAATCCTTCTTCATTTATGCCAAGTTGTTAGCTCTCCCAAAAGAATTATGAGACAAGGATTTAGTAAAGTTAAGAGTTTAGAGCATGTACAATATGGGAATGAACTGATGGTCCATAAATGAGTCACCATGTATGAGCTATCATAGAAATGCTGAAACTTTACTTTAAAATTTAATTTGATACATTTGTGGTACTGCCATACTGACTATTTTTTTCCTTAGAGCACCTCACATTCATCTAAACTATATAAACTATTGGCTTTTCAGTCTGAGAGCAGTCTCCAGCTCCTAAAACTGCCTCTCCAGAGGGTAGAAAGGGTTCAGGCATTGGAGCCACCTCTGCTGAACTGAAAGCTTCCTGCTATGAAGGTTTTCTTTCTGTCCTTTGGACAGCTTTTTTGTTCCATATTCTGTTGTACCTTCTTTGATTGAAATCCTTTTCCAATTGCTCTTGAAAATCTAAATATAACTCCATCCTCTGAATTTGCCTTTATCTGAGTGGTAATACCTTCAAAGGACCCTTACAGTTAAGATAAATGTTTTTTCCACTGTACAAACGAATAAGGAATAACACTTCAGTTGTGCATAGATCCAAAGGAATTTTAACAAATGTGTGCATTTTATCATGGTGGCTTTATACTACCTCTTTATACCACAGTATTTTCAAGTAAAGCACCATTGCTTTCACTAGAGTCCCTTTTTTTCTAAATTCTCGAACTACAAAATCTTTTGAGGATTTCCAAGTGAAGAGGGCTTAAGCTCTTTATAGTATGCTTCTTGAAATTAAGTCATTTATCAAAGAATAGTAAATGAATGCCTAAAATGTAGTGATAGCACAATGCAGAAAAATGATGCATAATAAATACTTTTAAAAATGCAATGCAAACCTTTATTCTTAGGAAAGAAAAAGAAAAAAGAAGAGAAAATAGGCATTGTTACACATGGTTTAAGTGGTACTAATTTTTTTTTTCCCAGTAAGGAATTGTAAATGCATTCACATTTTTTGGAATTTATGTTTGTTTTCATGTATAAACATACTTGGGCTATTTTCTAAAAAATGAACAGAAATTTCATGTAAAAAATGTCAGCTGAAAGTGGCTAAAAACTGTTGCAGCAGTATTACATATGGCTTACCCTGTTCCTGTTCTCTCTTTAAAATTTTCTTATAGCATTTCTAGGAACACACTACATGATGAGAAAGGCCCTTGGGCTGAAAAAGATCACAAATTTACTTGTAGTATTTTGGCCTCACACTTATGAAATTGATATAGGCATTTATTCCATCAAGAAACTCCAAATATAATTTTATGCTGAGTGACCACTCTTACAAAGCCAGTATTCTTTGTACAAAGAAAATTATGGAAAAAATTTCTGCACATAATGTGTTTTCTATGTGTTGCAATTGTACGAAAAATAGCTCTTAAAGAATCCCAAACTAAGATACCATTTAGAGTTGAACTAGTGTGAATCCATGAACTTTTACCATGCAAACTGCTCATATTAAAACATATTCTTATTCTCATTTTTGATAAGTTGTTTCTTTGATAAATTTTCATTCTGCTCATGCTCCAGCCTTCTGGAGAGTCTAGTTAACACCCAACCTCAAGACCTTTGAGAAGAAAAAATGACGGGATGTTTCATATTCTCATTTCCTAAGTTTTCTAAAAACAGAAAATACAGAGTTCAGGTGGTAATGCCCAGGAAATTGTATTCCTGCAGTTTGTGTGTTTGCCCTGCATGGGAGTAGGAAGAGGTGGTTTGATATCACCAGAACATGCCCAGGCTGAATGATCTCCAAGAAAGAAGATGTCTACAGCTAAAGTGACCTTTTTTTCCCACTGGCTTGTAAGGGTAGTTACACATTTGGAAAGGGAGTTTACAGCTTATTTCTGTAGTTGTTTCTTTGTGCTGCTGCATCAGGGGGCATGCTGAATCTGGGCATTAACTTAAAATGTCAGTAGCTAACCTTTCGAACAGTCATTCAGTGAGTCTTTGCCATTTAATGACTGGCATATATAATTAAGTGTCAAAATTTCATGCACCTTTTTCCTTATGACCTTCCTTAGGGCTTGTCATTAGGACCACAAACAGCTAGCTCTTCATTCTGGAGGCAGAAGAGCCCCAGGAACAAAATGTATTTCTTTGTTTGGTTTCATGCTTTCTGACAAGTACTTATGAAACTCTGCTAGAATAAAAATGAAAATACTCTGTGCACACAATCAGCTTTTGGCCATACATTGTGCAAAATAGAAACTCGTCCCCAGAAAAGTCATGCTGTGTCTTACAGGGGTAGTCTGCCTCACTGAGAACCCATTTAGTGTTAGCAGGGAACTAGAAAAGGTCAAATTTTACACTTCTTAATGAGTTACTCTGTAAAATCAAACATGGATAATTCTTAAGTAGTCTAACCAAGCAGAAGTGTTGTAGGTCTCAGCATAGCTGGCCTCTTCCTTTTTCTGAGGAGTACATGAATGCTCACAAAAGCAAGCACCAAAACTAATTTTACTTGAGAGATCAATTCCGTTATTTCTCAGCCCAGAGAACTGTACAGGGGAAAGGGCCACATGCAAAAAGTGGGCTCTAAAAGGTGCTGTACTCAGGATAAACACTTTCCATCTCCAAAGAAAAGTAGATCAGCTGGATGATGAGCATGTTGTCTTTTCTTCTGGAACCATGAGGATCATCCCCATGCTCCTGAGATACAGTATTGCAGTCTCTCATTCTCCACCTTACCTTGAGCTCTGCAAAGTGTTTCTTTTGCAACCAAGCAGGTTCAAATGTGCTTTCATAAACACTAAAGATTGTGAAAATGCTGTCAAAAGTGATTTGCCAGACCTAATTTGAAGTAAAATATTTATTCTTTCTTTGTGAGCCCTGCTTGATGGCTGACACACGCCTTGTGGGAGAGGTGTGCAGGTGAAAGCCTCATAGGTCTCCCTACCACAGCTGTCTCCCGGGCTGCTGCTGAGCTGGGTTTGTGCAGCTCTCAAGCTGCTGGGCCACCCTGGTAGCAGTCACTTGCTTCACTAAAGCTCTGTGCACTAAACACCAAGAGATTAAGCCAAGACAAACCTCCAAAAGGCATTTGTCAGCCCCACGTACTGAATCTTGCTTGTTTTACACTAATTGAATAATGAGTTTCTTGAAGGAGGAATTGTTCTCAGTATTTTTAAAAGGGTTCTTGCATAAAAAAAAAAAACAAACCCTGGGCTGAAAATACTGCTGGAGTGTGTATAGTAAATGCTTTTGTGCTTTCTTTTCCAAGAACATGAGAAACCTCATTTCAAATTCTGAGGTAGTTTTAATGGAATTAAAGAACCACTGATTTTTCTCAGGGGATCATTTGTGTGCACAGGCCAGTGTCACTGAAACGCAAGTTTTTACTTTTGTCAGTTGACAGACAAAGGCACATGGAAGAGGAAACACAGTAAAAACAAAACAAAACAAAACAACCCAAACAAAAATAAACAACAAAAAACCCCAATCTGTTCTTTAAATACCACAGAGAGAAGACCAAAAGATCAGAACAAACAAGGGGCAGCCTATGGTGCAGTTGCAGGAGCTTCAGTACTCTGTAAGTGATATTTTACTTTATAGGAAGAATTAACACATTAATATTTGAGAGGGTTTGGTTAGGTTTTAATGCATAAATTATGACATTCCTTAGCACTTCAGTGGATATTAACTTCCCTGGAACAATCTCCAAGTCTTCCTGAAAAAGGTGTGGGTTCCTTTTGCTGTTGTTACACATCTATTTTCATGTAACGCTATTGTTTCGCTCACATTTGCTGCACATAAAAACACAAATGTAAGATTAGCTTTAGCTGCTTTTATCATAGTGGTTGTTCAGGGAACCATTAATATTTTTCCCTCAAGCACACCGAATTTGGTGTCTATTAAAAAAATTTCTCTCCTAGGACCTTTACCATGCACACTGATCTTAAAATTGTAAACATGGTGATTAAATTTTGCCATATCTCATTTCTCAATGAAAAGTTTTCTTGTAACTGTAGATACTGACTATATGTTTTAACATCTTCATTTTGGAACCAAGAGCAAAACATGGATTTTTTTTTTTTTTAACTGATATTGACAGAGGCTGTGTGAAATATCAAATTCAGGAGCACATGTTTGGTATACCCTGTATAGTTATCAAGTGCTTTGGGAAGAGGGCATTCATTTGCTGAACCATAAATATTTCCACTCATCTTTTAGCTCACAAATGATGACGAAACTCAGCTTCTATAATGGTAATTTTATTACGGTGATTGGATCAACTCAGGATTAAAGCTTCTTAGATTTGGCAATAACCTCTTCTACTACTGCAGGTCATGCTTTTGACAAGGGGACTAATTGCATTAGTGCTGTGGAAGTTTTATTATATTTATGTTTTCCCATTAGAATAGCTCCCAAAACCATTTTAGTGACAGTTAGCTCAATGTACTTTGCTACCTTTTTTTATTCAGAACAAAAAATTAACTTTTCTTCAATTAGATTGTTCTCACATTCCCTCAAGTATCAAAAAGATAGAACCACTTTTATTTCAGATGGCTGAAAACTCCACCCACACACACACATCTTGAAAGATTAAAGACAGTGGAAGGGTGTATGTGTGAACTAAGCAAATGTTTTTGCCTTGGATAGAGACCAGGCCTGTCTTACTACAGATTTCATTCCTCAAAGAAAGGGATCAGAATGTTAATGTATATGAAATTGGAAAATAATGCAGTGTTATAACTCCTATAATTCATTTTGCCCCACATTTCTGTGGTGTGCTGAAACAAACAGAATGTCAGAGAGTAGTAAATAAAGCTGTATATTAATACAAGTCTAAAATATACAGCATGACGTGAGTAATGCTTTTAGTTAAACTGGTTGGGATAAAAACTTATTGGTCTGTCAGTCTTCATGCTTTAGGATGCACATTGATCACTCAGAAAGGCTGGGGAAAAATGTATTCCCTCGCAGGCCATTCTTCCTCCATTTATTGCAACTTTATTGGGTATGAGTATGATTGCTTTCTGGTTTGTTTGCTTTTCCCTGTTGTTGACTCCAGCAGAATATTACATTAAATATTGATTTAACCTGATAAAATAATGCCTGGTCATATTAGTAGCAAGTAATAGAGAGGCATTATGTGGCCACATGTGAACTGATTAGGCTTTTATTGGTTTTCTGATTTCCTGAAAAAGAGGTGTGTCAGATCTGTCTTAGGAAGATTAACCTGTCATTAACTTAAGTGCTAGGAAATAGATAAAGACTTGCCAGCCAATAAGCTGTTAATTGAAAACTTTTTTTTTTTTTCCCCATAGCAGTCAATCAGTGAAATGTAAAAGTTTCACTCACATTTTTCTACAAAAACTGCAAGCAGGATGTTGCACAAGAAAATGGTGCTTTAAAGAGATGCCTGTCTCCTGAAAGAGAGTCACTTAAATCAGAACTGTGAAGTGGGATGTTTTAGCATGGAGGTATGTTCATTCATTACCCAGAAATGTGATTTCAGATCTCCTCCATGCACCACAGGCACAGAAGTGCAAGTCACATCTGGAATGTCCCCTAATAATCTCAAGACTTTTTCAAAAGGAAACATATTCTGCAATGTAATGCAGAGAAGGAGACATCCCAGAGACTGATTTCAGATTGTGAAGGCATTCAACGTGCATATTTTTAAGGTAAAAATACCTCCAGCCTAGATTGGTTCCTATGTAATTTTGCAGGTACCTCTTCCCAATCTCAAGGAAATCACCTGTTTTGTGAACCGTGGATGCTGCTGAAATTGATGTGAAAAACAGTGGTCTAGAAATTATCTGTGTGAGGAATTTCTTTAAAATGCCAGAGCTGTTCTATGGTAGCAAATTCTATCAAAATTGAACACGGGGTGATGCTAGACCTCCTGCTGCTTAAAGAAACCTCTTTAAAACAGCGACTTACAGTGCTGTACTACCACTGCAGGTTGAAAACATTTGTGCAAAAATACGAATTTTCCATAGTTCTTGTATACCATTACAAAAGGCTCTGCTGTGGCAGGAAAAGTAACATGGATGGACTTTCAATGTCTTAAAGCCAGTAATACTCTTAATACGGTGACTGAGCACTCTAAATCTCTGGCCTGGTATATCATTTGCCTTAATTACTTGTGGATCATCTGTCTTAAAGCGCTGACTAGTTCTTGAAAACATAAGGTTGGTGATGCAGTGAAAGTCAACCAACAAAACTGATATATAACTTCAATTAATATTTTCTTACAAGTAGTTACACAAATATAAACAACTTAGAAAAATATCAAACCTTCTAAATCGCAGGTTATCTTTTCCTCTCTCTTAACCCTCCCTTTAAAAAAAAATAAAGAAAGAAAAAAAAAGAAAGAAAAGAGAAAAGCTATTGATACAGTATATGAGGGGTAAAGACACCTAATACACACATTCAGAAATGGAAATTTGATAGCCAGAGGTCAATTCCGAAATGATGAAGAAATACTGCAAAAATAATTTATTGAAAATACTTAGAATTGCATGCTCCAGAATCATAAGGGCAAAGCATAAGAAGAAGTTAAATCACACAAATCTTAGACGGTATTAGCACATTATGTTCATTGATTTGTTGCAGCATTTCACCATCATTTTTTAATTGAACAGAAGAAACTTGCACCAATTTCTGGCAACTTTGGTGGAGAAAGAGAAGGACTTTCAAATCAAGGAGTAGTAGCAGTATGTAAGGATAGTAGGTTTGCATTAGGAATTAGCAGTTAATTTAAGAGCAGAACATTCCTGAGTTAATTAAAAGCAAAATAATTCCATTAATCTAAATTTCAGTAAAGTTTTGAGTGCTTATAGCACACAACTGTTTCTCATAAGGGATACAAAGTCTGTGACTGAGAAGGCTCCAAGGGTGTGTTACATCTATTACCAGACCTTGGAATTCATCCATTTTGGGGATCTCACAGGAAGCTGTTTAGGTTGCAGTCCTTTTTGTCAAGCTGAACATTGTTGTGTTACTTCTGTTTACATTTTGTTCTGTGTTTTTCCTTCAACTGAATACCTGTCTGTATGCAAATAAACTAATTTTTAAGAGGCAGCATGCAAGATAGAATTGCAGATAAATTAGTATCATCTGGCCCGATTTTTGCAGATCATAACAAATGTTACAAATGAAATTTCCCACAAGCTGTATCCATTCTGTAATAGATGGCTTGTTCTCCTGATGTGCAAAAGTTAAGTCTATACACAGTACTTGGTCTGTGGACAGCACCAAGAAATCCTGAGGACACTTTTTTGTTACACTAATTTTGCTTTTTTTAAACTGAGCAAGCATTCACCATAACACGTTTTACCCACCCTGCATTATTCAATCCCAATCTGTCTTTAATTCCGGCTTAGATACTATTCTGATTGTCCTATAAATGGTGAATAACAATAAACTCACCCCAAATGGTTACACTTTAAACATTAACTTTTCAAAATTACTGCATAATTCTCTCCAGGTATGCCACCCCCACAGTGCTTATGATTTGTGATTCCATGGGAGTTTCTTTTAGCCCTTTATCATTGTCTCAGTTTGTTACACCTCTTACACTGTGATTTGCCTTTCCTTGCCTGGTTCTCTGCACAGAGTCTTTCTCTCATTGTTACATTTTAAGCTACACAAACTCTAGCCTTTTGGCAGAATAAAATAAGGTAGTAATTTTTAATCCCAGGCTCTTTGTGAAAACTGGCCTGGGTTTTCTTAAGTTCCTGGATATCTGGCAATTTCACATGCACTGAGATCAGCCATTTAATCTGTCACATGGAATAATGTAGGATAGCTTTGATGGATAGTTTGAAGAACACATATTATTCCTGTTTCAGAACTAGCTGAAATATCTGATAATCATTATACCATGCTTTACCTCATTTTTATGTGTTCAGATAGGTAGTTCATTACTTTTAACACTTCTCATCATGCCTGAGTGGTGACAGTAATAGCTTCAGTATTGCTTTCTATTTGTAGGAATGTGTTGTTAAGAACCTGGAGTAAGTTACCTCTGTCCTGATCCTTTCCTACCTTGGAAAGCATGACATCGCTTCCTTTCCTATCCCTTTAATCATCTCTTGGGCCTTGTCGGCAATAGCTGCATCGACACACTTGGGGAAATGGCACAGCTAAGCCTTGTCAAAACTGGATTGAAAACTCACTGTGGCCACAAGAGAGAAACAAGAGCACTAATTGCTCTTCTGTTGGTTTTCTTTTCTTTAATTCTGGGGGATTTGAGGTGAGTTTTGGTGTTGGGTTTGGTTTTCTGTTGTTGTGTTTGAGGTTTTTTGGGGGGGTGGGGGGAGGGTAGTTTTTTTGGTAGGGTTTTTGGTTGTTTTTTTTTTTTCTTTAAGTTAGAAGTTTGCCTGTCTTGTTTTGTTAACTAATAATTTTTGACTTTCCTTGACTTCTACATCACACATCTAGCTCCATGATTAACTTTTGTAGCCGGTCTGATTTCATTGGGGCTGATAATCAGCCTTCTCTTATGGCAAAGAAAGTTACAGGACTGCACAAAGACACTACATCAAACCACCTTTCTGAGGCATCTCTACTGATAAGCAACAGTGCACATGGACAGAAGATAATCAATGCCAATTCACTGTGAAAAAGAATCTGCTATTCTCAGATGGTAACTCCTATCACCTCTATAATAAAGGCCTGCTACTAGCTCTGTTACAAATCTTTTCTTCTGAAATCTATAACAGTTCTCTAAGATAAAGCTTTGTATAATAAACCTGATATCCAAGAGCAAGTGTGAAATTACCCACTCACTTTTCAGCAGGCAATTAAACAGGGTAGTTGAAGCAGTTCTGTGCTTCAGAACATCATAAATGATGGGAAATTGTAGGCCAGTAGGAATCTGTACCTCTGATCAAACAGGATTTTCAGTTTCAGTCTCTGATAGATATCCTGCACTCCACTGAGTGCCTTCCCTGCAAAACCAGTTTTGTTTCTGCTTCTTACTTTTGGACTTTGCATGTCCAAGGGCAGAATGAGCCAGACTGACCTGGCACTGCCCTGGGAGGTTGAAGCTGCTTCTGTCAGATTTTCACAGCAGCTGTGAACACCCTCATTAGTTCAACCACTTCTCTTAGAGGTCTCTATATCTGCTAATGATGCTATTTAGTAACCATCAGCAGACAGACATATTTAAGATAATTAAGTCAGTCAAAGCACTTGCAAAAAAATTAATCTTTTTCACCAGATCTAGTAAAACACTTTATGTGTACTCTACATATATATGTCTTTGTTCTATATTGTGGCCAGCAACTGGGTACCCACCAGCCAGTCTCTCACACCCTCACCACTTCCATCCCCCAGGAGCTGGAGGAGAGAATAGGAAGAGTAAAACTGAGAAAAATTTGTGGTTCAAGATAAAGACAGTGTCATAATCTGTTTTATAATAACAATGAGCTGGTGTTTGAAACTAATGGATTGAAGTGGGAAATAACTAATGAGGAAATATTTATAGCTCAGCTCAACCATTTTAAACCCATTAACATCAGTGGACCTGCTTCTGATGAAAATAGAAGCAAAGGTAAAGTAGGATGCATTTGCACTTGAAGAACCAGTAGTATCTGACTCAGCTACAGCCTTGTTTTTAATCAAAAGTAAGGTAGGTTAGCACATAGAAAACCTGAATTTATTGTATATGGCATTTTACAAACTTTGCTTCAAGAGGAGTCTGAAGACCTACTTTGGAATGAGGCTTTTTCTAGATGTGAGTGTGATCTTAATTGAGTCTTATGCATGGGATTTTGCCTTCCATACCCACTGAAATGATTATTTTAAAGATTTAAATCACAACTGCAGTCAATTTTAAAAAACTAATAATAATTTTACAAGCCAAATTTTTCTGTAAATAAATGCCTCTTGATGTAAATTATGTCTATAGAATTCTTGTTTATTCTTATTCTTCTTCATTTACTGGTAATTACTTTTATAAAAATGGGGTTAAGAAAATAAATCTGACATTGTTAATGGAAAACAGCCAACTATTTTCAGAAAAAAGACTTTAAAATCAGTGATTAAACACCTATTCTCTAAACTGCCAAAAAAAAAAAAAAAGGGTTTTTCTAAGACCCTGCTATTCACCCAGTGTATTAAGTTTAGGGCTTGTCCAAGGCTTCAGATCCCTTAATCATGCTGGCTTAGTTTCAGTGGTACATTTTTAGCATGTAGTTAGAACAATATAATTGCAACTTTATGCAGCTGCAAGAAGATGTAGCTGCTTAAATCCAGTGTGCCAAATACAACACATAGTCTTGCAAGGCTTGGAGCAACATCTGCTCTCATAAATTTGCTATAATAAGACTCCCTAGGCCGGAGTGTTGGATGTCTGACCCTACTCTTGTCAGGATGCTTAAATGCAACGTAGCATTCAGCCGACTATCTTGTTCTCTTTGGACGGATGAATGTAAAAACTGTGCAGAGTTAAGCCATGGAAAAGGCTCTTCAGTAACACTAATGCAGGTATTAAATAATATTATATCAGAATGAGGTAGTATCTGGACAAATAATTTTCCTGCAGTACCTCAATCACTTATCTTTATCTTTTGAGCTGCTGCTGAGTGCAGCATCAATTTCTGCACTTTACAGTGCGTATCAAACTGTTGCTTTCAATTTTTTGATGTGCTTCACTTAAAGGTCAGTGAAAGGAAGCCCACCAAATAAAGTTTTTGATTTAGCTTATTTCTCATATAATGTAATATTTCTGAAGATGGCAACAGTCAGAATATTGATGGCATACTGAAATACTAGATATTTTAGTGTAAGAACATCCAACACTTGTTTAAAATCCAAAATACAGAACACTGGGTGTTTCCTAAAAGTTTGAGTCTGTTTATTTTTGTGCAAAAGTGCGTAATCATCTGATGATTGTTTCATTTTGCATGTTTAAGTTAATTCATTTCTAAGGTTTCACTCCACCAACCACTTCTTATTTGGTCTTTAATAACGTTTATAACTCTAATTCACTTGTCTCCCTGCTACAAAAGCACCTGTCTCCTGCTGGATGAAAGAATATATTGAAGGATGACCTCTCTTCATCCCTGACTGATACTATTAAACTCCAGTGGGCAAAATAAACAATTTAATCAACACTTATCTGGTTTACACTGTGTGTATTACACTCTACCCTGCATAGCCAGGCTGTCAAGGATGCCAGGCTTTTCCAAGAAACATATACTCGTGTTCCCAAAGCTCAAGCAGACATTTAATATCTGAGCTGCTTTCACTCTACTTCTTCCAAACTCTTCCAACCCTTTCTCTTTTGGAGAAGTATTAGTACCACCATCATTTGGAAAGGCTCAAACCTACTTGAACTTAGCAAGTTTTCTGTCAGCTCTTTGCTTTCACTTTGCTGTTATGCCTAATTTTGTTCTGTCTGGCTGAAGTGGCTGGGATGATCATGCCATGCTCCCTGCTTTCTGGACCAAATGGGCTTTAGGATTGTACTGCAGGTTTGGAGGAAACCAGAGTTCCCCAGTCCAGAGCCCTGGGAACAGCGTTCTCAGCCCTGTGGAGGTTTCATCTGATTCCAGAGCCATGACTCAAAAATAAGGACAGCACGGTCTCCCTGATTTCAAGTTTTAGTTTGACACCAGCTGTGGTAGCTTTAGCATGTTAACAGCTAAGCCATAAGAAGGAAGGAGGAAGAGGAAGGCTGAGGAAGAGGACCTCTAACTTTCTTTAAGTTTTTAACTTCTTCTTCTGCTCTCTGCTTATTTAGAGTACTGAAGAAGTCTGTACCATCACATGGAAGCTGGTGCAGTGACAGCACCCACAGGATCCTGGGGTCTTCCTTGTGCATGTGTAGAAGAACACTGGAAATGCCAACCTCTCATCCAAGACAAGCTTTCCTATGCAAAAGTTTTAGAAATCCTGCTGTGCTCACCATGTGTACAGATGGTTTTCAACCGGTTTTCAGTCTGTTTCAGAGCCTTATGGGCAAATATAAACAAAATTTGAGCACTGTGAAAGATACCCAGAACATAAATAAACCTCTGACCAAGTTTCCACCAGTCTAGGACATATGTTTTATTCTAAGCAGAAATTCTCAGGCACTCAGTGATCACTCTGGATTGGGATTTTGTAACACTATGTTTGGGTGAGAGTTAGTTTTGAAGGCTTGGCTGTTGTTTATTTCTATAGGGGCAGTGCTGTTCATCCATGTGAAAAGTGATTTTAATAAGGAAAGGAACTGAGAGATTCCTCCCTTCGCACGCTGAATTCCTATTTTACAACATTATATAACTCTAATCCTGTTTCATCACTTCAGCAGGATGAAAGTGGCAGGTATTTGGCTCTTTTCCTGTCACATCACCATAGTGTAATGGTGGATTTAACAGGGTGAAGTGAGGATTTTCATCTCTTACTACTTCTTATGTCTTTCTCTGTAGCCAGTAATAGTCATGCCTCCTGTGGGCGTTCAGGACTGGTGTTTAGGGGCCAAAAAACTGTTCCTTTTTCTGGACAGTGAGTTGAATAAGCTGCAAGTAGTTTGTCCTTGGATGAGGGAGGAAATCTTTGGTTTAGTGCTGAACTCAGCGCTCAGGAAATTGTATAAGTTGAATATGTAAGTTTTTGGCAGGTGTTGCGTTTCTACCAGATTTGGAGGAGAAATGAGGATTCGAGAGTAAAGCTTTGAAACATTGCACTTACAATTTAAAGCGGATGCATTGTGGCAGCAGTGCTATCTAAATTGTCTTTGTAACTCTCTTTCACTTTTTGCTGAATTTTTAATTTGACTTGTCATGCGTTACATGTTTTACATAGGGATAAAATACCAAACATATTCACTTGGCTGATTTGTCTCATAAGACTGGTCTGTAGTAAAAAGCAAAGTGTTAAGTCAGGTTCTGAAGACAGAAGCAGTAAGAGTTTTAGACATATTCAGCCCATTTACCCCCTGAAAAAAAAAAAAAAAAGGAGTCGTATACCAAGCAAATTACAGAATTAAGGGCATATTCCACACTCCTGTTAACACTGACCATTAAGACTAAGAAGCTGTATGTCAGGTGTAAAGAGCACCCAGTCTCACAGAAGTTTTCTGCTCTCCAGGAGTCTTTTACATTGAACAACTGGATAAGTATGGTTTAGCAGATTTTTCTCCAAGTAAAGAAAAATATATAGTCAGGAACTAAGATTAAAATGTCAAAACTTAACTAGGCTTCTTATTTAAGGATTATCAACTTGTGAAATAAAAAAAGTGGAGATATGAAGACATTTTTAAGGTAATTATAAGCAAAATGGTGACATTTCTGTTCCAGTGAATATAGCTAGTGGCCAGCTATTTCATTAAGATTGTTAATGTAATGACTCTAAGTTATTTTCTGAGAGAGAAAAACAGTTTCTGAATTAGAAAAAATGTTGAAGTCACTCAAAAACATTTTAGTAATTTCAACAGAGGAAAAACTACTATGTTTTGTTTTGTTATTCCTTTATTCAGTAAATGCAGTTTGTAGAAGAGCGAGAGCACACTGCAAAAGAACTGTCAGATTTTAGTTCCTGCATTAAGCAGTCTCTTAAAATCTGTGTTGTAAGCATGATATAGCAGCCTTATAATTATTATGTGCCTGAAACTGAGCAGATGTCCAATAAAATTGCCAGAAATACCAGTGGTTCCCTAAGGAGACTTTTCTGCATATATCTGAGATATGCCCTAAATCCAGTCTTTCAACACAGATCTGTGGGAAAAGGCAACAACCTTAAGGCCAGAAGCACATGCATATGAAGTGCTACCAGTGTCAGTCTTGTTTCAGGTAACACAAAGCTTGCAAGAAGCTAACTTCCCTTACTCTCTGAGCCCAGTGGCATAATAATTCAGAGTGTAAGGCAAGGTCTCACACAAGCTTGCAGTACAGCTTCCAGGTGTGTTTAGCCTCTATTTGTAATTTTGGTTGCACCTCATTTATTGAAATAACATTCTTGATTGCTTTGCATCCATTTTAAGACATTCAGTAATTCAAGCAGAGTTTTTAGGCAATGCAGATTAGGCAACACAAATATTCTGTCTGACAGAAGTTCCTCCTTTAGCCCTTTTCTCTGCTGTTACTCCTATTATCCTTGCTGAACTCACAACCACTGTGCAAGCAGAGCCTTGACTAAATACTCCCTAAAATGTCCTCACAACAACTGTGCAAGCAGAGCCTTGACTAAATACTCTCTAAAATGTCCAGTGGGAGCTGCTGCAGCCCCCCAGCAGAAGGCAGCTCTTCATTACCCCTTCCACGGATCGAGACAGAGTCCTGGGAGGAGACCTCATCCCCAAGATGCCAAGTGATTAAGTCAGGTGTCAGATCTGCACTCTGCCACCAGCATGGTTTTACTGCAGCTCTAAGACACATCTCTTTCTGTGCTGCATATTCTTATCTAAAATTAAGGAATTGGTTTTTAAAACACAGATTCCTTCCATCACTGAAGTAAAATTAAAATAAAAAAGCTTTCTGTACTACTACTGACACTATATGGAAGACACATTAATGGTGTCAGATAGTACAGATACAGTGTGAAGACACATGGGATATCAGAAAGAGTCGGCCTGCAGTCCAGTTCTTTCATTTTAATTACAGCAAATTATACACTATGGTGGCCAGATGGTTTGGTCTCACTTTATACAGCTGGTTGAAAAAAACCCAGAATTAATTATCATAAAATTGAGAAGTTTTCAGCTACTTAAAAGTGTACTAAATTAGAAAGTGCCCATTTAGGACATTTTCTGCTACTTGTTCTGGTGGAATGGTGTGCACTGACGTCTTGTAAGCACAATTTGTATGTATGATTTTAATCTCTCTCCATACAAGCCGTGACTGAGTTACAAGAAGTCAAAGCCTTGTGTCATTTAAAAGCATTGGTTTCATTTTTTGCACAGTTTGTTTCCCTCCACTGTATGAGGGGAGAGCTGCTTTACAAGGTTCTTAGTAAGATGCCCTGACTGAGCGACTAAGACATGGCTTTCCTGGCCTTGGTGCTTTGGAAATCTTCATCACTGATGAGTATCTGCTTTTATTGTAATTGAACTTCTCAGAGATCTGCTGTTGTTTTTTTCCAAGCACAGGTTATTAAGAGAAGAGTTGGTCTGCACACCTGGAGGAGATTTTACATCTATATTTACAGTCTGGGAACCCACCACTGCCTGATTGTATTCACTCAGAATGCAGAGTTCCTGTTTCACAGGAAACCACAGTGACCCTGACTGTGTCATTGTGACAATTCTTCCTTTGAGTTTCATATAGGAAGTGATTGGTTTCTCCTGTTTTTCTATGCAGATAGGGTCTGGTTTTGTCCCCATCCTCAGCTGCACTGAAATCGTGGTTGAAGCAATGTACAGGGTACTGGTGGGGGGCTCCAGAGTGGCCTTGGTGAGGGGTGGTGGGGACTGCCCCATGCTGAGCACAGTCACTTCCAGCTCGTTCCACCAGACTGACTACAAAGCACAGCTGAACCCTGCAGCCACAATGGCAGCGCCTCAGGAAAAGTCCATGTGAGAAAGGGCAAAATGCTCCACAGTCAGTGAGGAGTGAGCAGAAGGCATGAAAGAGCAGCCCTGCAGACACCCAGGTCAGAGGAGGAGATGTTACAGGTGTCCAAGCAGAGATTCTCCCTGCAGGAGATCACACTGGAGCAGACATGCACACTGCAGCCCGTGGAAAGGACCACACTTTGGCAGGTGGACATGTCCTGAAGGAGCACCATGCTGGAGCAGGTTGATCCTGAAGTGCTATAGCCCGTGGGAAGCAGCCACCCTGCAGAAAAGAATGCAGAGGAAGGAGAGGCAAAGAGGAGCTGTTATGGACTTCCCACAGCTCCCATTCCCTACACTGCTTGGAAGGAGGGAGTAGAGGAGTCAGGAGTGAGAGATTGAACTTGAGTCAAAAAGAGGGACTTTGGGGAAGGTATCTTTTTTTTTTTTCTTTCTCTGATTGGTACTCTGTTTTAATGGAGAATAAACTAAATTAACTTTCTCCAAGTCATATCTGTTTTCCTCATGAGAGTAATTGCTAAGCAAACTCTCTCTCTTTAACTTGACCCTCGAGCTTTTTCATTTTCTTTTCTCCCCTGTCCAGCTGAGAAGGTGGAATGGGAGCAGCCTGCATGGGCATCTGGCAGCTGGCCACGGACAACCCACCACAGTCACAACAGAAATTGTTACACTTGAGGAGTCACTCTGGGTAAGTAGAGCTACTCAGCTTGATTATTTTTACCACTCCAAGTTACATGTGCTTAGTTGCCACGTTTCGCCACTGTAGACAAATTGCCACCTAATTGTTTCTACAGAAATTTACAATTACATTGTGCAGATGTAATGTGAACTCAGAAGACAGCACTACAGCACCATTCAGAGAAGCTGCAGCTCACTTTGTTCCCAGATAAGTTGCTTTCCTGCAGCTTCTGCAAACTGCTAATTCAATTTAGAATTAAAAGCTTTCAGATATCTTTAAGGTGAAAAGTAAATATCAGATATTTGCATGCAAAGTTTGAATTGTTCCCCATCAAGGACTTGGGAATTTCTTTTCAGAGACCTTTTCCATATTTTGTCCTATGCTGACTTAAAGGAGTGTTTACTACCTATGTGTGCTTACTGGGAGCTTATGTTACTGGGAGATGTCAGCAGCTGCCTGTCCAAAGTGCACATTCACATTCTTAGAGCTTTTTCACAGAAACAAACTTCAGGCTTTTAAACTTTTCCAGGAAGTTTAAATACTCTAGTATTAAATACTAGTTTTAATACTCTATAGTATTAAACAGCCTTTTACCCTTCTTCTTTTGAGCTTCCTTTTAGATCAAAGAATATGAAACTTGTGATAGTACTAGAGGGCATAGTTATCCATTGTCCTGGCCTTTTACTCCAGTACTGCAGACTTACTATTTTTAAATACTCCAATGTCACCTTTAAGGCATAAGAGGACAAATCATTATTCACCTGCTGATGATAAAGAGTTAATTTGCTCAGCTAGGGCTTCTCTATACCTTCTTGAATTTAATCATTGTTCTCTCTCTATTAGCTTTTGTTCAGTTGTTTCTTCTTTACAAATTTATTTGACTCCTTTTATACACACACATTACCTTGTAAATGTAAATAATAATTATTTTTCTTTCTAAATAAGACTCCTCCTAAACAATTAAAATCATGCTATGTCCAGGTAAAAAAATATTCTTTAAAGACATGCTACTGAATAGGTGTTACAATGCTTTGTGGATGCTCTTTCCAAGAAAAAGAGCATAATTTTATTTATAAGCTTGAATTTATTAACAAAAGTATGCTTAATACTTCAAAGAGGTTTCTTAAATTATGTGAAGTAGACAAACAGGTCAAGCCTAATTCAGAAAACCTGAGCATGTCTTTAGCTTTCAGTTATTGTTGCAAAATATTTTTGCAGTCAAAACTAGAAACAAAATAATTAAGACAGAATTTATTTCACTCAATTGAGTTTTTTGTTTGTTTTGATTTTTTTTGTTGTTTTGTTTTTTTGGGTTTTTTTTTTGTGGGGGGTGAATACATTAACTTCTTTGCTAACAGCCTGGAAAATTTGTCTCAAACTCATTAATGCAAAAGCGAGGATTAAATTTGAGTAACTCTTTGGACTGAGAGGAATTGCTCTAAGAGGTGTATCTTATGTTTTAGACAAATCATATCAACATGGTGATTTTTAAAATTGTGATAGAAAAAAACTAGTCTATTAAAGGGTCTTAGTCCTACAGCTGAGGGGAACCTACATAGTTTCACAAACAGAATATGAAACCCCCACTTCTTAAACTAATCAGCACATTCATTTTCATGAAATTAAACCTTCAGACAGCTTTGGAACCCCAATCTGTTTTTTTCCCCATTCTTTTCAAATTTTGATTGCAAGACTGAGTCAAATATTTCAAAGCTAAGAGTTCAAGTGATTTACTCTTAATAGTGAATGCTGATACTATGATCTGTTGCATGATGATGAAAACACTCTAAAAATGCAAAAAAGAAGTCTGCAATAGATCAGCAAAAATGTCTGGAAAAAATGATCTTTTGATTCTAAATGTTAACAGATTTCCTTGCCTTTATTTTAATTGCATGTGCCGATTAAGCATTCCTCCTCTAAATACACTGGAGTTGTGCCTCCTTACTCATAGAGAACAGCTTCTTAGTCTAAGTTCTCTACTGTGTATTTTTATCAGTTTTTCAGACTAAAACACAAAGCAATACTCTTTGTCAATACTCAGTTAAAAAAACCACTCGAATAAATGTTGTGCCTGCTGGTATTTTTTCATATCTTAAGGTTTGTCACGAATTACAGCAGCCAGGAACTACCTTGAGATTGCTGTGGCAGCATGAGACAACTTTAGAGCACAGTCAGAGTTGCACAGCACAGTGGTGATGAAATTCCTTTTGAGGAATAAAAACTATAAAATGTTGAAAGACCTTCATGCATCTTTCTTTTAAATTAGATTCCATGCTGGTTTTATTTTTGTGCATTGCCTCTCAGGATGTAATATTAAATGCAGATAGTAAGATAAAAAAGAGATTCTTTTCCTTTTTGTTTTCTTTGTCCTATTCCATTACTATACCTCGCACTCAACTCTTCAGAGTCTTTCTGACAGAAAAATACAGGAGTAACAAAAGTTGCCAGGTTTTTCCAGTCTGAACTCACTAACATAAAAAATTGGCCTCATGGCTGGCCAAAGGTTTTGGATATGGTACAAAGTAAGTCAGTGGAATCACACAAGTCCATTCTGCATCAGTTGCTGCTGACCAGGTATGAACCATGGATGGACCTTACAGGCCACTCTTTGCATGTCCTCTGTGAGCGTTATTAACCATGGTGAGTTACTAGCTCGTAATTCTCTACATGCTGGTGAATATTTAGAGGAGTTCTTAGTAGTCCTCACTAGAAATATATTTTAAAGGGACTTTCGGGTTGCCTATGCTCAGGATATAAAATGAAACAGTCTGTTTGGGTTTAAAAGATCTCATGTTGTTTAAAAATGAAAGAGAAAAATTCTATCCATTGCCATATCCACAAAGCAGATTATGCTTGCAAACTGCAGCAAAGCTGTGAACTGCAAACATAGCTTTTCAAAGAAAACTTAGTAGTCTGAGGGGAAAGATGGCAGACTTACTGAAGTCCTTCAGGATAAATTACACTAAATTACATTTAATTTTCAAGCATTTCTTTTAATTTAACTAAAGAAGCAAAATGTGGCTGGTTCTGAGTTTCCTGAGTTAGTAGCATGTTCTGCTATAAACACAGATGCACAACGATAACACAGATATCCATCTCTGGATTTTTGTTTTTTGGGAGACATCCCCTGCTGCACTGGACTTGAACATGCCTGTGTTTCCCACTGAGACCCTCTGCTTCATGAGAGAATCTAATGCTTTGTGTGCCATGAAATCCTCTGCCTGTTCACATTGCACTAATCTTGCCACTTAGATAATCCCAGACTCTATTCCAGGGAAGGATTGACAGATTACATGCAATTACTGCCATCAAATCAAATTGTGACTTATTAAATGTCAGAATGCTTTTCAAGGTGGTGTAAGCATGTTATATATGTTCTTCAAATTGAGCTTATATAATCACTTACCAAACATTATTTGTTAAATTGTTTCATTAATTCCTTTCAGTGAATTTTATGATATCTACAATCCCTCTGAAGAAGAAATAAGTTTTATTTATTCCATCTCTTTTTTCTACTTAGATAGAGGAGAGGGAGAGGGGATGGTTGCCTTATTTTTTTTTTTTTTCTTTTTTATACAGAGTAGTGTGTGTTGTGTAAGAGTCTCAGAAAGATTATGGTGTCACCTTAATACTTTATAAAGGGCTTTAGTAGCATTAGAATATTACTTAAATAACCTTAACAACCATTCAGAACCCACTTACAAAACTAATTTTAAAAGGCATCTAATGAAGTTTGAGAAGCACAAGAAATTATTATTAACTATAAAAAGAGAAGAGGAAGAATTAAAGTTTAATTGCCATCTAGTCATCTTCTCAGTGTAGGCTATCACAACAATTTTTTCTCTTATTAGTTGATATCAGTAGAATCTTTATGCTTCATGACTTGGGTAGCAGACAAATTTCTGCATAAATATTTTTGTCATGTAAGAAAACAGATACAGGACCTAAAACAATAACAAGGCACTAATTTACAGGTTTATTATTGTGTATTCAGAGTTGTGTATTTTCACATACAAGCACACTGAGAAGCTTACAAGTGAATTAAATCAGAAAATGTCCTAATAATGAAACATTAAACTTGTGTGAAAAAATTATAGGAAGATGCAAATAGAAACTGTAGAGAAAATAAAATTTACATGAATGCTTTTATGATAAATAGCAATTTACAAATAAACAGGGTTTGCCTGAATTGTACCCAGACATCCACCTAAGACAGGACCTTCAGAACCATAATTTTTCCGAAATGATTGATCTTCAGTCAGTCAGTCTGACTACCAGCTGGATATAGGTAAGCCAGTTAAGCACTCTCTCGGTTATGTCTGGTATAAAAATAGCCACACTTCACTAGACAGGTCTGATACTCAGGTCAACTCCCCTGTCTCCACTGTCCTGTCTGGAATAGCCAGGAGCATATGCCTGGGGAACAGGCATCCCTGTCACCCTCTCTGCTTCCAGCAGCCTATGGCCACTCATTCAAAGAAGAGGTTTGACAAATGGGTTAAATGGGCTTTTCCTGTCTGAAATTAGCTGGGGGTTTTTTTAACTTTTATTTACTTTTAGCCTCCATACCACCTTGTACTAATCAGTTCCACATTATAATTGCACAAGCATTCTTCTTTCTTTTTTTTTTTAAGAAATCTAATTCTTTCTCAAATTATTTTGCAGGAATGTTTCAAAGAATTCCAGAAAGGCTGCCTTGAGGCTAAAGGAAAATAAGACTTTTCATTTCAGTGACCTGTGGTTCTTACGTCTACAGAAAAGATCATTACCTGTCACTGTAATAAGGGGATCAGATAAAACTTTTAGATGGTGCTGTCTTCCTACATCTTTAAGTCCAAATGTTTTATTCTTGTGGCTTGCAGAGGCTGATGGTGCTAATATATAACAGTGAGAGAGACTTAGTGTGAATTTTGCTTTGGGGAAGATCTGGGGTCCGAGTTTAGTCTGTTGAAGCTTCTCCCTATAATAGATGTGGATATACCTGTTCTGATGTTATCGTCCTCATTGTCTGCAATTCTTAAGTTTGAAATGCCTCATTAAACTTTCCCCAATATTTTATAGCATCATCCATAGAAAACTTGAGATTTCCAAGATACAATCTCTCACACTCTTAAGGGTTTTTATTTCATAACCTACATCAGTAGCCTTGAGTCCCCACCATCCATATGAAGGTCTAAGCGCCATCTGGAACAGGGCTAGGAGGCTCCAGGTGACCTGGGTGGTTCTTTACAATCGTATTCAGAGGCAAATAAGCACATGCCTCTTTAATAGAGACACTGCTCAGGCAATAGGTTTCTGTGTTGATGCTGGATTTAAGTCATTGGAATTAAATTTTGTTTTTTACTGTAATGTGTAAGTTCAGTTTTTCTCTTTTTATGTCTCATATTTATAGCAGAATTTAATTTTTTCATCCTTTCTTGAAGCACCTTGCATTCTCAAAGTCCTGAAAGTCCCTCTGATAGGTGTTTTCTTTTCTATCTGCCTTTCCTCCCTTTTGTATATACATTGCTTGCAGACCTACAGTGAGAATTCTCTGCTTCTACATTCTCCCTCATTCTACTTCTGGACTTTGTTGGAGGGTAATACACATGAAAAATGTACTCCCCAGCTAATGTGGATGTGGACATGCAATAAGTCTGAGAAAACTGAGCTTTAAATAGAGAAGTAACTTTTGCTCAGAGTGAAAGTGAGGATATTAAATGGCTAAAAAGAACAGTGTTGCCAGCATAGCCCTTCTAATCTGTGTGCACTTCATCACTGTAATCCCTCAGTCAAGCTATTCTAGCAGGAACATAGCCAAGAACTCCTTGAAAAGCAGCCTCTTCTCCTACTTGCACCTAATTCTAGCTTCTGTGTTTCTGTTTTAGTCTGGTTTATTGCACTGCTTCTTCAAGTCTTCTCATGTTTTCTCTTAATTCTTTTTAAATAATGACCTTTGCTGATAAGCATGTCATGCTTGTTTATATGCTGATTTGATGGATTTTTTTCAGATTTCTCAAATAGATAATTTAGAATACCTTGACCATTATCTTTGAAGAGTTATTTAAATAAAATGTAGATTTTTATGACATTTTTACCTTGTCTTCCAGAAGGAAAATAACAACAGAGTTCAGAGAATCTCCCATGCCATATGAAAGAAATATGCACATTTCCAAGGATTGAGATGGTTTATTTTTTAATATTCCCATTTATGCTGTTGCTTTTTTCAGAAGAAGATTTGAAAATGAAAATTTACAAAACCAAATTGCAGGCCACTTTATTTACTAAAAAAATAAAAACCTTCTGAAGACTTCTGAAACCTGTGGTTCAAACTTTTGATTTTTTTTCCTTTGAAAACTGATGTTACTTCAGGAGGTGGGGAGGGTAGAGGGAGAGGAATTCTGAGTAACATTCAAGTTTTTTAAAACTTCCTGTTTTCAGTGAATAAGAAATTTGATAGATATACACTTGGGAAATTCTGTGTTGGCATTTCCAGTTCCTAACTATTGAAAACCTAGATTTGATGAAAAACAGTAAAAGACTGGAGATTGCCATTTGAAGCTACATTTCCTTTGGTTGCTGTTCTTTGTTATTAAAAATATGGCATTCTTTGCCTGCTACAGATATTTCAAAGTGACGTTTTTGCAATGAAAGACTCGGGACTCCATTTTCTTCATGCAGGAAAAGCCAATCTTTATTCACATAGCTCATTCTATACAGTTTTCACAGATCTCATTTTGAACTCCAATTGGTTAGTAGCTTTCTTGCCAATTACTCTATTGGTTAGCAGAAGGTGTTTTACTTGTCTATCAAATCTCTCTATTCTTGGTTAGTTTGCATACTTTGTTCACTGATTCTCATGGGACAAATCCCTTGTTATTGCAGGTACATTTGTTTCTCATTCTCAGAATAGGTTGCTGTGCTAATTGCCTTCATTTTATGAATTTTCACATGGTAAGTTAGCTAGCTGCACTTAGAAGTAACGGGCTAGCTGACAGTTTAGCAGAGCAAGGCCTGATTTTATGAGGCCTTTCTTTTATGATTCTTCTACTTGTCCATGATAGATATATTTCCAAATACTGCTTCACATGTTTCAGATTCTGGTTTTATTCAGTATTTCATAAGGAAAATCCCTGCTGCTTCTCCGTGTTGAAGATCTTGATGTAACAGGATGTTAGTGGACAGCTATTTTTGCTCTGGGGAGACTGCTAGAAAGGATGCAGGGAATGAGTAAAGATTCGGAAAAAAATCACCTTTTAATGATAATTACAGTATATGTCTCTGTTGAAGTCCTCCAGGCATCCATGTGCACTTTTTTTCCCCTTCTCTCCCCCCTCCTCAGCAATATTGCCCTGACTGGCTGCAGACTCTGGTTTATGCAACGTAGGTACAAATACGTGCTGAAAGTCTGTTCCAGCAATAGCTCAGCTTGTTGCCCTTTTACACTGAAGGCTTGGACCCATTTCTGAAAAACACCTTCCAATTCTGATCTTACATAATTAGCACATCGCAGCTCTTTACTTGCCTAAAAATACTGGAGGACCACGTGAACCTGCATGCCATGGCCCTAAACCTTGTGTATGAGGGGCAGTTTGCCCAGCTGGTTCTGCCACCAGTGCACAGCCCCAGGATGCACTACCTCAACCAGCTCATTGCTCCTGGCACTGAAAACCAGCTCTCATGACACGTCCAACAGCAGCGTTCAGTTCCTTCGCCGTCTTGAGACCAAATTTGTCTCTTCTGACTGTTGACACTGCTTTTGTAACTGAGCAAGCAGGAGCCTTGGCCCAGAGGAAAATTCATCTCATGCAGCTGCACAGCACTCGAGGGCAATGGGACTGCACCCTGTTCTGCAGGGCAAAACTGCTCGAGTGGTGCTCATCTTCCTCTGGTGAGACATCACGGCAGTGCCACTGGTGGGACACCACCTTTGCAGTAGCCTTAGGTGTAACAACTGTATTTTTACATTCTACCAGTTTAGTCTCTAACTACTGCATGCCAGCGTATCTGCTATAGGGCTTACATGCTGTAAACTTGTACACTGCTATGTACTGCAATACAGCACAGACATTATGACACAACAAGCTTCCACAAACAATTTGAAGCAGCAGGAGCAGCAGTCCTGCACCCCCTGTACTGCTGGCCACCCTTTTCCACCCTCACTTTATCTGCTCTCTTGTAAAACCCAGTATTGTGACACCAGGCAGTGCAAAAATATAAGCAATGTTTTCTAAAGCTAACTATATTTATTGGTATTCAATCTTATTGCAAGCTTTTGCCTGAATCTGTTCTGACACTTGTTCCCAAGTGCAACCACAAACACTTCTGCTAGCCTAAGTGAAGGGAAAGGGTGGGATTGAAAGAGCAATGGCAGTGGGGAAGCAATGTCCAGGACACCATTGGCTTACAGGAGACTCAGATGCTTGTAGAACTGCTGTCTAAAGACGACAAGCTTTTTGTGCTTAGTGTACAGCCACTTTCAGTTTTTTCAGGTTATCCAAGTCAAATTGTGTTGCAGTTTTGACCTGCAAGGTAAGATTTGGATCACCATATATACAGAAATAATAAAAATGAAAAGTCACTTACTCCAAGGCAGCTGCACAAAATGTATCCAAGTATTAAAACGGTTCTAAGTTCTAGTTAAAACTTTATAAAACATTAAAACGAAGGTTTAGAAACTATCCTCAAAGTTCCTGCATATTTCTTTTTCAGTATTCATCCAGTTTAAATACCTTTAGCACCACAGATGCAAGCGCAAGCTGAGAACCAGTATAATCAGTTCATCTGAGGCTCTGCAGACTGACTGTGCACAAAGACTGTAATTAGCTGCTAAAACCACAGGGTACTAAAACTGGGTGCCAGTAATCTTTCTAGGGTGCTATATTTACTTAGTCTATCTTGGTAGTGATCTGTAAGAGGTTTAAAGTAGCTCTCAAAGGCAGAGTTGGTGTTTGAATGGTCATTGTTGGGAAGCAAGAATCAACATTTGGATGAACAAATACTGAAAAAGTTTACCTGGTATGTTTGATGCAATGGGTGCTGCTGGATCAGCAGATGACATTAATGCTATGGAAATTCACCACTGGTACACAAAGTTTATGAAGGAGTGCCCATCCGGACAGCTTTGCCTGCATGAATTTAAACATGTCCTGGATCTACATGGACTTACTCCTGAAGCCAACAACTATGTTGAACAAGTATTTCACACATTTGACATGAATAAGGTAAGAATCTATTCTTGACTTCCCAGCTTTCTTATGGCTGTATCATTTGATGCATTCAGAGATATGTCTCAGAGAGCTGCAAGCTCCCTACTCAGAGGTAATGGAAGGGATTCAATAGAAAACTCCAAGCAGATAAACAAGAGTGGCTGGCAAACAGTGCTGAATGCTCTGTTCCCAGTACATTTTGCCAATTTGAAAGTTTCATACAGTCATTCTAATACAGGCTAATGGTTTATCATCTTTGAAAACCAGATTTTTATTATTATTTTCAGTGTACATTAATAATTGAAATTTTTATTTATATAGCTCCTTGAAAAATCTTTCTAAGGCAGTGAGTGTTCAGCTGGATCCATAGGTATTGATGCTTTCATATTATGCAACATAGGCACAATAAGATTCCTTCTGTCGCGGGATCCATTCTGAACGCCTTCTGTGGCCTAATTCAGTATCAGTCAATCCCTCTTTTCCAAAGGTACATCTGTTTGGTTTTGATCCATCATCCCAATTCTGCTGCTTAACATCCTAGGTCCTGCTAAAGATTTGTCCAGCAGCTGTTAGATGCATTGCTGTCTCATGTTATTCCAACACAGTGTTCATACAGGTTCCTTCTAGCCACGAGACTCATCCAGAGTTATTTTCCCCTTAAGCCAAGGTACCTCCTTCTACCAAATGTGACAAAAGGAGTGATCCACGTGTAATCCCTAAAAAATGTCACAGAAATTAGGTTTAGGCTGAATTGTCAATAACACAAACTCACCTTTCAGCTTATAGAACAGATGGGCCCATCTTGGTGTAAAAAAATATTTTAAAGAAACAATAAAGCATTAGTGTTCTCTACTCATATTATTTATCTCAATGAGTTCAGAGATGTAATGAAAAATTTGTTACTACATTATACAAATTACTTTAACAGCAGGTTAAAGCTAGTCCAAATAGTAGCCATAATTGCTGCAGACATTTTCCTGTTCTAGAAATTGCTTTCTGTTCTTCATTATGGAATTAATTGTACTTGTTTCAGAAAATGCTTTGAGGATAAGGTACCTTGTGTGTTTTTACATGCAACAGTACCTCTATTACTGTTTTCTTGCATTTCCATACACATCTCCACTCCCGATTCAGCTTGCTTTTTTGGAATTATATAATTCTTTCTTCCATAATGCTCAAGGACTCTTCCTATAAAATCAGGCTCCTTGCATGCTCTTTTCTTCCCACTGCCAATTACCAGATGGTTAAACATACTGAAATTTGATTAAGTAGTATCACCTAACTCAATAAATGTGCTAATTACAGATGATGAGCAAATTTTACTCTACAAACATGAAACCTGACTGTCAGAAATTGTTAATTTGCTGTGTTCTTTTCAATTAGAAATTTGATGCATTAAGTTCCCCAGAAGAGATTTATGAATGCTAACCTTCCTGGACAGTGCACACGGACAATGTCTGAGCTCACCTAAGAGCTTTTCCAGTTTTAGCAAAAAGCCCTTGACACTTTCAGTGCTGGAAAGTGTGGAGAGCTTTGGGTGTTGGGGATTTTGGCTTTTATTTTATGGGAGAACGTCTTTTGGGTTGTTAGTATTTTAAAAGTTCCTAATTGTCTTTCTCCCACTACAAGTAACTTGTCACCCACAGAGTAGTTTGCTTAAATTATCTGAGGAATATTAAGATGTATGCTTTAAACTTGTCAGTTTATATACACATCTGTTTGACTCTTACTACCAATCAATCTCTCATCCCCTCTCTGGTATCGCCAGAACTTTTTAATCAATTAGTATATTTCCACCAAATTTCAAAGAGTAGGCACATGAGTTAATCAGTTCCTAATGTTTCCATAAAATTTGGCAGCTGGATAGCAGGGACACACCCAGAATGAATGCCCCATTCATGTAGAATTGAGCTTTTATTCATTGTTTAAGGCAACAGTTGGCTGACAAAATGATCAGGCACTTGTTTCCTTTTGCCTAGAGAAAATACAGGATGGAACAGGGGTACCAGCGTTTGGGGTTTTAGGGGACAAAAGACGTAGTTTGTATGGGTCTAGGCTTTTGTTTTTCTATTCCCAGAAGGGCTTGTTTAGTTAATGTTCCATGTTAGAAAAAGGTGCTTCAGTTTTTTTTATCAGTTTGGAAGCCTTTCCTCCATTTTAGTGAAATTTAACAATGATTTGGCCTTTGGGCTTCATAAAATGCACTGTAAAATTGCTTATGCTAGGCTTAAAACCTCATTATTTAATAATGTGCTCCCACTAAATATCTGATATTCATTTCCTGTTCCACGAGATGTTGTAGCAATCCTCCACTAGCTACTACTAATCTGAGCCATAGATTTTATTTTGTGCTTTCTTAATTGAGCTGTTCCTCAGCTGCAGCAGTAGGACCAGCAAAGTTACTCAGAAGGCAGAACAGAAATGGCACATTTCGAATTGTCAATTACATATGATTGTATAGTCTATATCCATTTGGAGATGGAAATAAGATGAAGAATGGGGCTTCCATTCTTATAAAAATGGCTGGCAAGTTTAAATACCTGCCCAATCTATTTGTATAACTCAGTATTTGGAAAGGCTTAAACACTTAGGGAAACGAATCAAGAGAACTAGAATGTTTCATCTGAATATTTTACTTTTTCCCTTTAAATACTAATTAAAAATATATTTTTGATTAAATGGCAACAGTGTAGCTACATTGTTCAGATTCAACACATAGCATCTAGATAAACTGTAGCTCAGTTTTATTCTTCTCTTGCCTTGAATAAAGTCTTGTGAAAGCCTCATTGAAAATGCTGTGGCAAACGAGAACCAGGACCTCTCAAACAACGTGCCAGGATTTCATAAGTTTCCTCTTTGGCATTCACACTGGATCTGTTTAGTTAGACATGACGCGTATATTTATCTGTTGTAATTTATGTTTCCTGTGAAGTCATTCTGTTGGGCTTCAGGCTGGCTTAGGGGACTGATTTAAGTAACAAGCAGAATGAGCTGTGGCCATACCAGCTTGCCAAGAGAAATGCATTTGGGAGTTTTATGGCTTGGCATGGCTTTCTCAGGAACAGTATCCTCACAGTATTCTTGGCCATTCTGACTGCATCATCACTTCTCACAAGAGCATGGCTCAAGCAGAGTACAATGGAAGAGCATTTGTCTTCTGGACTCTGGTCTTAATGCAGAAATCCAGCTCAAGACTCCTTTCTGTGCTCAGCAGAGACAAAGGATCTTAGGATCTCACTTCAAGATGACTCAGCTCTTCCCAAGTTAGATGAACCAAGTCTCTCTGCCCTGCCTTATACAGCAAAGCAAAAACAACTTACCTGAGTCAGCAGAAACTAACTCTTTCTTAACAGAAGGTATTTTTTTAATCAGTTGATGAAAAAATCCTACATGTAAATCAAGGTTCTGAAGCAGCATAACATGTACGTATGCAAAAAGCCATAATGCCATTTTATTTTGATGTTGAAAATTGCAGCATTATTTTTCTTTTGTTTTCTTCATCCTGTCCCCTCCAAACACACTCTGCCCTGAATTCTGCATGTTAATTTTCTCTGATAGAGGATCAGATTTTCTCTGCTGCCATGGTGGTAAAAATCACTGCCAGATCTATGACATTAGTGGATGAAGAAAAGAATTTCAGATTAAATTTCTTGCAGCATGCATTCATTTAGATTTTAGGAACTGAGATTCCAAGCAAAAAACTTAGGTGTCTGCAAGCTTCTCCCTGAACCTGAAATTGCTGAAGGCGACTCTGTCAGCTTCCCGTTTCTATGATAACAAAAGTGCTATGCTTTAATTATTTGAATTTCTATCACTTTATTATCTGAAAACCCATCACTGAGTCCTGTGAACAGAACGTGTGTTAAGTGGATTATGCAAATGAAGCAATATGATTATTTTTTAGTGTCTCCCCATGCTCTTGCTGTTTCAGGTTATATACATAAAGACATGTTGCTAGTTCTTTTTAACCCCAGGATTATATTAAAAAAAGTACTTATACCATGCGGGGTTTAGATGGGATTTTAAATCAAAATATGTACTTTTAATTGGAGAGTCATGAAGAGTCTGTTTTCAGTAAGAAGTCCCCTTCCCAAATTTCATTAGCTCTGATTTTTACCCTTTCTTCAGGTGCTGTCATGTGAATTTCACCCTTGTTTTTAAATAACCTGATATTTTCTGTGAGAGATTTTTGTGAGAGATTTCTGTGAGATCTGAACATTTTTTTTCCCAATGCTAATGATACTGTATGGTCTATTTGAAGTTTAGCAAGAGTACCAAGGCTGCAAACCAGACACAAGCTCTTACAAAACATGAGCACAAATGCCATGTTTTGTCTTCGAGAGAGTCCCTGCAGAAGCACCTTAGAACATGTCAAGGTCAAGCCAGACAAAGAGAAGGACCCACCTATTGACAAGCTCTTCAAAAATCTCCTTGTAGGTGGGGCTGGATGAGAGCCTTAAAACCCTCAGGTTTTCCCCTTTCACTACTGGTAGGTTGTACAAATATTTTTTTGTCTTCAGTCTCCTTTTAAAAATTACTTTCCCCACCATTTCTAAAGTTACAATGTATGTAAAGTATGTAAATGTATGGTATGTATAGTTACCACCATTTCAGACAGTTACAATGATACTTTTCTGGTTTTCCTCTTTATTTTATCATTGCGATTTTTATTCTTATTTGGGAAGCTTGTAAAAGAGTTCTACAGCCGTTTTACTTTCCTATTCACCTCTTATAAAAAACAACTTTTAAAGCTATGTAGTGGAAGGAAGGCAGACTTCAATTTTTGCATAGATCAGAAAGAAGGTTTTGTTACTTCAAGAAGATAAACGGAAAGAATTGATAAATGGATTGGGAAAAGTGCAGTCAAAAAAAACAGAAATAGAAATAAATAGATAACAGCTTTTGAGGGGAGGGAAGGAACAAGTGAAATGTAAAACAAGTGAAATGTAAAACAAAAAGTAAAATTTACAAAATTGAGGCACAAGTATAATGAGATGAGAATAAATGTTCAAGGAGTGGAAGGAGGAAATAGTGCCTCATCCCTTCTTGGTACATTAATTGAAACCCTTGTGGAACTGAAACACCACCTACAGAGAAAAACGATTGAAAAGATAGTTAAAGTCTTCAAAAGAGATTCATTCTCCATCAGAAACAGAGCTGATAGTTGTACAGAAACAACAGACAGGAATAAATGTGGTTGTTTGCTCACTGCAGTGAGAGGGAGAGGGGGCTAGCAGTGGCAGCCACAAGATCCAACTCCTGGAGGTGTCTCTCCACAAAGCCTGTCCAGTGTCCCAGAAAAGCACTTGAACAGGGATTACTGGACAGAAATATCACCGCGCTCTTTAGCAAGAACGCGAGCCCTTGTCTTGCCAGCCCAGGCCACTAGGAGATGCCAGCGGCTCAGTGTCTGCTCACCTTGGGAAAGACTTCAGGCACCGAGAAGGAAAACGCCTCCAATCAAAACAACGGCACCTAATTAGGGAAGACAGCCTTGTCTTTTAATTAAATGTTTGCTGATAACTCTATTGGCTTGGCTTACCTTTTTCCAAAGAGTGCTCAACTCAGGGAAAAGAAAAAAAAATCAAATTTCTTCCAAATACCTGTGCTGTGTAGGCAGATAAAAACAGGAAGCCAGGTTTTAGAGTTGTTTGAGGATCTATATGTAGCATTATTAACTGGAAAAATCCAATTTGTCTAAGCTGAAATCCTTCATGAAAACAGCCTGTGGCATCAAAACCCCTGTTGTTGGGATGAGTGTCGGTTTGGATCTATTACAATTAACATGAAGATTTCTGGGGATCCTCCCCATCTAGTTCATCAGTATGAAAAAAATTCAGTGATTTTTTTTCTTCTTAGTTCTCCCAGTTGGAGCCAGGACATTTCATTGGCCTCTCAGATTTTCCCTGGATGAGAGGACTCTTTCCCTTCATTTCTAAGACCACTGAAAAGGAGAAGGTTAGCAGTAGCAAGGATTGTTAGACCCACTTGCAGTTCCCTGATGCTCACCAGACAAGGTATGGCCCAAGCTCTTTCCCACTCTGAGCTTGGGAAAATCAGTGAATTCACAATACCTACTGAAAGTATTCCTGACTTATCCTCCTGACAAAGGAGGATGCACCTCTTTGGCAACTAGAAACCTTGATGAAAATAACAGCTTCTGCAGTGGGTCCTCTTTGTAAGTCATGAACTCCAAATGGAAAATGCAAAATTGGTATCTCAGAGCACTTCCCATCATCATTAAAACCAAAGGAACGGTACTACAAATGGTTCTGTGGGAAGGACAAGACTTGTTATTTCATTATGCATGGTTTGCTGGTTATTTATAGATATGGGTGCACTGGAGCATGCGTGGCTAACACCACCACAAAATCACGTCTGTAACTGGCTTGATGACAAAAAAAACCCTCTTAGATTGGGCTCTGCACAACTAAGATAAGTACAGTTGACTTTCTCATCGCCAAGATGTGTATCATTGAGCTATACTAATAATCTCCATGTCAGGAATAATGAAGCAGTACAACAAAAAGAAGTCAGACATAATAGGCTCTTATAGATGTATTGTTTTAATGGTCGCTGCCTTCTTTTTCAGTTTTAAAGCTATACAAAAACTCAAGGAGGTAATTGTTTGTACAACTATGGTAGCAGGCACATAAGGAATGTGGCTGTGAACTAGCAAAGTTGGGCCAGTGCTTGATCAGTGTTTTCAATGAGAGAATAATTCAGCAACTGTGTGTCCCACAATGGTGCCAGGGTTTAAACACCACAGAAAGCAGCAATGACCTCTATTTTCCCCATCCCCATGCTAGAGTTAGCAAGAATTTGTGAGCCTTCTTACCTCAGATTAGGGAGCTGTTTCCTACTAGAAATTTGTCTCATTGTGGCAAAATCTTTCTGGTTTATAAAGAAAAGAAGTACAGCCCTTAAAAGCAAGCTACATTCTGATGAAGATTAAAGAAAGAAAGGTCAGCTTGACCTTGAATAATGCATAGAAGAAATACAGAATTGAGAAGCTAAATACTCATTCAAACAGTTAGAAAACTGTACAGTGGTCGATAGAGGGAAGATGGTGATGGTTGGGATATAATAGTTGGGGTCTCAAAAATCAAAAAAAGCAAACAACAAAAAAGCAAAATCCCTTAACATTTAAAGCCTTCATAGGTACATTTTCTGACTATTTTAGGCAGTTCCAGCTCTTCTGGGAGGATAGCCTTCTCTTTCCAAAATTTTGTGTCTTGTCCAGATGACACTCTTTCATTTGGGCTGTCTAGGGAGTCTCTCTGAAAACAAATGAAAAGCAAAGAAATGGAGCAAAGTATAGAAGCACTGAGTCACACAAGCGAGATATGTGGCATTTTTCAGAGAAAACACCACATAGAAATTACCAAGAAAAGAAACAGAAAGTAGGGCTGGATTGAGCTGGAGCAGATGTAAAAAGTTAATTGGCAAAGATGACATGAATTTAGGAAAAAAATCTGTAGATAAGCTTCATGTGATGGCAATTTTCTTTTTTTGTATTACACTTCAAATAGGTAGCATTCAGCTGCATCTATCAGAGCGGAAAGATGTGTGTCCTCCTTGTTTCACAACACAGGGATGTAGGATGGGCTGCCTACTGCCACTGTTTTCACAATACCCAAGAAAAAGTCATCTTTTTTTTTTAGTTTTCTATTTTTTTAGAAATCATTATTTTAGTTTTCTGCTTTTTTATATTTCAAGTTAGTTCCTGATCACCCTGCTGGGAAGTTTTGTTTTGTTGTGATGTGGGTTTTTTTTGTTTTTTTAAAGGTTCAACCTCTGTCAGAAAACTACTTTTTTCACTTGTAAAGAAATCTAAATTACATCATCCCTTCTAAAACGAAGAGCTTTTATACCATTTTCAGAGCAGAACTAAGGAATCTGATCTTTTTTTCTCATGGTTCCCTACAGAGACAGTTTTGCTTTACCTGCAGTGTGCATTTTCTGTGTGTCCATGTTGTTGCACCAATTGTCCTTGAACCAGCAATCTTTATTATGGGACTGTCATTTTTGGTGTAAGCACATAGTCCCACTGTTGCCTGTTTGTATGGGCTTTTTTTGATTCCCAGAATATTGTACAGATTCCAGAAAGCTTCTTGGCAGCTCAATAGATACTGTAATTTTACCTTCACTGTTTAGAATCACCTTCATTTGGTACAGACAACTCATTAGGAATTGTTTCACTGGGTTTTCTATACACAAACTAGTCTCTACACCCATTGTTTCAATATTCTTTGAAATGCCTTTGCTATATTAATTTATTCAGTTCAGCTCCACGATGTTATCAATTTTTCTATTTTTATTTATAAATAGAAATGCTCCAATGCCTTTGGCTTCTGGAACAGGTGATTTCTATAGAATTTCTGCTATCTCAGCACATGTTTTGTCTGCAGCTCATTAAGTACCATCAAACTATGCAGAGAGTTATTAATTTTAGTCTTTTTATGCCCCATAAAACTCACCTTTCTTTTTATGTCAGGTGTTACATCAACCAAATGGTACCATTATAGTCCCCTACTAGGGGTGAGGAATGCTGTGAGACTGAGCTATAAATCAGATAATTTTTTACCCAGGTGTTTTTGCTGTCTTTACAGGTGTTTTAGTTATGCCTATTAAGCTAAAGGGATTCTGAAAACAGGTATTACTTCAAAAGCATTCCAACTTTAACTTAACATTCTCTTAAAAGTCTTTTGCCAGAATGTACACAATCTGACAAAAAGTCTAAGGCCCTTCTTTAAGGCAGCAGTCTCTCATGTGCCTCAAACACTGTGGACACACTTCCCCAGGACTCACTATTTAGAAGCAACAAGCAGAAGTCATCTATGGCTTATTGAGGGAGAGAAAAGAGGAAGGAGTGGAGACGGATCAGTATATATGAGTAACTCCCAGGTTCCCTGCGCCTAGAGTGAAATCCAGTGACCAGTGTCTGTACAAGGTCATGTGAAGAGATGGTAGGGAACTGTTATTGCCCAAGAGAAAGAGAGAAAAGAGGAAAGATGACCAGCACTGGGTGAGTTATTGATAGATAGGTCTTAACCTAGCCATGTCAAATTTTCAGCCTGCCTAAGTCTTGTTCCTGATACTCTGTTGTCTTGGTTTCAGCTGGGATAGAGTTCATTTTCTTCCTAGTATTTAGTACAATGCTGTGTTTTGGATTTAGTGGGAGTAATATTGATAACACACTGATGCTTTTGTTGTTGCTGTGTAGGGTTTATCCTAAATCAAGGACTTTTCAGTGTCTCATGCTCTGCCACTGAGGAGGTGTGCAAGAAGCTGGGAGGGATCACAGCCAGGACAGCTGACCCAAACTGGCCAAAGGGATACTCCATACTATAGAATGTCATGCTCAATATAAACTAAGAGGAGCTGGCTGGGAGGGGCCAATTGTTGCTCAGGGATGGGCTGGGCATCGCTCAGAGGATGGTGTGTAATTGTATTGTACTACACTGTTTTTCCTTGGGTTTTATTCCTCTCCTGCATTATTGTTATTAGTCACTATATTTATTTTATTTCAGTTATTAAACTAATCTTATCTAAACTCACTAGTTCTACCAGGTTTTTTTTTTTTCCTATTCTCCTCCCCACCCCACTAGGGCGAAGGGGGGAAGGGAGAGGTAAGAGTGAGAGCACAGCTATCAACAGTACTCAGTTGCCACTTGGGGTTAAACCACAATACCTGTCTTTGCTGTTTGACACAATCACTGGTCATTCCTTTAAGAGCAGGGCATGATGGCTGAAGAAGAAAGTTCAGAATCATCACCAGACTGTGCATCCCCAAGAGATTTGTCTTGCTTTCCTTTCACCTCCCTTGTCCTTGCATCACCTTCATTCACCCCCAGTGCTCCAGCCAGGACACACCTGCAGATGAACAGGGTGTGTTCCCATTATCTCTCAGTCACTGGGATCACACAGCAGGTCTAGGGCTGGGATGTGGTCTCTGGAGTAAAAGCAACACACCGACTATCCACTTTGCTCTGTGTTCTTTGCCTACTGAACCAGTTTTGGCTAAACTGATGGCAATGTCTGTATCTTTCTATTTGATCTTCAGAGGTGCATGGGCACCTGAGATGTGTTCAAGCACTCGTATGCCATATTTTGAAGTGTATGATAATAAACTTGTTGATGTCCTTGTCAAGGGAGCTGAAGCATAGACCATTAGGAGTGTGGGAGTCCTTCTCAAAAACAGACCTGATCCTATAATATTGATTACTCTTTGGCTGAAGTCAGGCTGGAGGATGGTTGCCATTTTTCATGGGCCCTCACCACCCCACAGGACTTTTCTCTTTAACTCCACTGTGTGAATATAAATGAAGAGGATGAGTGGCAGTGTCTTGTTTCTGTGTCACTAACATCCTATGTGTTTACACTGGTATATATAGCTCCTCATTTCTTTGTCCTGTAGTAACACTCCTGAGCCGCTCATCTCCTTGTATAAAAGCTAATCAGTGCAGAAGTATTACTGATACCTAACCCCTTCCCTGAGCTTATGGAGGAAGAAATAATTCAGCTCCTGAAAGCTGTAAAATAAAAAGCATGAATACAGCACTGGCCAAGAGCAAACCTGTTTTTAATTTGCTTACCAGACTAAGTTGATTCCTGTTAAGGAAGTTACTGTAAAAGATTCCTCTTCCACTCAAATTCTGTGACAAGGCTGGTGACCAAAAACTGTCTATTGTATCTGGAGACCCATGCTGAGAGGGAAGAAATAGGATGCGATTTGCACACAAATACAAGATCCCACACAGCATATTTATGATAAAAAGTACATCAAGGAGGAGTCCAAAGAGCTCAATTTTTAGAAAGGCTTAATCCACTTACAGCAAAGAGGATGTAATAACAGGCATTGCTGTTTGCACTCTCAACTTTTCCATCCTTATTTGCAGCAAAAATTATAGCTATTCCTTACAGCTAATTTTTACAGAATTAGACTCTTGAACGTTGCTAATGGTTTGTATAATTCAAAATCAGTCACTTCCAGAATATCCTCTTTATTTTTTTAATAATAGGTATGTTTATAGTCAGTGGAAGAGTGATGAACTATAATTTGACCATGTGCTCTTTGCTTCTACTTTAGCCACAATTTGAAATCCCATCTATTTTAGACCTGAGCATTAAAGGTAATCTCATGCGTAGAGATAGACACCACACAAAAATAGAAACTTACGCTGTAAGGTGTTTAACGTAGCCATTTAAAAGCCATGTTAACCCGAGCTGTGGCCATGAGCAAGCCTTTGAACCTGGGAGACAGAAATGTGAACAGACAAAAAGGGACGCTTACTGTGTAACAACATGGGCTCCCAAGAATCATTACCAGATCCCCCTGCACAGATGCACCATTATTACAGCAAATTTATGAGAGAATGTCCATCTGGGCTGCTTAGTCTGCATGAATTCAAGAAACTTTTGGATCTTCAAGGGCTGGATCCACAGGGAGACCTGTACATTAAACGAGTGTTTGATATCTTTGATCTGAACCAGGTAAACTTTCTTTTCTTTATTTTTTTTAATCTCATACTATTGCTTTGTTTGTGAGTTGTCACCTGCAGGCTCTTCTTTGTGCTATCCTCCCAAAATTGCTCTTGTGGACAGGTTTGCCATTAAGGTGCCCTAGAGGTGAAGAAATGAGACTGTGCTTTGAGAGTTTGGATTAGGACTTTTGTTACTACTTTCTGGGGACACTTAAAAAAAATGTCAGGAATTCTTAATTCTTAAAAAGAGGTGTAATTTCCAGTTCACTGGTTATTCTTCTATTCATTGCTTATCCTGTGCTTGTATATAAGCATATGAAAATGCTGCTGTGCTCAAAGTTAGTAAGTTCTTACAACAATGTTAGACAAAGGGAAAATATGGTCTTCACTTAACTGAAGTGCATGGTATACAAATGGATTTAAGTGGATTTTCTCAGAGTACTATGTTGAACATGTGGCAGACGGGAAAACAACTCAGATGAGGAGCTCACACTCAGTGTACAAGTCACAAGACCAAATACTACTGAATGAAGAGGTCAAGCAGTTTCTCCAGGCTATACTTCTAATTTACCATTCTTTCTACTGCAATAACTGCTAATGATTGCAATCAGCTCTCTGTAGTGTAGCTGGCTCCCAGACAGACAAGATGTATTTTCCTTAGTAGTATAGACAAGGCTGAAGACAAGGTCATCTGGTATTTCTGTGTAGCACCCTTTCCTCAGTCTGTCTTGAGCACTGCCTCATGTTTGTGAGGTCCTGGAGCTGGCCACCTTGAGCCCTCCCCTCATCGTGATGCTGAGTGGCCTGGGGCACATGCTTTTCAGTACTGTGAAACCTTCAGATTTGTTGAGACCTTCAGATTCTGGATTAATGTAAAAGTGAGGAGAGCGGAATCAAAGCAGATTGGAGAAAGAGCATTTGCTCGCCCTTTGCTGTGGCAGTGGCCAAAGACACTTAAAACAAAATAGGAATCATCTGCTAATTGCTGCTACTCTATCTGGCGTTACAGTTGTGTCACTCTGCTCTGCAGGCTGTCATCACTTGTTCATGAAGTGGTTAAGCTGACCTAAAACAACCAAAACAACTTTGATGAGAAGTAGAGGACAGATGATTGGGGGAACTTAATATGCATTTTAAATGTAGATGGGAGGTATGTATGGCGTCAAAACCAGAGAGGCATGAAGAGCTGCACCAGGACTGTCAGCTGGAGAATATACTGCCTTCTCAGCATGGCTTCTGTCCTGAAAGACCTCAGCTGCCTCACCTGTGTGACTGAACTCCCTCTTTTACCACAAACTTTCTTGCTGCATCTTTCTGAACTTTTGTCTCATCTTCCTCAGATGTGCAAAGATCAATACGGGCTAAAGAATGGGGTAATGACCAGGGTAGTGCCCAGAAAGTCAGTCTTGCAGGAAAACTGGTTCATCATTCACCATATTGCTGACCTTCACAACTTTCAGGAGCACAGCCTTGGGAGACAGTGGGGTATGGCTATATAGTCAGGACAGGAGAAAGCATTTCCCCCTACCACCTTCTCTCTTGTGTGTGTTTTGTAATTCTTGGGGTCACAGATACCAGACCAGTGAAGGCTGACCTGTTTGATTACACACACTGGGTAAGTTGGAATGCAATCCATTCACCAGAGAAGGTCATGTGTGTCCAGAGGGTGTCTTAGCGTAGCACCTCTACCAGTCCCTAGAGATATCCTTTTTTTTCAAGTGTTTCATAACTAGTTTTACTAAAAAAATTCAGCTTTGCACGTCACCTGGAGTTGAACTGTGGTTACAGCAAGGACATCCCAACCTGTAAGTCAGTTTCCAAGCTAAAAGAAAAATAAGAAAATAAGCCCCCAGAAAATGGAGTAGAGAAATACATATTAAACAATAGAGCAGCTGCGAATCAAGCTGGAGTGCAGCAATGCTCAGAAATCTATGCTGATCAATAGCCTGTGAACATTTGTAAAGGTATGTAGGATACTGAGAGGATCAACCTTGCTAGAGACGGATGTCAGGCAAACAAAAATAAAACTGGCGTATTTGAGACCAACAGATATTTTTGTTCAGAAAAAAATGGAAAGGAGCAATTTAAGATGCAAGACGCAGGATTTATATCCTGTGCCCATGGCAACTTTTTACAGAGCTTTACAGATTTGCTGTATTTTAATCTGTATTCAGTAAAATTATTGTATTTCTTTTCTTTTTCTAGCATTGTTAAAAGCACTCTGTTTTCTTTTCTTTTTTTTTTTAATTTATTACCAAGATGAACGGCCACTATGTTTAAGGAATACTTTCAGAAACAAAAAGCACAGATCAAATGCTTTTCAAATTCATGGCTGTGATGTTTCTTTATGTGATTAAGCTGAGAATAAAGTGGCAACAGCCATCTTCTTAGGGCAGGAAGTAAGCAATGTTGTATGTTGTTGATGAGGTAAAATAAGAGGATCTCGTTATTCCATATACTCACTTTTTGTCCTATAACCATTCTACAGATTTTTCTCTGCCCCAGGATTTTTGGCAAACATGTAGAATTTGATCCTGAAGAGTTTTTAGTTAAGTAAAGACACATGAAGAGTGGTCAATGGACTGACTGGGGGTATCACACTGTGGGCTCTGAAATGGCAGCTATTACTGTACAAATAGGGGGTCTGTGACATTACATAGAATATTTAGGCACTGGGCTGTATTAAACAGATGAGAATCTTTCATCTCCAAGCCACAGAAGTCAGTGGATGTAAGTGCATAATGCACAAATTCAGAAATAATTTGGTAATTTTTGCTTGCATTCAGTTCCTTCAGTACTTTAACAGCTTCTGAGGTATGAAGATCAAAATTTTGTTTCCTTTTCTACCACCTTCTTTTCTGGTTTTTGCTTTCTAATCAAGGGGCCACTATCCCAGTGACTGGCGGAGGACACAAAATTTCATGAAAGAAATTATTTCCTTTTTCTTAAAAATACCCTTCATATAAAAGTGCTGTTATAATTAGATGGTTGGCAAACTTGAACCTTCTCCCACGCTTCTCCCAGCAGACTTTTTATAAATATATGACCTGATTTTTTCCTGCTCTAAACATGGTTTAATAGTGGACTTTTACAGTTTAAAATTGTCATGCCTTCTATTGCTGAAGCTTATAAAAATCATATAGTTTAGGGGCTAGTTTTCAGTTGATCTAAATCTAGAGAAACCTGTTATGGAAAACTTGAGTAATTTAATACGGTCTTCTCAGCATAAAACATATTTTTCACATGTAGGCTTCCATTTTCTCAAAATAGGAATCTGCTCAGAAAGCTCTGCTAAAGATTTAGTCCTGTGATTAATCTAAAATTCCAATTATAGCAGCCTAATGCCTTGAGTTAATCTGAGGATGTCCATGTTTGGAGGCATATTACATAGAACAAGATGGCAAAACACTCTTGAAAGATGCATAGATATTCTCCTCTGTGTTTCATGTGTGCCCAGTTTAAAACCTCTAGCATGTAAGATGTGGAATATTAACCTCATAGGCTGCCAGTGGGACTGTGGGATGTAATTACTGTTGTGAATTTCACCTTCTCATCAGCTTTGCTGCTTCCAGCTGAAGCCTCTTACAAACACTTCTCCCTCTTAGGATTTCCAGCAAAAAAGAAATCAAATTTCCAGTAAACTGAAAATAGTTTAAAAGGAATAATAGCAGCATGGTAAGATATCTTTGACTATTTGAGATAAATTGAAAGCCCAGTCAAAACTCATTTCATTCAAGTCATCCACACAAATACCAACAGCATTTTTAAGCCAAACCTTATCATTCCCTGCCTTTCTCTAGGTTGGAGATAAAAAAATAGTTCAGCTCCCCGCTTATGGAAATTAATGGCCAGTGGACAAATGAAAGGGAAGGGGACACATTCACAGAATAATTTAATGCCACGTGGAGATTGTGGTCTCCTCTGGTCTCAGCAGCAGGCAGATCATTTCATGCCAAAGAGGCAATGGTACTGGGGCTGTTTGGCTTCTTGGGCTCAGTTATCTCTCTCATGTGCTAATGTATGTACAGGTGCACCTGTGAGGTACGGGTGATGCCTTAAGTTTTAGCTTTTATATTTTTTTGGACTCTGTGCTGTTTTAATGTATAGTTCTGGATTTCATATTAAGAGTTGGTGAGCTCTCTTCACAGGGTAGATAAAACAATTCCTTTCTAGCTGGGGACCAAGGTCAAATTTTAGGCCCAAGAGTGTAAACAACAGTGAAGAAGAGAGAAAGAACAAAGAGGATGGAGCTTCATAACCTGAAGCTGTAACTGGACAATTCACTCCAATATGCCAATGGACCAGAGCTTATAAAAGGGTGAGACTTCGTGACCAGGCGTCCATTTTGAGACCATTGCTGGATTGCTTGGGTGTAGCCTCAAGGGGTTTTTGCATGGCCCAAGCTGTATCCTTTCAACAAATACCTTTTTATTCTTTTACTCTTCCTAGTCTCCATTTCCAGGTCAGCCTCTCTAGGCAATATGAGTACATCTGTGAGGTACAGGTACATCTGTCAGGTACAGGTACATCTGTGAGGCACAGGTACACTGTGAGGTACAGGTACATCTGTCAGGTACAGGTACATCTGTGAGGCACAGGTATATCTGTGAGGTACAGGTACACTGTGAGGTACAGGTACATCTGTCAGGTACAGGTACATCTGTGAGGCACAGGTACACCTACCCACACTGTAGAGATATTTGTGACTCTGGCTCAACAGAGTGCGAGGTCAGTGACAAAGGCTGTGTCTGAAAACCTTTCTTCTCAGGAACACACTAAATAAGCACTAACACTCCCTAGTGTGTCTCTTGTGCAGACCACCGGTGGTTCCATTCACTAAATGACCCTGCACACCAAGAACACAGATGTCTTTTTATTTCTTCTAAGTTTCTTAACTTTTTAACTTAACTTTTTTTAAGTTTCCTAAAATCAGGGACTATCACATGAAGGTTCTTCAGTCCTTCCTTGCCCTTTGTGGGATGCTTTGCCAAATAATTAAACATACAAACAAGCAAACAAATAAATATGCTAGTGAAGTTTGAAAGCTGTTCTTCATCATTCTTAACAGCATTGAAAAATAAGGGTGCTGAACATTCAGAAATGTAATTGCAAAGTTCACTTTCCTTGAGATTATCACAAGGAGTGCAGAAAGTAGCATTTCAAGCTAACATTTTATTGATGACTCATACATTAATACTTGTAAGCATTATTTATATAATGACATTGGCAGGATAATAAGTGGTAGGTTTATCTTTTGCCACAGCTTTCCAATGAAAACTTTCAAAAATAATGTGTTTATTAAAATACAAGTGCAACCAAATGAATTTTTTAAAGGATTCCCTTTCTTAGATTTGAAGAGTCCTTTCTTAGGGAAAAATTATCTCGGTCTCCTTCACCCTTAAGCTATTTGTAATACAAAAAGGATAAATCTGCAAGCACATATAAACACATTTAATTCTTCCTACCTTTTTTCCTTCCTCTGCGTCTCAGTCCATGCATAACTGGCAGTCCTAGTTCATGCATCCTAATGATTAATTTTAGAAAGGAAACAGTTATGTTCACCTATAATATCTCAGTAGTTGCCAAGTATACTGATGTATATTTGATTTTCAGTGAGAATATGTATCATATTTCAGTGCTATTATATCCTTCAAAACAAGGTTTCACCAATGTTAAAGCAGAAAACATATCTAGAAAAATAATGTCTGGTGTATCCATAATACACTGGAAGTGTTATTTGCTCTTAGGCAGAAAAAAAGGAAAAATTCTACAGTCAGCACTGCTACTATTTAACACTTATTCTGAAATATCTTCCTCCTTTAAATCAGAAACCCAGATCACTATCATTCATTTCACATTACCTTGCAGATAGGTTTCACCATCATTAAAAATAGAAATTGAACATATGATTGATTGATTGATTGATTGATTGATTGAGTTCTTATGACCTCTGAAGGACAAAATTTGCACAGCCATTTAACACGTGAAGAAAGGACTGAAAATGGGATGCTGCTGTTGTAGATCTCTTACTGCTGTTTTTGGCATTAATTGAAACTAGCTACAGGAATAAGTGTCTTGCTTTTTAAGAAAATTGGATTTTAAAAGGTAGGATTACTGTGAAGAGTAAAGATTAATAGGTATGTTGCACTGAAGGAAGATTATGCAAGTTCAAGGATTTTCTGTTAACATTTATAAAGCACTGGGCAGATCACATCAGAGAACACTATTTTCTGCTACTTCTTATGCAGAGATAAAGTTGGTAGATGCACAAAAATGGACACTCCACAGCAGTTTTAGAAATCTTTACATAAGGAGCCACCAGCTGATGTCAATCTTTAATCATTTTTCTACTTTGTGTTTTTCATTTAAAATGCAAAGTAGTTCTCTGATAGAGTTCATCTGACATCATTATGCAGATTAGGATGATAAAAAAAGACTTTAAAATGAATCCATTTAAAATATAAAGAAGAAAGTTTTAAAAGGATGTTTGATGTAGAACAGATAACAAGAAATGCAAAAATATGTTACTTCAATAGAAATTTGTTGTGTGTAGAGATGACTACATAGCAATGTAAACTAAATCTCAAGTTAAATCCTTTTTTTCCCTTTTTTCTTCTTTTTTTTTTTTCCTGAAGAATAACTTTTTCCCTTCACTCCTTATACTTTGAACAAAGCTAAGAAATATCAGGAGGCAGATCACCTTTCCTTTTTTTCTCATCCTACCTCCTTCCCTACTGTCCTGCTGTGTCTTTATAATTCAAATTTTCATGTAGACTTTTCAGCATCTGATTTTGTGTTCTGGATATAAACAGATTTTATCTTCTTTTGGTTATAGGGACATGAATGTAGTTACCCAAGTACACCATCTTTGGTACTGTGGTAGAAGGAAATGAGAGTTGTTTGGCCATGAAATTCTCTATTAAAACAGTAGTTGCACCTCATATTCCATGAAAAGCATACAAATCTCCACAGAAAGATGAAATATTTTTCAGAAATCTTTTGCTGCTTATTGTAATTTATTCTTCATTTTTGAGTTTCAGTTATTTTTTTCCTTCCACTTTTTTCCACCTTAAGAATTGTGAGAGAGAGAGGAATGTTATTTTCATCTCTATGAAGCATCTAGTCTAGAGATTCTAGTGAAGATACTGTTCTGTTAAAGACTGCAGGACCCAACTAAGCAATTTTTACCTAGCACGACGTGTTAGCTGCCTTGCACATGATCACAGAAGGTATGAAGAGCTCTTAAAGGATGAAAAATATGGGTGCTAGAGAGCAACGCTTCAAAAACTACCTGGAACCTTAATCTTAAGCATTTCTACTTCTTGTGGGACTAACTATAATGGCTCAGGATAACACTGCCAACTGTCCTTTCCTGGAAAATATCATTTTCAGTTGGGCTTCCTTTCCCAAACTGTCTTGCTCTGCAGTGTCCTCAGAACTGAGAATAGCAGCTGTGACATGAATTGTCAGGCTGCCTAAGGATACACTTAGCCCCTTTGCTACATTCTTACACGTTTGCAGGCATTAGCAAAGCTGACACAATGAAATTGGATGCAATAGTTAATAGAAAGTAAGGCTGATAATCAGAGAAATCTTTCCCAAACTTTCCTGAACTACTTTCCTCTTTTGTGTCATAAGTCCCCGAATAATTGAACAAACATAAATTCAGCAACACACATAACTTTAGGGATGTCTTCAGCCTGAAATGACTACTTGGATACTTTTCTTAGCCTGCTCTAACCAACCAGCTTAGCCAAGGTAACAAGGGTGCAGCATCAACATCTGTATTACACTCTGGGTCCAAGAACCATATAAACTGATATTGCATTGAGGCAGGATGCTTTACATTATTCCTTTTCCATGGTTCTTGTATTGGCCCAGCACCTCCACTTTGCCCAGAGAAGTCTAACTCTTGCTTTTTCTGATTTTGAAGGCTTTGTCACTCTCATAAATGTCTCCACAAAAGGAAAAGCCCAGAAAGCTTATTTTTGTTTTATGACAGTCATTGCTATCATATTGTAGTCAGCAATAAAAGCCTGTATGTCAAAAAGTTAATCAGCTTCTAAACCAAGGGCTAGAAGAAAATAAGGCTCTAGATATGTCTTAGACAGTAAGAATTCTTCTGTCAGAAGTAACAAAAATCTACAGCTCTTACTTCCTAACATATTTGGACCTTTTGAAGGTGACATGTAAAAATCCTGTTCCCATTAGTTTCAGACAAAATCCAACAAAAGCAACAAAAACAACAAAGCCAAATCATTTGCTTCTCCTTAATTTGGAGTAATGTTGCATAAAATTATCTCAAATGTGAAGTAACTAGCCTGATTACTGTAAATGAGGAGGTAAAATTATGCTTTGCCATGTTCAAGGCAGTATAGTTACCTAATTGTTCTCAGTATGTTTAAGTGCCTTTGAAAAGTGCAGTGCCCTGAAAAAAAATTCCATGTTCTATGAATATTTCACCTGTTTGCAAATACTACTCTATTTATTTACAGACTATACTAAAGAGTGCCTTTTTTCTCCTTCTAAACTGCCTCCCAAATTTTTACATTCAATTTTATATATTGATTAAAAAAAAAAAAAAAGGATTTTGTAATATTATAAGTACTTCCCACAGTTACTGGTGCAATTTCATAATCTTAGTTTGTTTTGTAGTGGTTTGTCACAGGACACACTGCCGTGATAGTACAAACTTATGCTATAATAATGTGTCATTACCAGCTAAAAGCCTACATTATCATTAAAATCATCACTTGCTTAATGCAAGTACAGTTGAATTCTTGACTGTAGGATTTAACGTTATGAGTTTTGAGCTATGATCTATGAGTTTTAGACCAGAGGAAAATCCCCAATACTGACACAGCACCATCAAGCTTGGAAGGCCAATACTCTACATGGGACACTAAAGAAATGCCTTTCTCAGATCTCTATTACATCATTGCAGAATTCAGTGGCCTTCTTTGGTTTTGCTTTTGGTTTTTTGGGGGGTTGTTTGTTTGGTTTTTGGTTGTTTTGGGGTTTTTTTGCATTTTTAAAAGGGTAAATTTGAATTTCCAATAAATGTTTCCCTCTAAAATCTAAATTTTAAAATATTCCCGTAGATCAGTGTTACAGATTAATACTCTAGTTGAATTTTCCTTGCATCACACAGCCTTGATATGTAGCTGGTCTGAATTGGGTTGGGGTTCCTTTGAAAAGTTCATTTAAGCGCAAACAAATTAGCAGGTATTCTGCAGCTTTCACTGAGCTTAAGAAGCATTTGTCACATTATGTGAATAGGCAATGGAGATAAACTTTGGACAATTATAATTATTTTTAAGTATTACTTGTTAAATTATGAGGAAGATTAAGAGGAAAGTCATTTTAACATGAAACAGTTCAGGAAGTGCCTCTTTTATTTAAAGAAATTTTAAGATTTCTTTTAAGGCATAACTGTCTTTTTTTTCTATTTATTTATATATTAATTAAAAATAAACCAGTTATTATAGTAATAGTCTACTATAATAATACAAGTAAGAGTCTACTATAATAATAGAAATAGTTTAGGTAATGATAGTACATGCATGTAACTTTTAGGAGTTGTCTTTCATACATCCCTTGAGATTCACACAGTATTATATAGAAGCACCCAAATCTATGAGATTCACAGAGTATTATATAGAAGCACCCAAATCTACCAAATAGAACATCTTTGCCACTAGAAAACACGTACGTCTTCAACGTACTTTCATTGGGGGTTAAGGTTTTTTCTTTTTGTTTCTTTCTCTCATGGAATTTTGTCCCATCTGTTGGTAAGAGACACCAACAACTGGTACTTAAGAGAGACAAAAGAAATGGCCAAGGTGGAGGAATTCATGGAAGGGACAGACAGCATGATAATGACCCTGACAAGGTCAGGTGCACAGGGCAAATGTGGAACCTGGCAAAGCCAGGGTCATCTCAATACATCACCATCATTGCAACAATTAATGCCGTGCACAACCAAGAGACAGTGGGTTCTGTTGCCAACAGGCTCAGGTATTATGAGAGTATGGTCAATGGCCTGATGCAGCCTCATGTCTCTGCTTTGGTTTAGGACCTCAAAGAGGAGTTTAAAGAGGAGATTAGGGAGGTAGGAGTGCAGGTGAGCAACAACAGTGTGGCACCAATGCGAGTCACACACCCCAACATCAGAGCCCGATGTCCCCCAGCTATGGAGAGGGGGGACATGGCAGAGCTGAGCTGTGGGGTTTTTTGCGTGACCATGGTGAAGACATGGGAAGATCAC
>VXBQ01009855.1:346680-494233 GCA_013400175.1 Phainopepla nitens | reverse complement strand
TTCTGGTTTTGTTTGTTGTTGCTGCTGGTGTTTGTTTGGCTTGTCATACATACTAGTAATGAACTGTCACTCCTTTTCCCATATCTCAGCCCTGAAAGCCCCTTAATTTCAAAGTTATAATAATTTGGAGGGAAGGGAGTCATATTTTTTCTAGCCTTCCTTGGCAGACATCTTTCTTTCAAACCAAGACAACCTTTCCTGGAGGTTTGTCCTGCTATGCTTTTGAATTTGTCAAACAAGAAAAATCTAGCATTATCAGGAAGGAATTTGCTGGAAAATGTGTTAAGTTGTCATGGCTGCATTTTTTAGTGTAATTCCTTTCTTGTCTACTGCTTTCTGTTGGGAAAGATGTTCCCAAAACACAGGCAAAGGCACAAAATTAGGAGTGCAGAAAGCTGAACCCCAGCATCCAGGAGAGGATGGCAGAGGGCAGAGGGCTAGGTCTTTTCAGTACAGCATTTCTGAGCAGAGGTCCCAGCCTGATGACTTCCCCATCTTCTCCAGCAATCTTGAAAGAAAATTGTCAATGATGGCAGAGAGTTAGGGGATAGTTTTTAATTTTAAAGAAATAAAAACTTGTCTTCTTAATATTTTGGATTTCACCAGGTTTTACCAGGGTAGTTTACAAGTCTGAGAGCCAGGACACATAGCTGGCTCTGCATTTCCAACTCCTCCAATGCAAATGTCTGGGTAATTTCCCCAAACTTTGCAGGTCCTCTTCATCTGGGCAAAGCAGAACCTTGTGTAATGGTCTGATCAATACAGCCTCATCTCTTTACATAACAGTGAGAATGAAACGATTACAAAACTGCTTAACGATCTGCAGCTCCTAATTCCCTGCTTTGTTCTTCATCCTTATTTAATAATCTTTGCTTGCTGAGGTCTCCCCCGCCTCATGACAAATGCCAGCTCTGTTTACATAGGAAACTTGTGAGTATGGCCAAGACCAAACGCCAATATAAGATCCTAGGGAAGTATGAAAGTAACAAGTAGCTTTTTATTTCTTTAATAATTGCATATGCAACCTCTGAGGAACAGATGAAGATACTCAGAAACAAAAACAAACCAAGGGTGGTTGGACTCGATGATCTCTGAGGCCTTCTCCAACCTACATGATTCTATCAGTCTCTGATTCTATGAAATGGGGGAAGAAGAAATGGAGTGAAATTAATCCTCCTTTAGGTTTCTGAGGACAGAGAAAGCAGTGCTATATTTGAAATTGGACCCAGAGAGAAAGAAAGAAGCACAAAGATTAGCTATTAATTTCACAGTTATTCTGAGCTGTTTGGCCCATGCCTCCTCCCTCTGCCTTAAGAGGTTTAAGGACTATTCTGAAAGATAGGCGGTTGGGAAAGTAGGTGGCTTAATGACCTAAGCCCTGGGTTTGAAATACCTGGACCATCTCTGTTTGTACACTTACTAATCCTGATAAACAATCTGAGCCATTCTCCTGCTGTCAGATTGAGTTCTGAGATTTTTCAGGAGCAAATTTTGGAAACAAGGCACTGCTTATTGTGTACAGACTCTTGGTAGAGCCCACAGTGGTCCAAGGAAGATGATGAGTTCACTCACCATAGGGTTTTCAGGGACATAAATTGTCCCTTTCCACATGCGTGGCCACAGCATGTGGTGCGAGATGGCTGACTATCTGTGTAGAGGATCCCTGTCAATGCCAGGAAATCACTCTCAGGGAAGAGCCAGGCGCCAAAACACCAAGTTCAGATCACTCTGGCACACCTTGGATAACCATGCTGTTTCAAATCAGCTGTGTATTCATAGCTGACAAGTTAATTATTTTTAATCTCTGTAGTTTGAAGTCCTAAGAGATTTTTAAGGATCAGTGAAGATTAGCAGTGCTGTTCTGGGAGCCATGGGTAATGCCCTCCTACAGCTCCAGGGCTGGTGTATTAATGGCTGTTGCATAATGTGGCAGTCCCTCACTGCCCAGCTTTGCCCCAGGGGACACACATCTCTGTCCTCACCAAAAAATGGTGAGCAGCCTCCAGCAAAGATCCATAGACTGACAGCCTGAAGCAAAAGCCTCTCATAAAAGGACAAAATTAGATTCCTTTTTCCTCAGGAGATCCAGTAGCTAATGAAAAACTGAAACGGGCTCTGGGCCCTAGGCAGTCAGGGATGGTAGTGCCCTGAGGACCAATTTCATACCATCAGCAAGCTCTCCTTCCATTTTTGGAGCCTCCTTTTGTCTTTGTTGAGTGAATCAATCTGTTGCAAGTGGCTTAAAAAATCATTCATTAGCAAAAGCAAAACAAGTTACAAAACTCAGTATCGAAGGGCACAAACACATGCATGACCCTGAAGTGTCCTTAAACTTCTAGTTCATCCAGTCAAGCTGTTAAAAGAATAAAAATAGGTCTACATTTCTATTAAGCTTACTATATATAGAAATACAGAAGACTTTGGGGCATGTAAAAGAAGTTCTGAACCCATTTCATGTTCACTGGGGCAGGGGAGGGTGCAGGAGTCCACCATCCCTACTGGTGTCCCTGGCAATGTGCTGCAGATAAGGAAGACAGAGCCAGCACCATACAGACATGGAAAAGAAACCTTCACACACCCAAATTTGTCTTGTATCCTAAGCTGATGAATAAGCAGGTTTCACTAGCATTAATTCCATTTAATAAAAATAATACAAATATTTGACAATTACAGAGTTAAACACCAAAAGTAAATAATTTATATCTTCCACAACTGGTAATCAGCTCTGCTTATTATGTTGTTGGGCATTATTTTAAAAATTTATTTTATTATTCTTACAGTAGCCCTTTGCTTGTGAATTAATGACTTCCTAACAGGCAATAGATACATTGCTGTGCATACTACAGAGAGGTGTTTTACAGAGACCAGAGACACATAAGGACCTACCTAGATACTTGTATTGAGAATGATTATAGAGCAGCAGATGGGTAAATCAGCACAGCAGTATTCTTTTAATAACATCATAACACATTTATTGCATTATTCGTTGTACTCACAGAACCAAAGGATGATCTTCATAGGTTACTGTTATGTTTTTCACTGTTTAATGCAGTGTTTTGAGATGCTACTGTAAAAAGTGTAGTACTTCTCTTCATCTCAGAACGTTCTGTATATGTGCAACAAGATCACTGTAGCCTTCTGCATCCCATAAATGTTTTCTTTTTTTCCCTCAATGTATGTTTTTGGTGTAGAAAGGAAAACATTACATTTTTCATCAACGCTTTTATGAAATGTTTCTGGTTCCACATCAAGTAGACAAACATGTCTGCCTTCTCAGTATTTCTGTTCCTGAGAAATAGAAACCGGCTGCTGGCTACCATGTCACCAGTAGTTTTTGCACGACTGCAGAACGTGGTAAAGGCTTTCCTGACAAACTACAATTTCTCCCAGGTGTTTTTCAGAGGTGGGAGTTTTTTGACCCTGGCCTTCAGTCCCTTCCTGTTCGGACAGGCCATATAATCCACCAGATCAGAATTCTATACCCAAACACATTAGCCCAGTTATTACATTGTCCAAACTTCTGATGTTTTGTCAGAGCAACAACAGTGACACTGAGATGCAGAAATAAAGCAAACAAAATAATATTTTCCAAAATGCCAGGTGAAATGTAAGGGAAAAAGAAGAAAATTAATCTGGTCATGGACATCCAGCAATCCTAAAATTAATCTGTAGTTGCAATAAGCAGTATGAAATGCAGTAAAAAAGCAGCAATGTGAAATGCATTTAACCACATTCTTAATAGATATATCAAATCAGATGATGAAAATGCAATCAGCAAAATACTCCAGCAAAATACTTTATTAGATCCTTCTTGAAATAATACTTGCAAAATGGAAACTTAAGCCAGTGTGCCAAAAAGAAGATTAAATTTGCAGTGTGTGATATGTCATTTCTGGTTAGGCATCTGTTCTTAATACAGGGCCTAATTTTGTTTGAAAATTATATGCAGTTACTGTCAAATTTCATTTAATCTTAAACAGTGGTTGAACAGTGTCTTTCTTGCATTTGCTTGTGATTGCAATTAGAATAAAACAAGCAACCACCAGAGAACCTGCAGAGGGTCTGTGAAGCAATGGTCGGTCTGCATGATTTATCCACACACCATTTCTGCTGAATCCAGTGAAGGCTGAATCAAGTGTGTTTGAATACATTGGATTTATCTCTTAGGTGCCACTCTGCTGATCAGCCTTGGAGAGAAATCAAAACAAGCAATACAAGGGGCTCCCAGGAGCTCTGACCCAGATTAGCATCATGAGGGCACAATTGTGAGGAATCTAAAAGGAGAATGTAGAATAGAAAAAAAAAAGAGGATGGACTTCTGTTTAAAAAAATATATATCTGGTCTTTGAGAACCCCCATTCACTTCCACAATCTATCGTGATTGAATCTAGGAAGGTAGATGTCTGGGGATGTTTTAAGGCATTTTGATTTGTTTTCAATGGGAGATTGGTCAACAGAGCTCTCAATTTCAGTATATTCTAGCCCTTATAAATTCCTGTTTGTCGTCATTCTTTGCATGCTCACATTTTTGGTTCCTTGTCACAAAAATATACTGAGAGTGCCTGGAGGTCGTCAAAAGATACATGTAAGGTGTGGCACTTAGGGACACAGTTTAGTGATGGACTTGGCAGTTCTGGGTTAACTGTGGGACCTGATCACCTTATGGGTCTTTTCCAACCTAAATAATTTTACGATTCTGGTTTCGGCAATGAGTCACACCGCATCCTTACAGGTCTTATTTTCCTGTAGTACAACACTGAGGACTGATTAATGCCTGCTGATTGGAAACCTCACCTGGTAAGATATCTGTTGATATACGACAATAAAACTAAGTAACAGGCTAAGCCTACTGGATACTCACCCAACCTTATCTTTTCAGTCAAAGGCCATCTGAAACTGGCAAGTCTTCCCAAGTTTTTCTGAGCAATTGGATCCTGACCAATTGGATTCCGACCAATTGGATTCTGATCACAAGACTAAATTTACTGGCTGTTGCTTCTTTTTGTATGCACATGAGAAACAGTTGGAGCAAGTATGCTCCAAATTCAGCAACTGTTTCTTCCATCCTAACCACATTTTTACAGAAACAGAAGAACTTGACTGTGGAGGCTTGTCCTTGACAGGCTTCTATCAGTAGCTCGAGCGAAGCAGCAAGAAAATAATGAACTAAATCAATCTGAAATGCTCTCTCCCTATGAATATCCCCAATCCCCAATATTTAGAGACTGGTTTATGCCTTGAAGGCTTTTCAGCCCATGCAAAATGTTTATCAGATAGACTTGATTTTTATTTGGATAAACCACAGTGCTTAGGGTTCATGCCAGAGTATTGGGTACAATTTTAAAACACTTATTACATGATCTCTGAGATGAATAACAACTGGAACAACTCTGTGGCACTGGAATTCATGCATAGTTCTGCAGAATAGATGTAAACAACTCTACGGTAAATATCTCATTAGTACCAAACCAGATATCCCAAACTCCTCTTTTTCACGTGGCAGTCTGCCACAAAACTGTTTCTTTTAAGAAACGTTAATAACAATTGCTCAGAACAGATTTGCCCCTCACCTCCACAACCCCCAGAATTCAGCGGAGAACAAAACTGTCCTTCCTAACACCTCTTCCTATAGCCCTTCCAGTTGAGCGCATCCGTTTTTAATACCACTGAAGATTTCTATGTTAAGGTGCTTCATAAATCAATGTGTATTGCAGGGAATTTGATGACCTGTTTCTGTGCAATTGCCAGAAAGAACATAAAACCAATGTTGTTAAATAGGTGTGGTTTTTTCACTCCCTCTCTCTCTTTCTTTCTCTCTCTCTTAGGATGGATTTATAGACTTCTTGGAGTTCATAGCTGCAATAAATTTGGTTATACGTGGGAAAATTGACCAAAAATTGAAATGGTATTTCAAGCTATACGATGCTGATGGAAATGGATGCATTGACAAAAAAGAACTATTAAGCATATTCAGGGTAAGCAAGTTATGACCAATAGCAAGAGCATTTGATATAGTGCATTGCCCCTGCAACAGTGATTCATCATGTGCTGTAAATGGATTTTCACTACTTTATCTAATGCTTTATGGTTGTAAAACCAGAATTAACAATGGCTAGTAGTGACACTCCTGACATTAGTTTCTCCTTTGTTGAACACATCTAAGTAGTACTTTACTTAAAACCATAGTTCTACAGATAAAATACTTTACTGAAAGTAAAATACTGTGGAAACAGTAGAGACATTACTGTGATAAACTATACTATAAGGCAGGATAGAACTGTAGCAGCATAATGAATAAAACAGATGGTTACAAGTATATGTGCCAGTCTATTGTGGAAAACTGGCTTCTAAAACTGATCTTGCAGTAAGAAAAATATAGATATCATCAAAATATTACAATATTATAATTTTTTGAAAGGCTTTTAGATTTGTTTACTACAAATGCCATTATCCCTGTTTTAAAACTATATCATGGAAACATAATTTTACTATTAAATCATACAGTGATATTTGGATAAAAATACTTTCAAAATTTTGCAGAAAATGGGTCCACTTCAAAACCATAAAACCAAAGAAATGCAATTCTTTCTTTAAAATTATCTTCATAATTTTCAACTTGCTCTAATGAAATAACATTGTGCTCCTCATTAGCTGCTTTCATCCAAAAGATATGTTAGAGCTCCTTACAAATATAAATTACTCAATACTGCTCCCTAAATGTATAGGACTCAGTACAGATCAAAGTTTTGCTGCAGGGAGCATCAAACCTAAATAGAGTTTTAATGTCATAATAAACAAGGAATGTACTTCTCCCGGATTCTGATTACTGCTGGTGCCAAGCCAGTCACTGTTAGAGACTTTAAACAGCTGCTGCAAAACTGAAAGGAGCTGGAGCCAGGTGGAGCTACTGGGTCAAACAAATAAAGTTGATCACCTAAAGAGCAGCTTTCTAAAGGTAGAAGGAGAGGCTCAATCTTCCAGATTTCTCCTTTGAGACTAATGAAATCTTTCTTTCTCCATGAATTTTCACCTGGAGCCAATGAGTCAACAATATTTTGTATGGGGCTTTATCCAAAATGAGAAGTAAAATTAAAATCCTTTCAATGTAAAGAATATTTCTTTTTTTTAACTTACCTGGTTTTGAAACCAGTTTAGACCTCTGTGTGTTTTCATCCCTTTGGGAGTACAAGAACTTTAACTTAAACCTGCCTAAGTCATTTACCTTGACTAGATTAGAAATGGTGGGCCCTAGAAGAAAAAAAGAACAAACAGGCTCACAGCCATTAAGGGGTACCCAGCTTATAATAAGCATCAGAAAACAAGGGCTTGTCCAAAAAGATATGTCACATCTGAGACAATAATTTAGGAACACGGAAGTGCTATTAAAATGAAATGTGTCTCTACAGCTGTGCAAACTATGGTCCAGCATACCACTACCGACCATCAAAACTCCTTCCAGATAACCATGCAGCCTTTCAATGCCCAGTATTTTACTCTTTAAGGGGCTTCTGTGGTAGTCAGTGACCCAAATACTTCAGGACCCACTGCTTTACTCTTGGCACTGCAATAAATCTAACTGTGGAAGGGATAAAACTTTCTACTGAAGACTGCAGGAAGGTCAGACATGTAAAACACCAAAAGTACCTAAAGTACAAATTAGTAATAGAAACAAGTCTATGTAACTATTTTTGTAAAATTATTGCTGCTTTTTGAAACAGACAGGCATTTGGAGGGGGCACTTTTATGATTTTATTTGGTCAAGAATTCCATATCAGTGATGAATAGGTTTAACTTACATTGTTTTAAAATATGAGGTCTAATATAATATTAGCAAAGAGCCACCAAAAGAAACAAGTAGCAAATACAATGACTTATCTTACACAACACAATTCACCTCAAGATAATTCAAGTGCAGGAAAACAAATTCTATAGTGTGCCCATTATATAATGTATATGCATGTTTATATATGCACATATTTTCCCAGTCAATGGGACATAATTTTGCAAAAACATATATTTATATCTTTACTCCAAATATTAAGTCCTTTTGCCACATTAAAAAATTAATAAATAAATAAATAAAAAAGTCGAGAGAATTCTGGTTTTCCTAACTTCTCTGGAGAACAAGTAAATGCTGCCAACTTCCAGGACTGCTGGTCTGACTTTATTTGTTATTACTAAATTAAATATGTCTTAATAGAAAAATGACTTAGGCTTTCTGTGCAAGTGCTTTCAGCTGGGAAAAACAATACTGCATTTAAATAACACAGACCAAAGGGCACTCTCTGAAGGCACGGAACTCTCTAGGGCCAGATAAAAATGCTGATGTGGAATTTAAAGTGCAGAGGTGCCACATGGTTCTTCAGACATTCAGAGATATGCAAATTAGTCTGTAATCTCCAGGCTGTTTTATGTTAATTAAATTTCCAGTCCTCATTACCGAAGATTTCCTTGAAATAGCTATTTATTCAGTGGTTTTTGAAAGGATTTGTGAACTAAAGAGTTGCACTTCAAGTACTGCTTCTGCCAGTGTATTGTTTTCACAACTTGATGGGAAAAACTCTGAAAGAGCTTCCTGTGTTTCTGCCCTCAGGCTATCCAGGCTATTAATGGCTACACCAATATGAGTGCTGAAGAGTTCACAAACATGATATTTCAGAAGATAGATGTGAACAATGACGGTAAGAATCTGGGTTTTGTTGGCATTGACAGGGACTCTTCTGCAAGCAGGGATTTGAACATGCAGCTGAAGGATGACTGGTTTCGATAACTGGAAGCCTGAATCCGTTTTTCTTTGCCCTTATTTTACTTCAGCTTTACAGTGAAGTGTAAGTCAACTGACAAAGGAATTACATGCAGTAAGAGCTAAAACAGAGGTTGTGCACTGTTCATCCAAAATGCCAGTTGTCAGGTTGCACAGCAAAATGAAAGCGTGATTGGCGGTGGAGGAGTAATATACTTGTGTTGGTATAATCTGTTTTTAATCCTTTAAAAAAAAAAACAAGTAGGATGCAGGGTTGCACATGCTCTAGCATGTTCTAAAGACTGGTGAACATACTGCATGTTCCTTGAAGGCTGACTGTCAACACATGCTAAGATACATGCTCCTGTTTCTTCCTCAAGATACTAGATTAAGCCAACTGGTCTTGCATTTGGAAACTATAATTTCATTTTACTGCCTCAGAATTGTTTCTAATTGAAAATTTGTAACAGATTAATGTCCCCCCTCATACTTCTAATCATGAAGATGCTCCTTCCCCTGGCAACTATATTTTACAGCAATTGCAGCAATCATTGATAAATTAGGAACATTAGGAAAGCAAAAAAGAGAAAAACCAGGTCACAGACAAGAATTTCGGGCAGTTTGGCAGAGGGATGGGCATATTTATGGTCTTACTTAGGGTATTGATGTTAATCTTTTAAAAAGTTGTTTGCAATATATAATCAGAGTATAAACAGGGGTCTTGTGATACATGCAGAGGATGCATTAGTGGAGGATTTTTTTGACCCACCTCCTTGGCCCACTCTTTGGGTGGAGACAAATTATGAAAGGAGTCCAAATCCACAGCCAAAATCTAACCCAAACTCTGTGATTATTCACTGCTTTGACCATAGGTTTACTGGCAAGTAATAATTGCTAGACTATCATTTGTGTCATACTTTTTAGCAAGGAAAATCCAGAACATGACATATTCAGGATCATCTTCATAGTGGTTTGATTATCTTCAAACTGTTCTCCATAGTTTCTTAGTTTTCAAATTGCTGGAAAGCAACAGGACTAGCTTGACCTGAGGAATGGGCCAAGTTTTACCAAGTTTATCTTCAACTATGCTGCCTCCCTGTAGCTTACTAAAGAAAAATGCAAATAGACAAATAAATTGCAAAGTCCTTCCTTACATTAATATACAACAAATAATCCCATGGGTTGTAAAGGACAATTCTTAAAACAAACCACCTGTTGGTTTTGCAATTTATTTTCATTATGTCACAGAAACCTGAGGCCCATCCCAGGAGCAGTGAGTCTGGGCCTGCCAGTGTAACTTCACCTGGCAACTGCAGTGTGGTTTGTATGCCTGCTTTTGGTACCTGCAAATGTACAGTTTGGGATCAAGAGGAGGGAATCCAAGACCAGTTGACCTGAATAAGCAGGAAAAGGGTGCAGCATGATGAGTCCAGGAACCCCATCCACCCAAAGACCTGAGTCAAAGGCAATACAGAGGGAAGGAGAGGGGAACTAAGAGGAGTGCCTGGAATAGGAGGAGAGTTCAGAGGAAGTGAGTGGATGAGTGATGAAGCAGGATGATGCACGCAGTGTACAGAGATGACTTGTTCTGATTCTGCTTGTGGAATGATTATATAGGCTGTAATTGAAAAAAGAACAAACTTCCTCAGGGCTCTTCATACCTGCTCCTAGAGAGAGTCTCAGTACTTTCATTGAAGCCCAAGAACCAGGACTTCTGGTCAATGGTTCAAATGATGACTTTCCTCTTTATGTGAGCCTGTCACCAGTGTAGCAAGGACATATGTGACTAAACAGAAAGCAAACTTTACTGACTATGGCTAGAAAATGGTTTTCACATTTTTCAAATGCTGATCGCTTTCCTTTTTCACGTCAGATGAAGTTTTCAAGGCTGACATGGACAAAAAACAAGACACAAAAAAAGCCCCCACAGGGAGTACTTAAACCTGAAAACAGCCAAAAGTCAGCACGCTAAGCTTTCACCAGACATACACACGACTTGAATTGCTGCTCCCCTGCACTCTGGGGCCTTAATTCATCCAGCTATTTTCCTCTTTGCCTGGCCCTTGTCATTTCTTATTTTACTGAGAAATCATTCATTGTTGTGAATTTAACAAGAGACTTTAAACTATACTCAGAGGAAACAATCTGGCTCTTCCTATGAAACCAAGATTTATTTCTCTTCTCAAGGTAAAACAATATCACTGGAATAACCCCTAGACAGAGAACTATGTACATTTTTGTGTACTATGCAAACAAACATATGGCTAGAACTGGCCTTTGCTGCCAGGGCGAAGAGCAGGAAAAGAGGAAGAACATTAAATACTGCTCCTACTCTTCAATAAAAGAGATTTTATTGTTGCCTTGAAACTTCCAAGTTATTAGCTGATTCTGATATGAGCCCAAAAAATCACAGTCTAAATGGCCATTTCAGTTCCTTGGAAGAATTTATCTATCAAACCACTTAGCTGACCTGGTTTTTTTTTCCTTCTTTTTTTTTGATATTTTTTTTTTTCCTACATCTGGTCACAAGTCTAAATAATCCTAGTAGTCAACATAGGGACTATGCCCACTAATCCTTAGCAAATCACACCCTAATCTCTTTTAATTCCAGTTAGGTCAGTAAGAAGTGGCCAATATATCTAAATTCAGCCCTGACAGAGGCTTGATTAGAGCCCCTTTACACACATTTATGAGCACTTATCATTTTCTCAGACTTCAGTGAAACCTGTGCTTGACCTGCTTTAACAGGAAAACAAGTGAGGCTGAGTTTTAGGATCTGATTGATACAAAGTGAGAAAACATTAGCAAATATAATTTTTTTACCTGCATTTGCCTATTGGGAACTTTCATAAGGGATTCATGAATGGTCTTTTGTTCTCTAGAGAGATTGCTGGGTTTCTCAGTTTCTAAAGAGTATCTGACTTTCTTTTAGGGGAACTGACTTTAGAAGAGTTTATCAATGGTGTGGAAAAAGACGAGGACCTAATGGAATTGATTACGAAAAGCTTTGACCTTTCCAACGTACTCAAAGTCATACAGAATGGCAGGAGAAACAGTGTGTGAAGGATCCACTCATGGAGGTGGCCTCTGTGTCATCATTTCAAGGAAGATAATATTTGATAAATTCAGAGAGCTTGATGTCAAAGCCTGCCTGGGCAATACTGAGCAGCAGCCTTCTCCAGGAGTAACAACTTTACTCTTCATATATCTCCTTTTATTTTCTTTATTCTTTCCCTTGCTAATGACTATGGCAGCCACAGGGGAAAAAAAAAAACAACCAAAAAACCAGCAACTTTTGCCTGCATATAATAGAAAAGTTATTTGATGCAGTAAAAGTAACTCATTTGATCTCTATGAACATGTTGTGGTCAAACCATGGCTAGCTGCTCACTCACTCCACTCTAGTGGGATATGAAAGAGAATTGGAAGAGCAAAAGTGAGATAACTTGCAGGCTGAGATAAAGGCAGTTTAATATGGGAAGAAAATGAACACAAGCAAAGCTAAGCAAGGAATTCATTCACCATTTCCCACAGGCAGGCAGATGGTCAGCCATCTCCATGGAAAGCATGGATCCATCAAGCAGAAGGGTGACTTGAGAAGGCAAATGCCATCACTTTGAACATCCCCTCCCTTCCTTCTTCTCACTCAGCTTTATATGCAGAGCATGACTTCACATAGAGTGGGATATCCCTGTGGTCATTTGGGGTCAGCTCTCCAGGCTCTGTCCCCTCACAACTCCTTGTGCACCTGCAGCCCCCTCGGTGGTGGGATGAGAGGCAGAAAAGGACTTGTCACTGTGCAAGTGCTTCCCAGCAGTGATGAAAAACATCTTTGTGTTATCAATATTGTTTTGGTCACAAATCCAAAACACAGTCTCGTATCACCTACTGTGAAGAAAATTACCACTATCCAAACTGAAAACAGCACATCCTCTTCTGTTCAGACTAATCTATAAAATAACTAAAATAATGGAAACTGCAACTTTTCTAGAAGACACAAAGTTAATAATTTTTTTTTCTTTTAATACTGTGTTCTACTATCTTAAGCGTGAGCACAAACTTTTAGGTAGGACTGTGTTCTATCCAGATGAATTAAGAACAAAGCCTGCTTTGTATTAACCTAACATTTGCTCTAATCAGGATTCAAAATTGGATTAAGTTCTCTGGGAAACACTTAAGTTACCGTAATAGTCCCAAGATGTGTATCCTCCTTAACAAGCTCTCTACTACTCTTGATTTTATTGCATTTTTAATTAAAATAATGTGATATTTTGATGTTTTTTCCAGGGCTTAGCCACTGTTCTTTCAAATTAACCTTTATAAAAGTGTTGGGATTAAATTTTGCTGTCTTTGTAAAGCAAAATTAGAAGTTCAAAGAATAGCAAAACCCAAATAATTTTGTAAGCACTCCCAGAGATTTGTGTCCTTTGACTTGTACGTACTCCTTTGCAAAAAAATGTATTTACTGGGCCCTTTGCCACGGCTGCATGAGACAAAAGGTAAGAGGTATAGGGTAACTTGTACTTCTGCAAAACAGACAGCCTTTTTTAAGACTGACTAATTTAGTATCTTTGCCCTGCCCAAATACCTGGGTGAAAACTTTTAGCAATTCAGTCCTTCTGAGATTTCTACCTCCTGTCAAACTGGCTTGCAATTGTCTCTGAAGGTGGTAGCCAGGACTACAGGGAAGGAATTTGCAGATGGCATGATCACATATTCTTCATTTTTTTTTTTAGGAAAGCAGGCTCAAAGCACAACCTTACTTTGTAAATAACAAGACCAATTCGATGAGCTGAAATGGAATGGCATGAAATGTGTGAAAAGGGAAAACTATCGTTCTTTCTGGTTCTATCAGGATTGATTCTCCCAGAAGTCTGTAATAAAGTTTATCAAACTACTATATTATATCATAAGACTAAGTTCTCCTTGCCTGACAATGCCCTGCAGGCATCAAACTAATACTAATTACTATTAGAAACATCAGAATTAGGCAAAATAATTCGTGCAAGGATTGGTGCAGGTTGAACTAAACAGTTATTAAGACTTCAATATGAAAGAGTTTTTCTTCCAAATTCACTTCAAATCTATGTCCATTTGCACATGAAATGTACTCCTTCACCTAAAATTATTATCCCAGGCTCTGGTTGATCAATGGATTATAGAAAGAATATGCAGCATGCATCATTTGACATTATAAACAGTTCTTAAATTATGGTTCTGACAATTGAATCGTTTATATCCTTAATTAAAAAAAATTTAAAAATAAAATTATGTATTAAATTGCTGGTGCTTTGAATTTTAAGTTCTTGTATTTATTCATCTTTGACACATATATATGTCACTGTCAGTTTTCTCACACTCAGACTTCAGAAAGTCACTGTTCTTCATCTGACGTTTTTGTATTTAAAGCCTATGAGGGTGGTGTCCTTCAGAACTGGCTTTACAATATTTAAAATAAAATCATCCAATCTAAGCAGCTTGGGTGTATGGAAGCAGCTGTATTTGGGATTTTTGGTTTTAAACTAATGAAGTGGTAGACTTGGAAAAATAACTGCTATCTATATACACTGACTCTTTTTTTTTATAAGTGGATTTTAAAAAGAGTATTTCCATTTAAATTTGCCTAATTTTCCTGCATAGCTGTAGTTATATTAAGTGTATTACCAATTCTGGGAGAGTTATGTGTTGCATTATAAAACAATGTGTGTAAGAAAATTCTTTGCCATATTTTGTTAGACTAAATTAGGAAGGTGTAGCTGAAATGCTCATTTCCTAGACTAATGTAAAATCATTTAGCAGAAATCTGTGTAATTAAGATGCAAGTATCTGTGTATTTTAATGTAAACACTGTGGCACCTCATTTCAAAAATTATTTATCCACAGTAACTCCACATGTTTGTAACTATACATAAGATTCTAAGATTCTACCTAAATTGTTTTTGTAAGTTGATTAACATATATTTCCTTTGACTACTTAAACACAATTTGATAACAGCTGATTGAGATAAATGCATTATGGCCATAATTTCTATCTAATCTTGTCAGCTGCTCGTCAAGTGTATCAGTAAACTCAAGTGACACGTGGAAAACCTGTGAAGTGCGACCTCTCCTCCAAAAATCTTGTTCTGAAACAACATGAAGCTGCAACTCATCATTCTGGAGGCGATTTGTAGTCACAAAGGTATCCTGTAAGTTGACCTGACTATCAGAATGCCTATTGCTAGTTGAATGGATAGCAGAAAAGGAAAAAGAAAGCCCAGTGTTAGTGCATGTTCATACACACCTTAGCAAACACTTCAGAGGTTTAGGGCATTGCTGACCTGATGATCTTGAGGGCTGCTTGAGCCCACAGGGTGCTTTTGCTTGGAAGCCCGGCAGGAAAGAGAAAAGGTTCATCACTCAGAATGTGACTGGTCACTGGGACAGGCTGCCCAGCACCAAGCCTGACAGAGTTCAAGAAGTGTTTGGATAATGCCCTCAGGCACAGGGTGTGACTCTTGGGGATGCTGCTGTGCAGGGCCAAGAGTTGGACTTCAGCTACGTGGATCATCATTGGCCTACATGGATCAACTTCAAAAGTGACATCCTCTGCTTAGGCCTGCACTGATTTTTGCCTTACAGCAGCCATGTGACAGAAGAGTAAGCCTTCAAAGGTAACTTATTTACTCTAAGGGCAGTGCTGTATCACTAGTCAATTTTTATTTCCACCTCCTCTGCAGTAGAATCACAGAAGTATTTGGGTTAAAACGCACATTAAAGACTACCTATTTCCTAATTCCCTGTCATGGGCAGGGAACCTTCCACTAGACCAGTTTACTCAGAGCCTCATCCAGCCTGATTTTGAACACCTCCAAGGATGGGGAGTCCACAACCTGTAAGAAAATTCAAGACACCTTGCTAGGCAGTTTTTACTGTTTTTAAAAACAACACTATACTGAAACAATAACTTTTGAGTTGCTAATTCATCTGGCTCCAGTTTTAAATTAAGGCCAGACTTTTTTGTCTCATTTCAAGCTGCACTGTTTACAGAAATTCATGTCCTGTGCAGAATACTGGAGATGCTGGGAGGGAGGACTGGATGGAGTCACAGAACACTCAAAAACCATAAAGGAAAAGAAGAAGGGGAAGAAACCTTAAAAGGGGAAGGAGGTAGCAAAGATCAGGCCTCATCAAAGGAACATCATGACGTGACACTCTCTGTCCCTAAGGGACATATTTTAAAGCTAAGTCTAAATATCAAAGTATGGAAAAGAGGAAAAGGAAGAAGAGACTGAGGCTATGGAGGGGCATGTTCATGTTCTGTACCTCGGACAATACCTGTTAACAAGTGCAGAACAAAAACAGAAATATATGGTACCTAATCTGAGGGTCTGTCTGAAATTTGGATTTTCTTGCTGCCCTAACAGAACTGAAAACCTTTTCCAACAATGCATTCAAAGTAAAGCTCAAAAGAGGTCAGACACAGCCCGTCATCTCTTTATCATCTCCTGCACAAAGGTACAAACTAAAATAATCTTCTGATATTTTCTAGCATTCAGAAGAAATCAGATTAGCAATGGTACAAATAAAGAATCTAAAATAGTGATAATCTGCCCAGCAGTTCCTTCTGCAATGGTACTGCACCTGATTTCTCCAAAACCAAGCGAACTAACCACTCAAGATATCTTCTGTTTATTCACTGAGAATGTTCAACAGCTCAATAAAACAAAGGTACTTTTCATTGTTCCTCTCTAGATTATTTTCCTTACCTGTGCAAGTTAGTAAGGTAGCAACGGATGTGTTGGCATGGAGAATTTTCCATGCAGTGGAAAACTGCTATTTATTTAGGAAATAGAGTAAATTCTTCCTTACAAGTGCCCTCTGAATGGCAATTGGCAGATAAGTGTTAGCAACTGACATAAAGAGAAAATAGTTAGTATTTTATTCTCCTATCCCATGAGCCATCTAGTCACGTGCATATACATAGCAATTACAGATGTTTTAAATTTCACCTTTCCTGGAAAACTCAAAGTACACTCAGAATGATAAATGAATATGAACTTGTAGTCCATTTGTGGTCCCATACAAGTCAATGATCCCATTGATTGCAAACCAGAAAAGAATTTTTCACCATCATCTAAAGAATATATCAAATTCTTGATTCATTCAGACTCTTATTAACCTTTTGTGTAGCAGTCATTAACTTTTTATGTAGCACTTTTATTAACCTTTTATGTATTTCTGTGGGCTACTGCTGAAGGATATAGGGAAGGAATTAAGGAAGTATTTTGAAAACATTTTTTAAAAACAGGTGAAGTATTAGAATCATGATCATTTTTCTTTTAAAAACCAATGAAATATTCATGGAAAGGGCTGACACAGATTTAAGGGTATGAAAAGAGACTAAACTCCCATCAGGCTTCAGGGACAGCTTTTCATTCTTACCATCCATTCACATGCCACTTCCATCTTTGTTCTCAAAGCAATAAAAATTATGTGGGTTTTTTCCTTTCTTTTTTACACTTGCAGCACACCTCCGGCATTTAGCTTTAATGGTTCTGGACAATATTGGAAGAGTTTGCACTTTTTCTTCTTTTTTATTTCAATCACAAATATTTGACAAACTGCTTCTATCCCGGAGCATTTCAAATCCCCTCAGATTTAAAATACAGCTCACTTTTAAGAAGCTGCTAACAGAAGAAAAAGTTGAACATTTGCAATTAAACATGTTTTTATTGTTCTTATTATATTAAGGGTGCTCATATCAAAAGATAATCTTTTTTCCCTTGTCCTTGTTTATTTTCTAATTAGGTCAGTCTTCCCTTTCACATCCTGTTCACCAACTCAGCCTCTAATCATTGTGTCAGTCAGCAATCAGCTTCTAGAGAAGAATATAATAGTTTAGTCATTTTCTAAGTAATGAAAAAATACACAAAAATACACCAAAAAAATTGAAGCTTTTAAAGGATCAGTCAATTTTTTTCATTATCTAAGATGGTGAGATTCCCCAGTACCCAAGTTAGGAACTGCTTTTTCTTAGCACATCAGTGGAAAGAGGAAGTTCTTGCAGTGTTAGGTCAGCACATGAGACCCACAATCTTAAGAAGCTTAATTATATTAAAAAAAAAAATCGAGCAAAAGAAATGCATAGTCTTGCTCCCCAAAAAGGGAAGTTCCCAGAAATATGTGTTCTGTCTGCCAGGGTTAGTAAATACCTCTGGGGAACACAATTACAAACCTTATTTTGCTCTTTTCTGGTGGTTTTGATTGTTGTAGAAAGCACATTTGTGCCCACTCAGATTAAGGATATGTTCTGCTGTCACTTTCACAGCCTCCTTTCTAGAAAAGTGCCAAATGCTACCACACCTTTGGAGAGAAACCAAATGTGCACAATAGGCAAGAGGCAATTGCCAGGACTAAAGGGAAGTGCTAATCAATGGTCTTAAAACAGAAAGGAGGACAGAGGTGTAAGAAATCACAGTCCTGAAGGTATAACAGTTAGGGGGTAACAGCCCAACAAATCACAGAATCACACAGCCATGGAACGGTTTGGATTGGAAGCCAAAGATCTCCTAGTTACAGGCCCTCTGCCATGGGCAGGGACACCTCCCACCAGATCAGTTGCACATAGCCCCACCCAACCCGGCTTTGAACACTTCCAGGGATGGGGCGTTCACAGCTACTGTGGACAACATATTCCAGAGTCTCACCACCCTCACAGAAAAAACATTTCTTCCTAATATCCAATCTAAACCTGCCCTTTTTCAGTTTGAAGCCGCTCTCTCTTGTCCTGTCCCTACCTGCCCTTGTAAAAAGTCTCTCTCCATCTTTCTTGTAGGCACCCTTTGGGTAATGGAAGGCTGCAATTATGTCACCTCAAAGCCTTCTCTTTTCTTGGTTGAACAATCCCAGTTCTCTCAGCCTTTCCCCTAGAAGATGGGATCCACCCCTTTAATTATCTTGGTGACTTTCCTCTGGACTTACTGATTGTTTGTGTCTTTTTTCCTGTTCTCACTGTTTTGGTCTGCTTGTTGCTGAGGTGGGGACTTCCCCCCTCCAAATCCTTTCTGCTTTCTTCTACTTGTCCAAAGTACTACTGCAAAATCAAGGGAGAGGGAAACAGACCCTGATAACAAGCAGGAGGGGAGAGATAAAAATGGCTTTTCAGCATCTGGGGAGTAGCTTTGTGATGGAGAAAACTTTTTACTTACAGATGTGCTACTCAGCTTAATTTCTTTCATTTCTGCTTTGCATTAACATTCAAGGCACACTGAGAAGAAGAATCTTCCTTTTTGCTGAAGAGTTATAATCAAGCATCCTTTCCTATATATCTAAAACAGAGACATCTGAAAATGAGAGCCATGGTGCAAGGAGGCCTTGTGACACTATTCCCATGACAAGGCTCTACTAATCACTGAAAAGCATTTCACATGTTGTGGCAATTTGCAGTAAAAACTGCCACAGATGGTGTTAGTTAACTTCTGTGTAGTTTGTGAGACTTGTATTTGGCTGCAAGTCTATCTCCACATGTTTTGTGATACTGAAAAGAGATGGAGCAATCCAAATAAGCAAAATTTTTCTTAAAGGAGATTTTGTTGAGACTTAACATCACTAAAACTTCCGTAGTAACCTGGGGAGCAGATACAGTGAGCTGTATGCATCCAGCTCTAATTTCCTTTCTATAAATAATCCTACTATCCATCAGTAAATGATTCCTGATAGACTGTTGTTTCTCCATACACTGCTAATCCATGTAATCCTTTAAAACACATAAGCAAAAGGTGCAAGCCCTCCACTAGCAGCTCCTTTGCACCCTCCCAGCACCCATCTCCTTGCTGAGACGATCTTACCCCCCATGTCACACTATAGGTTTGTGTTGGCCTTACCAGACATCCTCTAATCGCAGAGGAACGTCTAAGCAAATAAACGTTAACCTCATGCATCATAAGAGTAAGGCAGAAAAAGCAATGCTTTTTGTTTTCTTTCAGAATTATGTGATTTAATTGTGCCAATAAGCAAACTGAATCTTTAACTGAGAATCTTGGGTTAAGTTACAGGGAGCACAACATTCATCTTGTCAAAGCAGCACAATAAACACACACGCAGCTCAGAGTTAGTTACACTATAGGCACCAGGGGTGCTGGATGATGTGAAGGACCACAGTATAACAGTGTAGACTAGGAACATGTCCTCAAATGGGGCATTTCCAAGCACAGGTTCCATTAGGAAGCACTGTACTGGCTTATGTAGAGGGTGTACAGCTGGAGCAAGGGGTACTGTACTTTGAATCCATGAGTGTGAGATGCAGGACTCATGTAGTGAATGTAGGCCAGATGCCTCAGGACACCACAGCTCTGCAGAGCCCTGTGCTACGGACTTCTACTTTGACTGTTTCCTTCCCAGATGCATCATAAGAAGAATTAGTTTACATCTTCTTGTTGGTTTTGTGTTGCTTATTGTTTTTTTTTTTCTCAAGTAGGAAGATGCTGTTCCTTCTTCTTGCCTTGAGAAAAGAAGGTTGATGGTTCAAGATTTTCAAGGCTTTCCCTGTTCCTCTTGACCTTGTTCCTAATTGTATCTACCTGCACCCAAGCTATCCCTACCAATGCATCACACTTTTTTATTTTCTACCTAGCACTTGCTGCCACGTCTTTTATCCCCTTTGATTTTTTTTTTGCACCCCAATTTTTCAGCCACCTTCACACAGACACTATCTTAATTTTAAAGTATTCTTCATGTATAAATTTCCTTCCACTTCCTTGAAGAGATCTCACAGAAGGCAACTGAAGGATGGGGGCAGAAAGAGGAGGTACAGAAATTCAAAACTCCACGTACCAATGCAACGATCCTTTGCATCTCAGAAGTGACAGTCCAGAGAAAGAAAATTGAAGCCTATGAGCCCAGACAGGTGTAACTCCTCATTTTGCAGTTCACAGTCATCAGCAGTCAGAGTACCTGGACAATCAGGACACATCTGTAAAGCTACGCTGCCCACCTGTAGCCATGAATTCCTTTTTTGGGTAGGACATAAGTCAATTTTACAATTTACAATTTTACATATACCCCATAACTATGCCTTAGCCAGGCACCTGCTATACAAAAATACCTGAGGACACAGCAGCACGTTGGAGGACTTCCTGGTGTGTAGAGAAGGTGGTCATGCCCTGTGTAATAACCCTACCATCCTTCCTAATGGCTACAGTCTCACTTATTTGGAAGCCACTGAGATACCACTGCCCTGGCCACATTCACATCTCCCTTTGCAGGACAGACCCAGCAACACCTGACTCCCATAAGGATTGCCACAGATGTAGGAGAAGCAGAAGATTGAAAGGGGAAGGGAAATAGTAGATCAGACATCACTCTGTTTTGGTTTTGTTCTCCCCAGCAGTGAGCTTAGCTTAGAAAAGTGTAAGCCTTCACCACCAGAGCACAGAAAAACAATTTCCTGTTTTCTCCTGGCAAACACGTCTTCTGCTCTTTAACCCTACCAAGCCTCAATAACCAGACACTGCCACAGCACTTGAACCATTTGGAACATGGCCTTTCACTCCCTGCATACAGTAGTTCTTTCAGCCAACTGTAAATGTTTATGAGCGGTTTTCTAATTAAGACATAGACACATCTTTGTAATGAAAGCAATCTTTTCTAGCTGAGGAATCATTGGAATTTCATCCAATTTGAGGGACCAGGCATATGTTGTTCAATCATGAAGACCAAATATTTATTCTGACCACTTCAAAAGTACCTTGTGGGTTAACACTGGCTTGCGCAGCTCTTTGTTAAACAATTGCAAATGACAAACATTTGTGAAATCACAGCTCATTTGGGCTTAATTTATACACTTGGTGCAGAAAGCACCATCTATTTCAGCTAAATCACTTGCAGCTAGTAATTCCACCATTCAGTACAGATGCTAAGCATTGGAAGCTTACAGAACATTATGGAAATGTATCTTCCATCCTCAGGAGATGGGAGGATTTTAATTCCTGGCACTGGAAGACAGGCTGGAATGAGAATATGATTAAACTTTTATAACTGCTTGACGTTTTCTTGGCTCAATCAATATTCTTTTCAATAAGCCCTTGGCCTCTTTCGGAAACACAGCCAATATTTGTTGTTCAGTAAATGGGGTTTTATTCTTCATTCCCACTGATCTGATCAACAGAATGACATTGATCACAATGAGTGCTGTGTTCAAACATTTTAAAACAATTTAATCGGCTCATGCAGGACAGAGGTTAGGTAGCAGTGATGATTACAGCACATCTTTTAGTGGTCTCTGTTACAATGAATATGCTTTTATATCACCTCCAATGTACCCGACTGCAATCATCCATTTGTGCAAGCTGGCAGGAATGCACATGCAGTGGTGGCTTCCTTTCCTTCACAGGCGGATGGAAAGGGACACGACAAGGAGCCGTGCATGCTTCTGGAGGACCCCCAGTTAGGTGTTATGTAATAAATACTGTCCAGCAGGGGGATGCTATACCAGAATTAAGGGTGCACTTAGAGCCTATTCACCAATGTGCCAACAGCACGTGCACAACCGGGGGAAAATCACTTAACTCTGCGCCTTGGGTTTTCTGTCTGTCAAGGCAAGGTCAATAATTCTTGCCATGTTTTGTGAAGCAGTTTGGTATCTATGCGAGAGAGACATGATGTGACTGTAGGGTTGTGGCATTTGTTCAGCACGTTGGTGACACTCAGTTCTCTTCCAAATCAAGCAGGAGCTATAAAGCTACTTCTACAAAACATCAGAGAGAGTGAAGGCTTTGAAACAGAAATCAATCCAGACAGTTTCAATAGATGCTGAAAACTAGCACAGTGGTGAGTAGTGAAAGGGACAAGAATCGCTCATTCCTTTCCAGGGAAATTCTCATCCTTTGCTTCAATGGTAATACATTCCTATTAGATCAGATTCCTGAGCTTTTTACCCTGAGTCCTAAATGATTAAAAATTACTTTTGTTCTCACTTCTGCATTCCCACATGTGATGGAAAAGGGATTGACTATTTCATGGTGATTGCTGTCCTAGTAATTGCTTATTCCTCTATCCACAGACAGAGTGGTTGAACTTGGGACTTATCTTTATAAATGAGCTGGCAGTCAGACATATTTCAGTGAGCAGAAGGATTCCAAAATAACCAGGTTATGCAGCAGAAATAACCTGCTGTAGGCTGAGTCCTGCCAGAAGCCAAGCATCCACATGCACCCCACGAAAGGGCAGAGAACAGGAAGGGAAAAGGTAAGAAAACTGAGGAGTCAAGATAAAGATACTTGAGTAAGTGATAGAAGGGGGAAAACAATCCTGGGAGAACTAAGTGATGCAGAGGCAATGACTCACTATTTTCCTCAAGAGAAGTCTCTAAGTAATGGCAAACATGAAAGGGAAAAAAAACCAACCTTATCTTCTTCTTCCTCTACCCCAGTTTTTTTTGCTCAGCATAATGTTGTACAACATGGAACATCCCTTTGCTCAGTTCAGGTCAGATGTCTTATTGGATCTCCTCCTAACTTCTTGCACAGGTCCAGCCTACTCATACTCACTGGAGTGGGGAAGGAGCAGCACAGTGGGGATGAAAGCAAAAGCCTTGTGTTTGCAATACCATACAATTTGGTATTGTAATGGTAAAATGGTTTGTAATAGCCATACAATTATTGTCTTACCAACGTCACTTTCTTTAGCCACAAACCCAAAACTTAGCACCAAAGGAGTGCTATGAAGAGTTAGCTTCATCCTGGCCAGATCCAGTAGACCAGAACCAAAACAGGAAAATAGTGAAGTCTCATTCTGTCAGAGGAATTATTAGACTGGAACTAATAAAAAATTACTCTCAAACAAAATTACACATGCTCTTGACAAGTAGGGCAGTACAAAGCTTTCAGAAAACAAGCAATCCAGCAAGTGCAGCCTTAAAACCTGCTCCAAATGTGCTTCCAGCAGGACTGCACACAATTTTCAGAAATAAGGACCTAAATAATGTTACTCATCCCAGGACTGTATTTGGAAGCTCAGTGACATTTCTGACTTGACAAGCAAGATTTTTGATGCCTTCCTGATTGCCAAGTGTGGTTGGTTTCTTGTTTTCTTTTCTTTCATGCTTTATAAAAGCAGAGTTATGGAGTGCTTGGGTGTGTTTAATTACGATGAGGTTTGGAAACATTTGTCTGTTTAACAGACACACATGCAGGGACTGCCTTATGTGAAGAAACTAATTTATGACTTTGGATGGAGTTGTAAGTAAGGAAGAGTAAAAACAGTGCTTTCCCTCCCACCTCTCAGAAACAGGGAAGGCAAGGCTCCTTGCGGAGGGAAGGATATAAAGTGCCTGCTGCAGCATCTGGCCTGTGCTGACTCTTTTACTGTGGTGTTTTCCTGGCATGCTCAAGCTCCCCTTTTTCACAGCTCTCCTGCATGCCCCCCTCCACTCTCCTCAGTGTTGTTTTACAGTCTCTGAATCTCTAATTATATTCACTTGCTTGACACAATTTGAGCTGTGTAAGGCTTTCTGGAAAAGAGCAGTTGTTTTATGCTTTCATACTGCCTTGTACAAAGACAGAAAACAGCATGCAATCTGCAAGAAATATACTGAAGAGAGAGGAGTTTGTCATTTCAATAGTCAATGTTATGTTTTGGCTGTATCTGAAGATCAACATTTATAGAAAATAGATGTGTAAGTTGCTTTTTATATGGTCCTTCCAATGTTGCTTTCAGAAAATTATTTATTATTCTAGATGCCTAGGTAGTCAAGGACACTGACTGACTGGAGAAAGTTCAGAACAGAATAGTAAAAATGATCACTTAGTGGTGATGTTTTGATTTATTTCTTTTAAAAAGTGATAAATGGTGATAAATGGATTAAAGGATAAAATACAGCTTGAGACTGGACTAAATGATGAGCTGGGGAGGACACAGACCTCTCCAAATATAAATAAACACCATGAATAAAACAATTACACATAGCAGTAACCCATAGGGTAAACAATGACACACTCAACTTAGAGCCACAAATTGTTCTTTTACAACTCAAACTAATCAAATAGTTGAAGTTAAATCTTCTGTCAAACATTTCTGCACAGACCTACTCAACAGAAAGTCAGTAGATGTAGAGCTTGGACAGAACAGAGGATGAGCTGCTGCTACACAGGCGCTAAAGAAGATTTCTTCTTGAAATATCTGTTTCTGTATCATATTAATACATTCTCTTTTCTAGCAAAATCTGGCACAATGTTCACTCTTCACTTATTACTAAGCAAAGAGTGAACATGGTGTCATTTTCTTTAGCTTGTCAACAGTTTGATCCACAACGTTGCTTTGCAGTATACATAAATTCACCCAAGCATTAGCTAATCTTTGTTGACTTTGTGGTTCTTAGGGTCATGCAGTTTAAAATTTTTTGGCTACACCTTATCAAATATACCAGTTACTGCTTGTTAGGACAGTTTTCATGCACAGCTGCTGGATGTCAATCTCATTTTCTTGTGCAGGGGGTAGAAGAAATTTTTTGCACTTGAGTGCTCCTGTCACTCTACTGAGGTGTACCATGAATTCAAAACAGACAAAAGTAACTTCCAGATAAAACTGAAATAACTGGATCATACCCTTGTTTTCCTAGGTTGGTGATTACCTCAAATATCAGGAGCTACTTCTGTTATTTCTAGTTGAAAACTACATATTAAGGAATTAAAAGACATTAAGGCTGTAAAGTGAGTCCTAAGCTAGGAAATGTCAGAGAAAAGTAATTAATCTCAACCTGTGTGTGCACTGTACTTCAATCTTAAGTCATCAGAGCACTGCAAGGGGCCACAGAACACCACCATGAAGGCCACGATGACCATTGGTGAAAACCAGAGATATTCTGATGCTTCTTTCTTCCCCACAAGAAACTTAATGCATTTTTGTTCCATACAATTAGCACTTTGAATGTTGGAAGTATTGAATAGTCAGTTAGCTGTTATTTCCTTTTGTCCTGCTCTAAATGTGGGGGTCCAGGTCTCATTCTCTGTACATCATATAAAGCTTGCCCTGAGTATGTACAGATTTACTTGCCTACTAATAAAATCCCTACTACTATTCCAAACTATCCCAATATTTGACTATGTTGAAAGTATCACAGAAATTATATTTCACCTATTCAAGGGAGTGAAATTAGTAGTATATTTTACCACTAGGAAAGAAAAGATTATAGGGACTTTCTTCAAACTACTGAGTGGTCATCAATTTTGTCAATCTGCGATAGAGATTCTAATTGATTCAGGGTAGTTACACTTTTTTTTCCTCCTATTTTTAAATCTTAGGAAGTTTATATAAGCTTTGATATATTCAAAGCACAGCTTCCATCAAAGTTAATGTGAAGAGAAAGCTTTGAGAGCTTCTGCAAATCTACTCCCAAGTGTGTATCAAGTAAATAAAGAATATAGAAATAAATGTTCCTCAGTGAGATTCTGGGGTTTTTAAGATGATTTGTCCTGCAGTCATCCTGGTGGAAATACAGTGACAAATGTAGGAGTGGGACCTGTTGTGTCACCTTGGAATTACCACACTCATCTTTTCCTGCAAGCTGAAATCAACATTTCAATACTCTTCTAGCTGGCTTGCTCAGCACACACATGTGATTTAACCGCCAAGTGCAGTATTTCATGCAGTGGTGGCAGAAAAATCGTACCCTGAAAAATAGTAAGGCCTTAATGAAGAACTAGAAGAAGGGTAAGACCTGCCAGAAACAGGGTAAGGCCTTGGTGCAGAACTTGTCAGCTGTGAAAACTTCACAATCACAAACTAGTGAGAATCTTTGAGTGTGGATGAAACGATGTATTCTTCTGAAGTCCTACCATTTAAAAAAATAAAATTTAATACAACTGAATAGTAAGTACGTAAATACAAATCAGCTTTAAACAATAAAGAATCACGAAAAATGCATCTGTCATTACAAAACGGTCATTACATCACCAAAATGGTAAACGTTTTTGTAATGGGAGGTTCCAGGGAATTTGATACGCTCATGGTATTTTGCTTTTTGAAAATCTTTATTTATAGAAAACCAGCTTGAAGAATATCGGGAAGGAACGGAATGCTATCCGAAATACCAGTGCCAGTGAGCAGTCAATACTTTGGCTTTGCCCACTCCTCCCCAGAGGCCTCCGGCCCGCAGCCTCAGGGGACCGGCTGCAGAGGGGCCGGGGAGGCCGTGACTGCCGGCCACTGAACACCAAATTCCCCAGCCCCGAGTCCTCCGGCGGTCTGTGCCGAATCCCGCAGGGACACAAGGCTCTGCACCTCTGACAGGAGCTGCCCAGGCCGCAGAGAGCCGCCAGCCACCTCCTGCCCCTGACGCGGGGCGTCTGCCGCTGAGACGCGCGCCTTGCGCCCAGGCAGCGCCGTGCGCCGCGGCCAATGGGAGCCCGCGGCCGGCCGCTGCCGCCGGCCCCGCAGCCAATGAGAATCCGCGGCCGGCGGCTGTTGCCAGGCAGAACAGAGAAACCCGCGCGGCGCATGGCTCGGCTCCCGAAGCTAGGATTCGGAGTCGGGGCGATCGGTCACTCAGCCGCGCCCGCAGCCAATCAGAATACAAAGCCCGCCCACCGCGCACTTGGATTGGCTGCGGTGCCAGAAGCGCTTTGAGCAAGAGCCAATCGGAGGCGGCGAGCGGGGCGGCGGCGCGCGGTTTGAATCGCAGCGGGAACGGCCGGCGCGCAGAGGCGGGCGCGGCGCCATGGAGCGGGACGCGGGCTTGCAGGAGGGGCTGCGGCGCAGCAACGCGCGCTTCGTGGCCTCCATGAGCCGCATCCTCGAGCGGGTGAGCTGGGGCAGCCGGGGGAGCGGGGACGGAGGGCAGCGGCGCCTGTGTCTGTGCTGAGGCGCGCACTGCTGTACCTCGGCGGGAGCACGGCCTCAAAAGACACCTGGCGCTGCCGGTGCTGGGTGCGCGTAGTCCCGGGTGCGAGCTGACTCGGTAGTGTCCTTCGCCCCGGTTAGCTTGCGTTAGACGGGGCTTTTCAGTGGAACTACAGAAAGCGGGCGCTCGCTCCGTGAGTCCTTCCCCCTGGAGAGCCGCTTTGTGTTTCAGGTGTGGGAGTGCTCCTCGTCCGTGCGCTGGCAGTCCCGGGATGCGGGCTTTCCCCTTCGGGAGATGTTTTGTGCTGCCACCGGGCTAAATCTGGCTCTAGAAGGTTTTTCTCGGCTGGTGACGCACTGGATGTTTTTACCATGCCATGAGCTGTTGGTCCTAGGTGGGGGCTGCTTTTAGTTTCTCCGGTGGAAGTTGGGGTGAATCTGTAAGAGAGCGACTGAACTGCTTTTGAAAACTCTCTGGGGCCCTGTTTTTGGCACTGGCTGCCTTACACCCTGAGGCTGAATGGTTTGCACACATGCTTAAATATTAACTCTAGGAGTTATACTCCCGGATTGCTGACTTCTAGCTTTAACCAATTAAACAACCTGCCGATAACTTCACGATCAGGATAAAACAAAAAACTGTCCTTAAAACAGTAAGTAAAACAGACATTAAAGACATTGCTTTGATCGTTTGTTCTAATATTTAATGCTTCTTTTTATTCAGTATAATCATCCTTTTGAAGATGACTTACTTGTTTCCTTGGATACTCTCACTTATGATACACCTGATGGTAAGAACTCCTTAAAGCTACAATGTTTACATACTGTAAGTATAGAGTAAAGCATGCAAATGTTGGCAGCTAAGTGCAACAGATGCTGAATTTTTTTCACTAAGGTATGGCATTTCATATGTAGACTTTGGTATAATACCAAGAGTTTACTCCTATGTGCATTTTTAGTCTATTGCATGCTCCATTTTAGACAGGCCAATAGTTATTAATAAAGTTCAGGATAAAAATGGGTAATGCTGGGATGACTTGTAAGAAGAAGAATCAAAATGAAGAAGACTGAGAGGAAGCAAAGGAATGGATACATTAGCAGGAGTTGGTATTCATGAATGGATTGTGTATTTTCATCTCCACTTAGTATTTTGAATACTGATCTGACAAATTTCTGCTATGCTGAACATCAGGGTGGAGTAGGTAGACAGTCTCTAACTTTTTATTGAATGTTCCACTTTAGTTAGCATAAATCTGAACCATGTGGGCCCATGACAATATTTATCCAGTTTTTCATTGTAATGCTTGATCCATTATACAGCAGTAATGTTTATGGAAAGCTTATTGAGGGGAAAAAAGAAAAGTTATTGTTTTAAAATATATTGCTCAGGGTTTTAGTGGGACTTGTGACTTAGTATCCTGGTGGCTTTTCTGGGAAATGAAATGTTTCTGGCAGGTTTTATTATCACTGAAGTGGGGATTATGATACCTTGTCAGGGGTTAATGCTGGCTAAATGCCAGCACACCTGTGAAAAAATCATTCATTCTCCTCTGCTATAGCTGAGCAGAGGAGGGGGAAAGAACAATTAAAAAGCTCATGAGGTGAGATAAGGATTAGGAGAAGAACACTTTAAAAATATGAAGGAAAATTTGTTAACAGAATCAAAAAGAGGATAATAAGAACAAAAACTTTTAGAATACTTTTCTTCCTCTCCCAAGCTTTTTTTTTCTTTCTTACCAACAGTGTAGGGAAACAAAAACATGGAGGATTTGGTCAGTGGGTCACTTCTAAGGTTTTTATTCTCAGCTCACTTAGAGGAGTCTCTTTTGCTGTGCCTTGGGGGCCTTTCTATAGGAGAGAGTTTACTGTGAACTTTTTTAACGTGGTTTTAATTTTTGTGATTACTTTTGCCAGGTGCAGAAGAAGCTTTTAGCAGCTGCTCCCAGAAAATCACTTCCATGACTGGCTTTTTCCCTCTTCACCAAAAAGCAAGCCCTTTAAAAACTACCACATAAATAAATTGCCATACCAGTTCTTGTAACTTACTGAACAGACCCCAGGAAGTACCAGCTGTGCACTAAAGGTTTTTACAGACTGACAGGCTTAAGTTTCATATACATTATCCTTTGGGAGAGGGAGGAAACATTCACAGAGCTTTGGATTTGTGGAGCTTTGTTTATGCTTTTGGATTAGTGACCTCTATTCAATATGGAATGAATATATATCTCAGTCCTGTAGAGTCTTAATTATGGCTCCAGCTAACCTCAGATACCACATAGTCTGCATTAATCAACTAAAATCTCAAAACTAAAAGCATTTGCCCTTCTTTTCCCTCTTGGTAGCATTTGGAACTGTAATGCTCTTTGGATTTTAGCTCAATCTTGTTAGACTCAGTATGTCATTATTTTTTTTTGCCTTGCCTGATTTCTCAATTAACTTGAGTTATGACATTCTACTGGTTTGTTTTGCTCTAAATTTTTGTTTCAGCAAATGTGGTGGAGACTGTTCAGATTTGAAAATGCTTTGTTATTCTGTAATATGTTCTTCCTAAATATTTATTTGTTAGAATGATTTATAGAATAAAAGTTATAATAAAAGATGTGTTAATATTGTTACTTTTTGGGGTTTTTTTTAGGACCAAAACGATGGGGAGAAGTGTCAAGGAAGGATGTTAAAAAATGGAAGAAGAAAATATTTAAGGTATTTAATAATACAGTCCTACCATGCAGTCAAAAGGCAGCAATATTTCTTTATGTATGTATAGATAGGATTATATTCTCATCTTGCTATGCCATATAATATTTTCAGAGGTATTAATGAGGTCAGCATCTGCTTTAAAATAGGGTTTTAGGATAGTTTAAGATTTTCAGATGTATCAGACTGAAATAGATGACCATTTAGCAGCAGTTAGCACCATTTGTGAACCAGGAGAAAATTTTTTAAGTTGCTCTCTGTTGGGAATGTGTACTTTTGGAACTCATCAGAATGTTTTCAGTGAAGTTAATGCATTGAATCAATTTATCTTGGTTCAGATAATCAGCTCTTCCTTGTGCACAGTCTACTAAGCATTGCTGCACAAGTTTCCTGACTAAATCCATCAAAGACTGTTAGGGAAATTCTCTGTCTTAGCCTCTGATGTGGGCCAGGGTATGTTCTTGCAGGGATTTTAGCAGCAACAGTAAGGGAAAAAGTGAATGATCAGCTAAGTTTTACTGGATACTTGTGGCTTTTCAGGTCAAGCCATGGGAAACCTGAGGAAATTGAGTAGTTATGTAGTTGTGGGCTATACCAAAGTAAATAAAGGCAATGGTTAAAATTATTTTGCTCTTCTTAGATTATTCTGACTTTGTTTTAATTTTTTTTATTGCAGCATAATAGACCAAGTCAAAGGAATACAGGTAAAGTGTTAAAAAAAAAACCTTGCTATAAATTATCTTATCCAAAGAGATCTATCTTCTTCTATAAAAGAAGATATTGAGGTTCATGCTAAACCCTTTAGGATACTCACTGGGTTTTGTGTGGGAAACCATCTAATAAATCAGCAGTACTTATGTTCATAAGGATTCACAAATGTAATTTAAAATGTTTAAGATGAATAAATACATTAAAATTCATGGTGCTATCATAACGAGTTGATTAAGCACTCCTTATCAATTAATCAAAGAATTTTTTGTTGTATTTATCAGTTTTGTCAGATAATCACTGAATCTTAAAAATTCCAGCCCTGACTTCGGTGCATGTAGTGGTGAAACATGAATGTTTTATTAGCTTTTTGGAAATTACTAGGTAGGTGGGCGTATTAAAAAATATGTACTAAAAGATTCTCATGAAGTTGTATAATGGGCTATCAAAAAATTTAGCAGATTATTCAATACATTCAATGAATCAGGATACCTCCAGGAAAAAGTAGCATACAGTTACTTCATTAGAAATCAAGTTCCAGGATAGAAATCCAAACAAGTCTGTACAACAAAGTGTAAATATGATGCTAGTATTTAAGGGATGTGTGGCATCTGAACATTTTTCTGAAAAGGAGCTATAATTTTATTGGAGTATACTCCAATATAATATATATTTATACTGGGATAAATAACTGGGGAGAAAGCCAGTGAAGTAATGTTGGGGTCTATTCTCTCAAGCTTTTGAAGTGGGGGTTTTTTGCTGTTATTTTATGACATTCATCTGAGAAGCTTTTATTTGGAACACCAGAGGACAAAACACTGCCTAGCACCTGTCTTCCCCCAGAACACTACCAAAAATTTGTCCGGACAGTGGTCAGGTACAGGCTTTGAATCAGCCTAAGAAATGTAAATGTAGAGCTGGGAAATAAGGGTCTGGTACAAAAGTTTCAGATGATCCAGACCTGTACCTCTTGCTCCATTTGGCTGATGGGGCCGAGTAGTACAAGAATTTGGCTATAGTCTGTGGCAAAACTTGGAAAGAAAGTAATTTCTTTTTCAAAAATACAGTATTTGAAGTATTTTAAAAGAAATATTTTACTAATATTTGCTAATCTAATTCTGAGTCTGAATGTCTTAGAAGCTCTTAGAAAAGGAGTTTGCTTGGTGTTCTTTAATGCTACAAAGTCTTGATCTTATTAATTTTAAACTTAGTGTGTTGCATTACAGATGAGATAGAGAAGCAGAAAAATGGGTAATATGTATTTTTGCAACTTCTGATGTAACTTGAGGAAAGTATGATTTAATTTTATTTTAAGTTATCCTAGGGAAGAAATATCTAACTAAATATTGAAGTTGGGTTAACGGCTTTCCTTATATAAAAAACAAGCCTATGTATATTTGTATTTATACATGTATATTTACATATTCCATTAAAAATAGTCTCATTGATTTTATCCAGTTTAGGAAAACCATATCTTGCTCTAACTTTTTTTATTTAAAACACTAAGACACATGAGTAAACATTTTAACTGTTTGGTTATGGTTACCGTTAGCATTAAAAAAAAAAAAAAAAACAAAAAAACCAAAACCAACTCACACACCTAAAACCATCAACCCAAAAAGGATACATCTGACTATGGATTATTAAAACTAAAGTACAAATTTTACTTACTTAAGTAGATCCTAAGTGTTTTCACTTAAGATAGGTATTTGGCTTAATGTTTACACTTAATAGCACAAAACTTTACCTATCGATGAACCCCTCCCCTTGGAATATAACTAATGTTCTTTTTTCCAACTCACAGTTCTGAATTTTGCTAGATTTGAGTTTTACTGTTTGGATAGAATGTCCAGCACCCTCATCAACTTTTACTGACTAAAATGACAATCTCTTGAGTGGTGGGCTTTTTTTTATATATGTGGCAGCTCTCAATAAGGGAGGACCAGGTATGTTAAATTTCAACCTCCAAGTGGTATTTCTGTCATATATTAGTGGCTTAAAATGGTTTCTTTCCTTGAGATTTTTTTTTTGAAAGAAAATATCCTCTGTGATGTTTCATAAACCTTGCTCAGTAAGGGATTTCAACTGGACACTACTCGTGTTCTTCTAATTTTCTCTATTCCCAATCCAGATATGTTTGGAAAATGCACTATTCGCCTTCTAAAAATATATTGTAAAGGAAGTATTACAGTAGTGTTTTGCAAAATAATGAAGACTAATTTCCTGAGAAGGTTGCAACTTTAAGCTAGAGCCTTCTAGTTATATGCTTGATGAATTTTATGAGAGAGGGGTTTTATAGCCACTGTTTGGAAAGCTGTGCTTAGAATAATTATCAGTGGTCTGTGCCCAAACTTAAGGGAAACATGGGAGATTTTTTTACAGGATTTGCCCTGTGCACTTTATTGGTTTATATTTTAGTTAAGTAAATAACAAATATCCTTAATTAACTCTCAGACGATACCAGGTAGGGTTGGCCACTGAGAAAGGTGTCTGAAAAATTTGAGCTAAAACTTAAAATAAAATTTCATGCAAAGAAGTTCAGAGTAACAGACCTACTTTGGAATAATCAAATGCTGAAGAAACAATTTTGAAAGCTTCTTGAACCAACCAAGGATGTCACACTCTGCTGTAGAAAATGGCACACACCACACTAGAAGATATGCACAGGTGCCTTGAACATAAAGCACACAAAACAGGTTTTCTGCACAGTTTAACAGTGATAAAAAGTGTGCAGGAGTACTTTGATTTGTGTTTCATAATAATGTGATTGGCTGGAGAGAGTCAGAAAAAGAAACCAATTACTAGAGCCACTGGTGATAGGACACAAATAGAGGAGACAATAAAAGAAATTTAAAACAAAAATAACAAGGGAGGCTAAATATTATAAAAGTAATAGAACTTTTTTTTTTCCTCCCATTCATGCTAAGAAATATCAAAGCAACAGAGCAGTGATTTTGAAGATGGAAACTCAACAGTACATGAGGTATGGGCACCACATTGCATCTGTTTTTATGGAGTATTCCAGGCCAGCTGGATGAGGATTTGAGCAATCTGGCCATCACAGAGGGGTTGGTGTTAGATGGCCTTTAAGGTCCCTTCCAACCCCAACCATCCTATGACAACCTCTTTGGGAAAATATATTTATGTAATCAAAATCTAAGAAATTAGTTATGAGCAAGTGGTCCTATACCACAATATCACTCATGGATTTCAGCTGAATTATTAGGTTTATTTGAAGGGGGAGAGAGATCAGTTGGATATAGGCTTTTAATCATCAAGTGCATTTTTAGTTAGGCAATATGTGGATCTAACTTCTAAATTATTATTTGTAAAATCTGTGTAGTTTAGAATGACTTCTTTAGACTCAAAGTAAGTTTGTGTATAGATTTGTTAATAAAGATGGTGTGATTTGGACAGAATTTGTGGAATACAACTGTGTTTGTTTCACTACTGCCACTCCCCAAAAAAATTGAACAAGTAGTGGAAGCAGAAAATTCTACAGGCTAATTAATATAGCTTAAGCTACCAGGTATTAAAATCCCTTTGTGCTTTTAAGGAATCTTCTGAGAACTCTGGTATGGATACATCTGATACAGGTGGGTTTGTTAATTTACAACCTATCAACTCTTTTTTTAACTTTTTAAGAAAATTGCAAATAACTTTTTTATCACTTTCTAATATTGTAAAATTAGTTTTTATATATGTTCTGTACCCTTTCAGGAGGTAGAGAATAGGAATAGCAAGACTCTGTGGTACAGGAAGTTCTATGAAATCAATATTCATAATCCTCTTTGAAATTTCAATCCTGATTCCCTGATACATTTGCAAGTCAATGTGGAATATGTTCAACTGTCCTTTCTTAATAAAGAAAGGAACAGTGAAATAAAAACCTTGGCCTAGGTGTCAGTAGAAGTTTTATTAGTTGAAATAGATACAATAAATATTAGGGAGTGTTAAACAGAGATTTGAAGTCAGTTGCAACAATTCTTCAGTAGTGTTTGTGAAGGTTTTGACGTCAGTCTTGTGAAGTTTTTTGGGGTGGTTTTGATCTTTTGTTCCCAAATAAGTATTTGATTGTGTCAATTAGTGGCAAGTCTTTTACTGTTTTGGTTTGTTTTGTTGTTGGTTTTTTTTTAATATTTAAAACTGGTATTACTCAACACTTTTGAACCTTGAACAAATAAAAACTTACACTATTTTTCATAAATTGAGCTATGGCTAGGCAGTAGCCAGCAATTAATGGCTGAAAGAGCAGTTGCAGTAAGGTATAATTAGCTTGGGGTTTAAGTATCCTGGTATTAAAATATCTTGTTCATCTACATAGCTGCCTCTAAGGCTGACAATTACTTCTCTGTTGAGGGAAATAATTTGAGAGGATAATTTCAAATGAGTATTTGAATGATAAAATAATTTCTGCCAATTTAAAAATCATCACTTTTTTTCTCAACCTGCTCAATGAAACAGGAAAAATATTTCAGAGGCATCTGTAGCTTGGCTTCTGTAAGTGTTCTTTGTCTTTTGCATTTGTGGGATAAATGAGTGAAGTGCTTCAGGCTCTGGTATTTTCGTAGCAGCATACAATAAAATGATTATCCACTTCTCCTCTTCCTCTTATGAATGGTCTACAAAGAGAATGGAGGGGATCTGTAGAAACCTCTGTGAGTTCCAGCCATCTCCAAATACTGTAAGATGCAGCAATTATATTCTTAGGAATATGGGATTGGATCCCTCACATGAAAAATTGAGTTCACCGTGGTGTTTGGGGCATGTGGTTTTTTGGCTTTTGGTTGTTTTGGTGGTTTTTTTTTTTTGTGGGTTTTTTTAATATATAAAAGATTACTAATAGGCCATATAACTTAAGAAAAAAATCTATCTTTAGCTGTTATAGCTAAAATTTTAGTTTTGGCAGGTGTTTTCCATTTTTAGTATTCATACAGAATACTTCACACTTCTCAGTGAAGGCAGAGTTTCTTCCAGGTATTATACACTATTTTTGTGTTGAAAGTGTGCAAAGCCTGTCTATGGTAGGTAAAAGTCAAGTGGAACAGCTCTTACCTGGACCTGCAAGTATTAGTCTGTCCTTAAGAGGGAAAGTTATTAGGATTGCCCTCTTTGCTTTCACAAGAAGGAGCATGGCAGAGTATATCTGAACAATTACTTGTATCTAGCAGGATACTATCACAGAAAAATGAATTTATTTGGAGAAAGAGATAAGTAAGTTATAACTTAGGTAATAACAGTGTTTGCATGCATCTCCTGTGAAATAGCTTTCTGTATTATAGGTCATATTTTTGAGAGAGAAAGGTGGAAGTTTTCTTTTTTTCCTCTCTGTTCCGCCTTTGAGGTGCAAAGGTGTTACTGAATTTCCCTTTTAGCCTTTAAAAACACTTTCAGATTCCCTGGAGAAAATAGTTTTATTTTTCTGTTCTGTGTCATGGCCCTCTGCTAATAACTGAAGTTCCAGTGATTTGAAAGTATTATTGCCAGTACTTTAAAGATATATACTAAAATTAGTTTTTTGAGGATTCACACTTCAAAGAATATTCCATTTGTACACAAATCAACTCATTCTTTGATACAAGCTGTTTTCTAATTGATATGATGGAGTCAACCATTACAGGACACAGGAGTTGCTCCCTTTATCTCAAGAACCGCCTGTTTTTGTATCACTGTAGTCTCTTCACCTTGGTGAACATTTAGGAACCTCTGACAGGTTGGTGCTCAATTCTATTGGAAGAAAAAGATTGTATGACAGAAGGAGTAACAGCAATTTAAGAATAGTGTGACGAGGCAGTGATGTGGTTAGGTATCATAACTAAGAGTTTTTTCACTCAGGATTTCCAGGGTTATTATTCTCCTCTTTTTTTTCCTTCCCTCTGGTGAGTCTAGGGAAGTTCAGAAATCAGAGCTTAAAGTGCAGTTGCATGTTTTATGCTCATGGATGACTGATTTTAGCTCATGATGAGTTGGAAGGTGTGGCTACATCTAGGAAAAAAAAAATTGCATTTCATTCACAAAAATACCCATGGAATACCTAAAAACTGAGTTAAAAGATTCAGAGTTGTTTTTTCATATTCTCAAGCGTGCCTTATTTCTCACTTTGTGAGTTCTCAGGTGGTCTTGACAATAGAAAGCTAGCAAGAGAAAGTGTGCCAGAAAGTCCTTGCTGTCTTTGTTGGGATATTTAGGAATATAGCGGGAATTATGCATTAATGAATAATGAATCTTACAGAGCAAGAAAAGAAAGAGCTTTAAATATATTTTACTGACTGAAATATTTCAATAAATCTGAAAGAACTGATTGCAGACAAGTTTTCGTTACCCTTCTTTGCTCCACTCAAGACAATTATGAACCCACAAACCATGCTTTTCAATTGGAATTGAAATGGAGATGTAATACAGCTAAAATTTATAGTGTAGAAAACTATTTTCTAGAATGAAAACAGTGTAGTCAATAACTTGCACAGTGTGTGTTTAAAAGCATTTCTGTTTTGAGTTTGACTGTATTTTATTTAATATTTACCTTCAAATTGCAGGTGAAGAAAGTGGTGATATAGTCCCAGTAAGAAAAAAATTTGAAAGCATTCACCTCCAGGTAAAAATTTTGGGTGTCTAATGTAATGATTTTGTGTTCAATAGGAACTGTGTAGTTTACACATGCCTGATGAGTTGATACAGTCAGCAGAAGACTTGATATTGTCTGCATCTTAATGCACATATTTAGCAAGTGAGGGGTTCAACAAATAGTGTCACAAAGACCAATGACAAGTGATATTATTGTCTTGGTAATACCAGTGGGTCAGAGAAAGCCATACAATGTACTGCATCAGCAGGCAGCCCTGAGAAAGGTTTTTATAGGTGAGGAAAAAGAGTAACCAGGTGGATCATAAGGTGAAAATACTTATAAAAAGCATAGTCATTCACCTGAGAGCCTAACATAAATAGGTAAAACAATTTAAAGCGAATGGTAAATGTGAAATAATGGCTGCTATAACAAAAACAGACTGGAATATTCTGCTGTTGCTTCCCAAACTAGACTTATGGTCAGGACAGTACAACCCAGAGTATTTACATTGTTGAAGAAAAATATAGCACACACTTTGCGTGTGCAGTCATTTTAATCCTGTGTTCTGCTTGCTCAAATACCGTTACCAAAAATGGGATTTACTTTCCTTACTTGTTTAGAATAGTGCTAGTGTCTTCTCTCTGACAACAGCTAATACAATCTGCTTCAGAAAATGACAGTTTAACTAATGAATTGCTTTTCCTTATGAAATTCTCTTAGGTTTTACATAGAGGATCATTGCAGAGTAGACCTTAATTTGTATATGAGTTCTCACAGGATGTGAAGACTACATGTAAAGATTTGGAGCTTTAATTTTCAGAGCTTTGTAACCATTTTCCTTTTTTTCTCTTTTCTTTGAGTGGTTTGTTTGTTGGTTTGTTTTGATCAGTGGATCTTTAAGGCAGTGTGTGTTCTTCCCTGAATAAGCTAGTTAATTACTTATTTTTATATATCTTCACATGTAGTTCCTTCTTGGGATATGTGGGTGTTTTCTGGTTTTGGTGGTTTTGTTTTTGTTTTTTGAGGGGAGTGTTTGCATAAAACATATACATTAAAAATAATTTTATGCTGGTTGCATAGCCTCATCTGAAGAACACCTGGTTTGCAATAAATCTGAATAATCAATTTGGAGTTGTCTGTGCCAGTAATTTCCATGTGTTTTAACAATTTTATTTTCCTCTAAGAATCTGAATGTAGATGATGGACAAATACAGAAGGCACAAAGAGTTCGAGTGGATTTGATAGTACAAGATGATGAGAGAAAAATTCCCAAATGGATAACGGTAACATATTTCTCCTATTCTGAGTTATTAACTCGTTGGAATAAAATAAGAGCTCTTTAACTGGGTAGCACAATGAATTCTAACACAACTTCTCTGTGGTTCTCCCATTGTTCTTCTGCTTGATGTCAGTGTAAAAATTATAGGATCTTGAGGTTTTGCCTATAATATCTAAGAAACAGAAAATTATTTACAAATTTATTTTCACTTTTTTTTACTTTTATACTTTGTTCTTTGAACTTGGATGTGCAGGTTGATCTTTGAGCTGTAAGTTTTCCAAAAAGTCTAAATCTGAGCTTCGTAGATTAAAAAAAAAAATTAGGTTTGTTTTGATTTGAGGGATGAGGAAGGTCACAGGTAAAGTGTTATGATACAGGGTACAGGTTCTCTTTTCTGCTGCAGCTGCCAGAGATGTCTAGATTATTCAGGTGTGTGTGTATAACATATCCATGGATAAATTCTTATATTTGGGAAAGGGATTAATACATGATATATAATGTATAAGCTGGAAAAACGGATGAATAGCTTTCCAAGATTAAACTAGTAACTCCGAAATCTTCACACTAAAGTCTTAGACTAGATGTTTTCCTCTTTGCCTGAACTTGGCTGAGCCCCTAAAAATCATAACTGTACATGACCCAGAATAGCAAGAGGAGAGTAAGGCTTTGATGTTATCTTTAACATGCAAAAAACTCAGAACATTAGATTGGGTTTTTTTAATTTGTTTTTCAGATAACTCCAAGTTCATCGAAAGATCATCGTTTAACTTCACCAGTGCAAGAAGTGTTTGGTACAATTAAGTCTTTTGTCTGTTGGTCAAATTTATGAGTTACAAAATGTGGTTTTATTAAAATTCATTAGAAAAAAATATTTCATTTCTTGTAAACTCAAAGGCATTATTTATCCATCTGAAAAGTTCAGTAGGCTGGATTTCAAAGGGAAGTTAGACATGGTTTTGCTTATGGCAAAATGTATTTGAAAAACAGAAAATAAGTAACTTGTGTTCATAAAATCCAGCTTTAGTTACAAAATTCAGCAGCATTTAGCTCACTGAAAGCAGTATTTTTTAGTTCTGCTTTTTTTAAATTCAAGGAATGTAATACAGTAGCTTTGGGTCTGCTGGTAACTGGTAGTCAAAGTGGTACTTTGCTAGTAAACTTTCTTTGGAAGCTTACCAGACTTGGTGCAAGCCAAAGAGTTTTGATGTAAATATTTTAGGCTTAACAACTAAGCACTATTTTCATCCTGGTTTATGAAAGCAAAAGCTGCACTCGTACTAGCCAAGTACAAAGCTTTCAAGTGAAACAACACGGAAAAAAAGTAGCAAAACCTTTTGGATAAGGCTGTTACTTCTGAGTAGGAGTCACAAAGTACTGCAATGAATATCTGTTATATCATGATACTTTGAATATCCCAATACATTTAATTTCTTTCCTCTACAATATGTGAATTCCATATGGTTAGGAAGTGTATTAACTTTTTTCCCTAATTGATTGCATGTTAATCATGCATTTAGCCTGGCACTAAAACTTAATGAAATATACTATTACAGTAAGGCTATCTGTATCATATCCAATGGTTTTTAAGTCATACAATATATTACTGGAAGTGCCTTAATAGGTTTGGAACTTTTTTGTCTTCTGTTTCGTTTTTTGACTTGTTGTGGTTTTTTGTTTGTTTGTTTGTTTTGCTTGAATAGGCAAGCAAGCTCCTGTTTGCAGAAAGAAGCTAGAACTGTCAAATGAATGTTCTTCATCCAAATATCTGCAGTTAGAACATTCTGGTGTTCCCATTTCATCAGATATAATCGTCTCACCCAGGCATCAACCTTGTCCAGAGCTGAGCATGACTTCATATGATAGCATCCATGGAGAATACCAGTCTGCAGATGAGGAATGCTCTTGGAGCAATACAACTCTTGCAGACTTGTATCCAGCAATGGTAGAAATACTTACAAAGGTCATGGCAAAGCAGTCTCACAGAAAAGTGTTAAAGTGCCTGTTTGGACGCTTAAAGACCAAGAGATGGCATTCTAGAAGACCAAAGCTCAATGTCACTGTGGACAAAATGAGAGGGTTCAGGCCCTGTAAACTAAAGAAAGCATTTCACAGCGTATGTAGCTGTAGAAGTGAAGACAACCATAATCCAGCTTTTGGAAATGAGAGCAGAGAATTCTGTTGTGACAATTGCCCCATTAGTAAATCATCTGATCTTGTGCCTTATGCTTATACTGATACAAATGAAATAAAAATGGACTACTCTGACTCAAGTTCAGAACAGCATTTGGCATCTGGAAAGAGCCAAGAAATCTGCAAACACACTTCTTTTCCTGATGTTATGGATAGAATGGGAGAGACATTTCTAGTTGAAGATGAATTACAGACTACTGCCTCACCAAAGAATTCAGAATGCACAGAAAGGGAAAAACTGGCTTACAAACATTTCTCAGAACCCAGTTTTATAACATCTACTGCCAGTTCAGATTCAAGAGCACTTCATCTTGTAAAAGAGAGTAAGACTCAGAACACTAACTTTTGTGTTGGTACCTCAGAGCTATGTTCATCTCCTTGCAGTTCCCATGGTAATAGTAACAATTCTATACTTATCACAAATTGTTCTCCTGCAAGATCATCAAATACTGTGTTCATATATCCTGAAAAAATAATTTCTGAAAGACAAACTTCTTCCCAGCACAAAGACTTATTTCCCTCCTGGTCTGTGAAGCAGAGTCCTTCAAAGACACCCAATAAATACAAAGATGCATTTGAGGAACTCTACTTCAAAGTATGTTCTGAAGAATTCCAAAAGCCTTTGACATTGACAAGACCTCTTTTAAACTCACAGAACCTTGAAAGCAAAGGAAGATTAGTGAAGAGTAATTTAAGTGATTTTGGGAGGTCCATTAAACAGTGTGATATAGAATTTGACAGGCTCTATGACAAACTGTGTGGGGAGTCTGTTCCAAAATTTCCTAGGTTTCAGACAGCTTCAAATTTCAGGAAATATGAAGAAATACAGATACCTGAAACTGTAAATGCTCTTGTTAATTCTCCTGTCCGAACTTATTCTGCAATTTCCAGAATTAAAAGAGCAGGAAAATTTCCAAACTCTCTTCCTTGTTCACCAGTAAAGCGACTGAAACTCATACCAGAACATTGTTGCTCTTCAAAGAAATGTCAAGAGATTTCCCACAGTAAGAAGGGTAACCTTCAGACAGCTGGCATGGATTTTTTGAGCACGTACAACTGCAGCAACCCCAGCTTTTTTGCAGATCACAACTGTCATTGTCAGGTATTTAAAGGACCTTGGAGAAAAAAAGAATTGTGCACCTTTAGATATTTGGAGAAGGGCTTAAGAATGGATTAGAGCTGCAAGCTGTTGGAACTAGTGATAGCGTATTTCCAGTGCTTTTTGGTCACCAGGGATATTTTACTCCCCTGGAGGCCTGGGGATGTCAGGTCTCCTGGATCATGTGAGGAAGCTCTATACTTAATAAATTTGAAATGGTTCTAAATGAAAGATTTGATTCCATTTTAATAGTCAATGTCACTGGTCTCAAACAGTGATTCAGTTATGATGGTGTCTCTCTGAAATGATGACATTAATTTTATAGATGGACAAGGTGAAGCAAACAAATTAATCTTTATAGGGTTTTACAGGAATCATTAAACTTGTTGATTTAAATCAGACACTTATTTACAAGTTCAGTCATTTCTTCTGAGGCAAGCTGTGAAATAGTACATTCTTTCATGAACATTATATGTTGCTTTATTTTCAGGGCTCTGGATCTTGTGATTCTTCAGATAAGTTTTCTCAGGATTCCTGGCACTTTCCTGAAAGGTTAGTTTCAGACACTTTATTAATTTGGGCAAGAGTATTTTCTCTTTAAGGAAATTTGCCTATTGAAGTATTTCCAATGTTTAAACAGGGTAATACTTAAACAACATTCTGCAATGTTCGTGCTACCCTTTGCTCTTGCCCTTTTCATCCCCTGTTTCTCATCACCAGAATCTGGGACTGCAGGTGCACACTCTGGTTGGCCTGGAGCAATGGAGAATTGCAGCTCTCTCAGCAATGTGAGGAAGTGTCACCAGAGGTAATAATAATAGCCTTTTTAAAATAGAGATTTCAAAATGAATTCTTACTCCTCTGTGCCTGTATTAAAGATATGGAGGTGACATGCATACTCGTAGAATGAAAATGAGTGTGGGAGAGGCAAATGTCTGTGGTCAAAGCTAGCCAGACTCCAGCAAGGAGAGCTGCTGAGCACCACACATTAAGATGACCTAACTGAATACCTACTGTGGAACTTAGCTGGTGTTCATTAGAGACATTCATTATTTTAGATATGTTATTGGAATTGTTTTGATTGTGGCTGTGTGTTTAAGCTGACAAGTCCTCTCAGAGAGGAGTGCAGCACATTGTCATTTAAGAGGACTTGCAAAAGTTGGCCTCTGTGCAGTTGGGCATCATTACCTGCATTTTGGCTCTGTGTAAACAAGCAGTGGCTCTGCTTGGAACATATCAGATCCTGTCTTCCTGCTATTATCACTACTGGCAGTATATTTAGATCTCTGGAAGCAGGACACTCGCCAGTTCCCTGAATACTGGCCTAATATGTCTGTTATTCTTAGATTTTTTTTAAAGGACAAAAAAAACTTTTAAATTATTATTAACCTTCAGATCTCTTGATTTTTTTTTTTAATTACAAACATTTAATATTCTAAGGATTTAAAAATCATTAAAAGCACTCTAAAAAAATTCCTAATTTTATTTACCAAAACATTTTTTACATGCTTTTTTGCCTGAAGTAGAATTTTGTCACCTCAAGTTATGCTGGTTTCCCAAACTCAGTCAAGAAATATTTTCACTATGCTTGAGATGACTATACAGCTGATATCAACATTTTCTGATAATTTGAAGTTCAAAGGAAGACTGTGAAAGCATTTTTAAACTATTTGTATGGAGAATTTAACAAGAAAAGCACAATGATATAAAGAAAAAGGTTTCAGTTAAGGCAAAGACTGAAATTTAGACGAGGAAATTTAGAGGTTTGGAATTGAAATTTAGAGGTTTGTATTACAACACATACAATATTGAAAAACTTATATTTGGGTTATTTTTTGATAGAATGAACGATTGGAGCCAAACTGAGTATGCAAGGACGTTCCTGTGATGTTGAGTATGCCCATTTAGCTGAGCAAAGTTCTCCTCAGTTCTTGGGTTTCCTTTTGTTTTTCCTCCCTATGTTATCCTGTCTTCCCATACAAAATAGCCATTCCTGTAAGATTTGTTATTGTTCTAAAGGAAAAGGTTTTTCTTTCTTTAATGCATATAAGTAGATAAATCAAGATTTCAGAGTTTTCTTCCAAGTCATCTGGAATAAAATCTATTTCTTTGTTCTTTAATTACACAAAGATATGTTTGCTGATTTGTAGCCAAAATGGACTGTCAGCTGGAAAGCTTCCTGGGGCCTATGGTGTGATATTTTTAGCTTTCTATGGTTCCCAGCAGTGAAGTTTTTAATGAGTTCGGATCCCTCAGAAATTTAATGCCTAAGCCATGTGGCAAAATGCTGTATGTTGTAATGAATGTTTGTGAAAAGGAATATTTTCTTTCTATCTGGAACCAGATTGCCTTTATCAACAAGATGATTATGAAAGAGATTTCTGAAAAGGAAATGTTCATAACTAATGAACTTTTCTTCAGCTCTGTGTGAATGCTATCCTATAGCTTTATTGCTATACTTAATTGTCAAATGTAAACCAAATTCAAAATATGAGAGAAAATTTATGCCATTTCTTAACCAATATGCAAGGTGTTGTCACTTGTCTTTAACTTTTAACTAGTTGTGAATACATTCCAAGATTGCATGTCCAAGTTTAATAGATATACATAACTTAGACTGATGTAGTAGCATTACTGAGGCATTAAAATGACACAGCATGAAAAGCCTCCTCTCCATCTGAAAGCACATAGGAAAGCAGACAAGGAGCCCTGCTGCTGTTCACAGTCAAGATGTTCAGATACCTTGCTTTGACAGTTTGTTTCCATTTCATTCTGTTCATTGGAGTTTCAGCAAATAGAATATTTTTGTTTAATTTACTTCATCATCTAAACTGAGGTTTTGGGTTTTTTTCCTTAGAAGAAAAAAACTAAGCTACGCTGATGGAAAAGATGAAGTGTAGGAATCCCTTGGATGACTCTCTGGTTGAAGCTCACCAAGAAGCATTCATGGACTGATACAGATAAAACAGTTTTATATTGTTTGGGTTTTATTCTATGTTGTTTCTTCCAAGAGTCACAGAGTTATAATTATATCTAGACAATACACAACTAGTTCTGGTTTATACTTCCTTGTAATACAAATCTTTGGGAAAGAGTTCGTCCCTTTTGACAGAGCATTTCTTACTCAACTTATGGCTAAGTTGGAATTTTATATTACACAGTATTTGTAATAACAGAATGTGATCTATATTATTTTTAGTTGCTAATAAGCTTGAATTCTTACTGTATTAATGATAAGGAACAAGCTTGTTTACCTCAATTGCAGCCTATTCATGCTTTTTGGATGTATCTGTACAGACCCAAAGTCACTACTATATGCTATGACTTGAGTCTGCTATGCAAGGTTAATGTTAAAATTTTCTAAGCTGATCACCGAAGTTGATTGTTCAATAAAATTTAATACATTTTAGTAGATTTGATAATTGTATTCTGTGTTTTGTCGAAATTCTATTTGACACAATATATGCTCTAAATAAAAAACTGTTCTGAAAAAATAACTGCCTTTAACAGTTTTATTTCACCTATGTGGATTCTCAGGAGGATTTTGTATACCTGCATGAGCAGATCTCATGAGAATGAGGTATGAGGGTCCCACAGGTTTCCTCTGCTGTGGCCTTTCTTGGCAAGGGGATTGTGTTAGTGGTAAGTGTCAGATCAGGTACTTACTATTTTATCAGCACTGCCCCTTGTTAGCTTTCTGAGCTTCAGAAAAGGAAGAAATTGGTTTTCTTTGGCTTTACTTTATTTCCAGACACACAGGAGGGCTTTATTTTAGCTCTTAAAACCAAAATCTTGTTATCTTAAATATTATTCTTGAATAGGACAAGAAGCCAGCTCTGGTGAGGTTTTCTCTGCAATAAGAACTTCTGCACACACATTCCGTCCTTCATTTCTTTCCGTGACAGCAACAAAATATTGTCTTTTAGAAATGTTCCTGGGGCTCTTTTTTCTTTTCCAGACATGGATGCACTGTAGGGAATATGTTTTATGAACTATCTTGCTCTTGGATTTGTTGAGGTAATTATTTTTCAGTATTTCTTGATACATCAGTACTGAAAGTTTGCATAAGTCATTGTTTTCTGTTCTGAAGTAACTTAGATGTCAATTGGAATTGGGTTTTGGACCTGTTATGAATCTAGATATGACTTCTACACAGCAACTTGAATGCAGCTCACAGGTAAGGAAGGTAAGTTTGTTCAACATAGCAAAATTGTCTCCATGAAGATTATTTTGAAAAAATTTAAAGAGGTCATTCTTGGAAAATCTCTAAGTGTTGCAAAAGAAGGTCATGCCAATGCCATGTTTTGGGTGCTAGCAGTATCAAAAAAGGGAGAAAGTTTTTATTTTTAGAGTTGATCCTCCTACACCATGTGTGTCATCAGACTCTTTAAAGTATGATATAAGCAAAGGCCTGTGTTGGTTTTCCTAAGGATCCTGTTTAGCCAGGTACATCTGCAGTGATTACCAAATGCTATAATTACTGCTGGAATACATCTGTCTCAGCTTACAAAGATGTCAGTGGTCCTACCTGCTGTCTCGTGTTTTGAGTTCCATTCTTCTACCCTTCCAAACAGTATTGCTTTTCCCCCCCATACTTCCTCCTGTTTACTCATTCTTTACTGTTCCATTGAACTGGTACTGGAATGCTAAGCTTACTGTTAACAAAAAGACCTTTACACTGCTTCTCTTTGCTATAAAAATTTCTTATAAGGAACAGTGGAAAAACAGGTGATGTTGCTGAGACAGTATGAACCTAGAACCTCCTCTTATATTGTAATTAGTTGAAACTTGCTTTAGACATAAAGAATTTAACGAATATATGATCATTTATGTAGGTCTTTGTCTAATGTCTTAAAGACAGAACAATATTGAACATGCTTTTTCATATAAGTATTCAGTAGTCACTTGAAAACTACCCCAAAACTTGTTAAAAAAAATTAGATTGTTCAATTTCTTATTTAAGCAGATGGAGGGTAAAGAGCCAAAAGAATTAAGGTAAATTTGAATGTGGCAGCATTATAAATGCCTTGGAAATAGCTGCTAACCTGTTAAAGATCACCCTGTCAGAGAGCCACAATCAATAATTTATTGGAGGCAGTGATCAAATGTGGAAAGGAAGTGTGTATGTGTGTATATATATGGAAAATATTTACAAAATGCCCTGCTCTTTAAACAAACTATGTTGCAAGAGATAGCAGCTGATTAAAATTCGCATAAACACATAGCTGGACTAAACAATGAAGACTGAGAACAGAAAGAAAACTAAATATACTTAAATCCCATGAAGTGAACTTACTGTTACATGTACACTCAATGAGAGAAGTGGGTGCATCATTTCTATTAAATTAGTTAGCAGATTTTAGTTAGATTGAAATCACAAGTTGAATTTAATGGGGTTTTTAATTTTTTTTTGTAAACTTGTCTCATCCCTTGATGTGTGCATCCATTTCTGCTGTTAGAAGGTGTTGGCTCTCTGTATGACGGGCCTTTTGTTTCCAGGCCTATCTATTTCAGGACCTGACTCACTTTTAGGGCTCTGTGTGCCTTCAGAGTTTCAAGCTCCTTGGCAGTGCTCTGTGTGGATTTTTTTTCCAATATCCTGGTTTTTTGAGAAGGCAGAAGTGTCTGACACCTAGAGGCAGACATATTCCATCAACTTGTTTTATTGTTTCCTGCTGCAACTTCATGACTCACAGAATATAAAAATAGATACCCACTCTATAAAACTTGCCATTTAAAGAGTTTAGTCTTCAAATGAATGTGCACACAGTAAGTGAAGAGTTTGGGGAAATAAAAAGCTCTTTTTGTTTTTGTAAGATAGTAAGGATGGCAGTGGAAAACCCAATATGAATGTAAACATAACAGAGTATTAGAAGGAAGAAATCCTCCCTAGATTTATTGTTACAGATGGTTTGATAATAACTCTATGGACCCTTGAATACAGCTGTATACCATGTTGCACTAGTAGAAGAGTTGAGATTTGAGATGTATTCTAATATTGTTAGAGGAAACTCAAGGTATATAAAGATACTCCAAAGTCTCGTGAGATGTACAATTACTGCTTTAAATCAGCTGTTAAATTATTCTCCAGTCATTGCCATAGACCAGTGGCAGTCAAAGTTCACCGTGTGGAACAGTAGATCAATTCTTAATTGGCAAAACAACTAATCACCAAGAGTGCAAGTACGAAACACAATCTCATTTCAAAAGTATTGAAGTTAATACAGAATAGTTGTACTCTGCTAGAGCTCTATAGACAACAAGGGGATCTTTTAGGACTGCTTGAAAGCTGATGACTGTTTAAAACAGGATCAAGTTTTACCGGAATCACTACCATGTGAATGCTGAGCCACCAGCTTCTGCAGCTCTTTCAAATTGTCTTCAGAAGGGCAGATCCAGCTGAGTGGCAGTCTGGACCTATGTCTTGCTTTGTCTATAAAAATGCTTGGCAGACAATTTGGAAACAGTTAACTTACCCATTTCATACCAGTGTTTAGTATGTCAGCTTTCCAGAATATTATCCCTAATCCATTCATTGATCCTCTAGAATGAAAAAGCAAATCTCACTTTATGGTTACATTTTTGGTTCATTACATACTCGGTTCTCCCCTTTTGTATTATGAATCAAGCTCATTAATCTGATGGGATCATCATGAATGGCTTCTACTTTTGCCGTGTTTTCGGCAGCCAGCTGCTCACTATTGAGATAAATGCTAACTTTGGAAGCCACCATGGGGTTAGATGATCTTGCTTCATCTTCCTCTAATGAAGGATCTTTCTTTCTCCTTGGTTTTCTGCATTTTCCCTTGACACTGTGATCAAGTGAGGCATAACACATCTGATTGGCCGATTCCACCTAAAAGAAAATTCACTTTAACGTTCAGTAGTTATCCTTGCTTTAAATTTATATCTAAGACTTCAAGTATGTTTACATTCTAATCATAAATCTGCCTAAACTAGCTGTAAAATAGCTCATTAAAAGTTCAAATGATTAAACTGTGGGAAAATGGAAAACAGATCAATATAAGCAAATGGTAAATGACTCAGAGTGGCAATATGGAAAAATTAATGAATGTATAATTGGAAAGATTCACTGTGGGAAGGAGGGAAGTTTATGTAATAAGTCCAGGTTCTTTGGGATGTAAGACTTTATTTGATCTGTTTTATTCTCACTTTTTATTTTTTTAGTTAGAATCCAGTTATTAACAAGATTATTAACAGGCTTTGTCTCTGCAGAAAACCAAAAATTGATGATTCTTGTCTGTATATGCAATCTCATTTCCAGTGCAAAATATATGCTTTTTGTGTCTTTCCCCTGTTTTTTTGTGCTTTTCAAGCCAGACCATCAATGACCATTGACATTGGAATGTCTAGATTAAAAAAGTTGTTCTTTATCTGCTGGAAATAGCCTGTGAGAGAGCCTGAAAATCGGTCCTTATGAAATTCATGGCAATCAACTCAGGAAATTGAAGCTAGGAATGCTTCAATTACAGGCAAATTTCATTTGAAGCTTGCATGCTTTTAGGCATACAGGTATCTTAACAAATTACAAATCAATAGAAAACAATCTTTCCCTGGTTAGGGCATATAGATTTTGCACTGGACAGGAGAAAGCCAGTCGAACTCATGAGTATATGAGATGCAGCTTGTGTTTTCACTTGGCTGATAACTAAACCAAATAAAATTAATTCTTTACATAAGCCATGGATGCAGATTTAATTCCACGTGATCTGCATGCCTGTGGCTGAGATTTATTATGCTGTATTTTGTGGAACTGAACTGTCTATAATTATGCTTCCTTATTAATGACTCAGACTGAATGGAGGGTCAAGTTGGTACTGAAATACCTTGATGAGCTGAGATACTAACGAATGGTAATTTTTGTGAGACTGTGAAGATTTTTGTTATATATTATTATAGGATAAATAAAGGAACTCTGAGACAGACCATATTACCCTAATTCAGAAATCCATAACTCAAATTAAAGGTACCTGTAGCTGGTTAACTGGTCTTTGAGGCTGGGACTTCATCTGCTCGTAATAACATTCTTCTGTAATTTATCAAAGTAGAAAAATCTTTTTTATTAAGACATGATACTGAGTCTTAAAAGATCAGACCAACAGATTCTCTCTGTTAGAGAATGCACTCCCCCAGTTTGCTTTGGTAGGATGTGTTTGTTTTGAAATCACACACAGATCTCTCCTTCTAATTATAGAAAGGTAAATAGCTAAGAAATTCAGACACATACTGTGGAAATGAAAAACATTTTGCATTCATATGAAGGAGAAGCCTTTCATTATTCCCTATATGGGTGTCATTTTAGAGTGATGGAAGAACTTCTTGCAATTAAGAGGTAGCCACATACTGATGCATTTTTCAGCACAGGCAGCCTTTTCTTTGGCCAAGAAAGAGGTTGTGAGCTACAGCAGCTGGTGATTAAATTCTATTCCTGAGTTTGCTTCAGTTTTCTGTAAATTTGGTTCTAGTTATTTTCTCATGCTGTGTCTCACTTTAGCCACCAGTAAAACAGATTACTTCCTTACAGTTTTCAGGCTTTTACAATGTCACTGCATTTGAGTGTTGACTTGATTAAATTTATGCAAACTGTGTATGAAAAAGTTGGGTTTGTTTGGGCTTTTTTTTTCCTGCAGTTCAAGTGCTTTAGTTTTGCTTAGCCCCAATTAAACCTTGCAGAAAAAGTCGTGTTCTCATTACTTAAATACTTCTTTAACCCTATGAGGGCTTCAAGAGACAAACCCTCAGCACATCTAGTTCTCGCTGCAGTTATATGATGTTAGAGCCTTTAATGTGGTGTCTCTCTGCCAAGGATTGTTAACTTGAGCCCAGTAAAGCAAAGCCAAGTTGTCTGCCCACCATTCAGCTGCTGGGCTTCAGTACATTTGTTGGTGTCACTGGTGATATGCGGATAGCCACAGCAGAGAGCTGGTTTGTGTTTCTGCCTGCTTCTGTGGGAGCACTGACCTTGGACCGTGAGTAATAGTGCTTTGGATTGCTTTAATCGGCATGGATCAAGCTGCTGTTTCAGTTAGTGCAGCTTTACATTTAGACAAGCTCTTTGTTTTGAGATACTTGGCGGAACAGGACCATATGGACTGTAAAAAATCAAATTCGGTATGAGATCTGGTCTTATAAATAGTAGTACAGTATGAAGGTTTGCATTTCTATCCCAAGCATCTTTTGATAATTTAAATTATATCAATAGTTGCAAGGATGTCGTTTCTCAAGTTTGCCATTTGAGAAATGCAAAATATGTCAGTCAGTAATTTTTCAATCATACATTTTTATAGCCACTGAATAGACACATGTTCCTAAAATGAAGCTTACCTAAAATATCTTGATTGAGATTGCCATAAACTGGATAATCTTCTGTGTGGTAGCCATCATAGCTACAAGGGGAATGAAAAAATACTTTTAATTCACAGAATATGCTTTATTTAGCACTCCAATACTCTGTTTTAGTAAATGTTTTATGCACATATGCAGATTGTGTGTGTATGTCTATATAGCAGATTGTTTGTGATCTCATAAACAAGATCAAAAATATTAGAGGGGGCAGGAATGGCAGCGTGGGTATTCTCAGGAGAGATTTGTTACCTAGCCCAGAATTGAATTCTCCTTTTCTGTAACTTCATTAAGCACAAAGCTAATCTCAAGACTATAAAGATACAGTTTGAGGTAGGGTAAGAAATATTAACAATCACAAAAAGGAACCCAATTCATGTCCTCTGAGACCACTCTGCAATACAAACTAAAGCACCATATGTGCCTTTTGGGGTGATATTCTCAAAAGGTCTCCTCTTGATTCAACTAAAATACTTCTGTCAACACAAACAGAGAAGTCTGAAGCCAAGTTCAGCTTTGCATGTTTAATTATGTGTTATATTTCATTACCTAGTGTTACTTAAAAATGTTTCTAAAGTGGGTTTTTAAAATGGGAATTGTTAGTGGGAAGCACTGTGGAACCTTTTTACTGCACCGCTATACTGAGTCTCGTCAAGGGAGTGAAGTCGTGCTCTAACACCACATTCAGTGGTATTTTTCATCTGAACAGGCAGTAATAGACAAATAGAGACTTTCCAATTTCAAGAAAATTTGTAATTGAGAATTGGTTTTGGGTAATTGGTGCAGGCTTTTGTATTTTTGTTTCAAGGGCCTTTTATATTTGGATTGAGATGAGACTCTATCCATATCTGTTTTCTAAAGTTTGGGCTTGGTTTGGGGTTTTTTTCTGTATGGCATAAGAGAGAGAGACTTGAAACAGATTTGTGTAACAGATCATGAGGTATCCTGCAGCTGTAAACAGACTTTTATTGCTTTTGGATGCCATGTGTAAAAGGTGGTTATGAAATTTGAATACATCTAAATTATTGCTCCACAAGTATTAACTATCAGACTGTAATTTGTCACTGTTTTATGAGAGCTGAGAGTTCTTCTAAATTATTATGGAATTATTGACTTTAAGTGATAAGTAATGGTAGTTTAGCTCAGTATCTTGCACTTTCGGATTAAATTATAGTATTAGCATGCAATTATTTCATTGTTGATAAAATGACTGGAGGATGTATCTCACATGTGAATTTTTTCCCTGGGTTTTTTTGAAAACTTTTTTTTCCACAACCAACATTTCCAAGCAGACTGCATGAGATATTGAATAGATTGTCCTCTATGCCATCCCTCCAGAGCCATCTGTCATTATTTATTGCATATTTAACCCTTGCCAGAAAGAAACATTTTGGTACAACTTACCTTGGATTGTCCTCTTCATAGTCTTTATGCATTTTAGCTGGAAAATTTATTTCAAAAAAAAAGATAAGAGAAAATGAAATGTTATTTTAGAACATTTCAGATAATTATCTCAGCATGTTGAGATAATTATCTGAAATTATTTTGATTTTGTTTTAGAGAATACAGTTGAAAGCTCTGGCCCTCAGGATCTTCAGTTGTCCTTCTACTTTTCTCAAATACTTTTGTCAAATACAAGAAATTTTTGTGTTGTGACTCTGTGCTGCGGCTGCAAAGTCTACATTAGTTTACAGCACCCAAAAAATGTATTAAATGTATTGTAACATGTGACTCACTCTTGATTTCCTCCACCTTCTGCTTCTCCCTCATCTCAGATTTTCTTTGGCTGGGGAAGTGAATCGTGTTAATATTACAAAGTGACAGGTTTGTTTATTTTACTAGTTCTGCTGGTATGTCTGAAAAAGAGATCCTGTGATCCCCACAGATAAAGAAACTGAAGCAGAGAGGCAATAGCTACAAAGAGATTTCATTGCTAGAGCTTGATTAATAATTCAGGAATGCCTGACTTTCTAAACTCTGCTCCAAGACTCCAGAATTTACCACAGTAAGCTCCAATTTGATGAGTAACACAGCATCAGCCACTCTGACCTGAACCTTGGTCAGGTTAATTTTGTAAATGACTGTGATATTCCTCGTAGAAATGTCTGCCTAGTAGCCCTAAAACACAAAATAAACCAAAAAGCTCAACCCACACCCATCCCAAAAGAATCCAGCTCAGTTTATAAGCACAGGCCTTCTGCTTATGTAGTTTATACACACAAATGCATTTTGAAGTCACCAGTGCTGGCCTGCCCATTCCTACATGTACAGCACAGGTGCAGTTTTCCCTGTGTAAAGGGAATGGTGAGGAATGTACAACATCCTAACCATAGAACTGCATGCATAAGACAGGCTGCACTGGCACAATCTGTCAAAAAGTGAAAGTTAATTTCTACCGAAACCAGAGTATGACTGTAGTCATATGAGAGACACATTGGTTTAAGAAATACAGTAGAAGCCTATTATGAAAAGCAATTAGAATTTTTTTCCAAAATACTCTCATAAGGCATAAAATCTGTATGAGATCTGAAATTCAAACGAGCTCTCAGGAATTTGGGGAGGAGAACATTTTCTCAAATGTATTTTGTATCAATGCATCTACTTAAAATAATTTTTAAATGGAAGTATAAATAATAACCTGTTATAGAAAAAGTATACTTCCTAGGAAAGGAAATTGCAGATATTAAAAGTACACTTCAAAATTTAGAATTTAGTCAGAACTAAGTTCTTCTTGTTCTGTTGGTTTGCCTTCAGAGAATGGATTTGGGTAGCTGGTTTTAGCAGTGGACTGGGGAGTTAGCAATCATTCTGTAATCATACCTGACTGTCCTAAAATTTTCAAAAGCTAAATCCTCTCTCTAGTAAAATCATTCTTGCCAAAATATAACTTTAAGATTCAGAAGAATCGATCTGTTGACTTGATATCTCTGAGCAGGGATGGATTTAAATATTGAAACTCGATTCCTTACAAAAAATCATTACGTACCTTGCCTCTTTTTCATACAGTGTGTAATATTCAGTGTCAATGAAACAAGAAGAGCCAAACTCAGGAAGGCCAAAACTCCCCAGATAGAAAAATGGCAGTCCATTCCTGTAACTGAAAGAAAATTTACTCTTTGTGTTGTCTAACAATTTTACTGTATTCTTCATGCTTGGCTGATATTTGCTTTCTGTAATCGAAGCTGCTATTTTGTTGTTTATTCTCAGACAGCTATTGCTATAAAGGCTAAATAATTAATATCAAAATCAGATGCTAAATAATAAGAAAGCAACTTTAATAAACTGTTAGCAGAAATACTGTTTCATAGGAATTCAGCCAAAGATGCAGCTACTAGTGTGCCTGTAAGATGCAGTAAAAATCAGAAATTAATAAAGAAAAAAGTCATTTTACTGGATAGCTTTGAAATTATTTTTGCAGTTGTCTTTGAGTTAGTATATGCAGTAAATTAAATGAATTCTTAGCTAAATTCTAGAGTTCCTGAAAGTAGTTCTGAATTTAGTCAAAACAAATTTGCTGGATTTGTCTCTGAATAATAGCTAAGACTGCAGTGTTTTAACAATCCTGCAAAAAAGTAAAACTGTGGTTACATTTTCTTGCATTGTTTTCCAGCTATTAAAACCACTTAGTAATACTTATTTTCTTGCTTGAGAAACCAGAGGAAGTGATGGTGAAGGATAAGCATCAGCTGGGAACCAATGAAGCCCCAAGTATTACTGCAAGGAAAAGTTCAAACAACTCCTGGAAAATCACTTGGTAAACAGTGGGTCCACTTATTTGAACGAAGTCTTCTTTTGCTCTAAACTTGCTTCTCCTTGCAACGAAAGAGACAGGAAAGGACCTCCCTGCACGAAATCTTTTTTTTTTTTTCATTTAATTAATTCTTTGATTAACCTAGCTCATACAAATTTTCCATCACAAACCATGCTGAAGAAAATAGCCGATTGGTGGCTGTCTGGTGGTCAAAATTATCTGCGTTGCTGCGAATGGCCTGTGAAAGCCTTCCTTGACAGAGGAAACACTGAGCCAAATAAACGCATGTAAGGGGTTTGCAGCTTGATTCCTAACTTTCCCCAGAGGTATTTTTCATGTTCTCTGAGATTTGCAGTGTTTGAAATAAAGCCTGGTGCCCAGAACTAATGAGCTCCTCTAATAGAGCACAAAAAGAAATGTGTAGCTGGAGCAGAGCAGTCAAGGGGCTGGATTGGACAATACCGATCCTTAACGCACTTTGCTGGTTTTTGATATATCTGGGCTCCCTCAGGAAGGTGACATTTTGTTTGTTTCTTAAGTAAAGCTGGGTTAAAGAAGTACAGGAATGCACTTTTCCATGCTGCTGGCCATGGGAGGGTGGCAATGCTGAGAAGACAGAGCTTTGTTCCTCAACTGTCCGCTTCAGCTCAAAACCTTCTTACATGTTTTGCCCCGTCGTTGTGCTGGTATCGCCAAAGCTCTTTCTGTTTTGTTGTACTCCAACCACCAGATGTTTTTATAATGACAAAACAAGACAAGATAAGCGCCCTGGTAGTAAAAAAAATCACAAATCACCTGGGCTTCTGGGATGCAGGTTTCTTTCTTGATCAGAACTCTATTTTTAAAGGAACAAAGCGAAGAAAATAAGCTGTAATTTTCTGACAGACTTTTAACTTATTTTTTGTATGTGGTACTTTCAGGGACCATCTATCCTTCTTTTTAAACTGAACATCCTGTTTCCCTTCCTTTCTACCACTTGAGTTCTCCCAAAGGTGTTTGAGAGTCCTCTATCACTGCAATACACCTTTTCATGTTGAAAGGCACTTGTTGCAATGAGATACAGACATGCCTGAGGAGAGACAACATCCCCATGAAACAGCTATACATCATTCCAAGTTTTCAGGGAAGAAATTAAAAGAATGGGAGATCCTACCCTGAGAAGCTGTTATCAGGGTGTATGAAGAATAAGAATCACCAGTCCTTGGAACCTCGTTACTGTGCAATTAGTCACTCGATATTGCATCCCGAGCAACCTGTCCAAAGCTACAAGTCTGTCCAGGACAAGAAATTTTAAGTTTTGCTGTTGTGCCTAAATAATCAGAGTAATCTCTCATTCTTCTCTTGTCTTTTTATCTTTTCTGATGTGATTGGTTTCCATTCTTCTCATCTTCATTTCATATTTCTTTTCCTACAAACATTTTTTTCCAGGGAGCAAAAGCACTATTGTGGCCTACGAGAAGGGAAGCACAGGTAACTGTAATAGAATCACAGAATCAGTTATGTTGGAAAAGTCCTCAGACATCACTGAGTCCAGCCTGTGACTGAACAACACCTTGCCAAATGCACCATGGCACCCAGTGCCACGTCCAGTGTTTCCTGGAACATCTCAGGGGCAGGGACTCCACCAGCTCACTGGGCAGCCCATTCCACAAGCCACAGCACTGCGACTCGTTAGAATAAAAAGAGTGAGCAGGTACCTAAAGTACAGTTATTGTGTAAGGTTGTTCCTTTTTCTTCATATAGAATGTTGTCATTTATCTCTCTGATTCAGGATTTCACTTTTTCCCCAGTGTTTCCAGAGTAGAAAGAAAAGTTTCTAGTAGTTTCTATTTGACTATTTTCAGCCCTTAACTGGTGCACTTCTTATTGACAAATATTATTTTCCTGTTTCAGCTTTTGATTTAAATTGAACTTATTATGTGGCAAATAGTAAAGGTTGGACACAATTTCTTTCCTTTTAGTTTTCAAGTTTAAATTCTACAGTATTTGAACAATCCTACTTCTCAAGAACTTTAAAAATATTAGAGGAAAAAAAAATATATGATACTTGGATTTCTCATAAAATGTACCAATGTTTTAAACCTCACAATCCATAATTCTTTCTTAAGCATGATTTAGGCAATTTCATGGATGTAGGTAGATGAAGGAAAGAACTTTCTTAAATTTCTTCCTGGATGAACACTAAATTTATTTTAAATATATTTTCCACAACGCTGATTTAAACATCTGCCTGTGCTTCAGGAGAATGTATGCAAACGTGTATGACTTCAGTATATTTTTGTCAGTTTGTTTTTGCAATACTAGCTATTTGTCAGACAACGCTAATCATATGGGTGAAATAACAGCAATTTTCACTTAGCCCATAAATCCATACTAAACACCTTGATCAGAGATGTAGTGGTTCTGTTCTGAGAGTGCTATGCCATTCTAACATTAGTTTCAAACTAATCGTATTACACAGATATAAAATATGAGAAATTCTGATTTTATATCCTAGCTTTACAGATATGCAACTCCGAAATCTTTCCCATGTCTTCTTGTTCTTATAGGTGTTTCTGATATGCTGCTTGCATTAATAACTGCATCAATATTAACAACTTTGACAACAGCAGCATTACAAAGGAAGCTGACTAACTGTGTGAAGAACAATTTGTCCCCACAGATAGCTACACTGCTCTCCCTAAATGTAAAATAGCAGATGCAACCACTCATAGTTAACAGGTTGCGCTAAAGACAAAAATAAGATGAGACCGTAAATGGCGAGTGAGAAATAAACAGCAAGTCTATTAGCCTAACTATATGCCATTTTGAAACGGTGTCTTTTATTCTGTTCTCTAATTTAAGTTCTAATTCAAGTCATCTATTCTCAAATAGAGCGAAACGATATTAACTTTTTTATGGAATATATAGTTAGTCCAAAGAAGTCCTGATACTTTATTCAGGGGCATTCGCATTCAAGCCATCAAATTGAATACTAAAAAAAAAAAAATTGTTGTATCTTTTGAAAAAATTAATATGGAATAATTAGACCGCTTGGTAACACTACGGACACTCTGATTCTAAACCAATAAACTCAAATTCCATCAGGTTTTTGTGTGATAGTCTGTCTGTGACAGGAGAACTTAAGGGTGGTAGTAGTTTGCTACAAGAAATAATGTTGAAGTATTCTTAAACGAATGTTCTCCTCTGTAAAAGGAAAAAAAAAATCATTATATATCCAAAGGTTTCATGGGAAGGACAGCAATGCTTGTTATATTGTTAGAAGACTTTAGGGTGCGTGAGTAGAGAAGTAACATATTAAATAAATTATAAAGATGACAGTATTTTCATTAACTAATATCAGACTCTCTCTTGTATTAATGATACATTCTTTTGCCGCTGTTCTTCCATTTCTCTTTGAAAACCAGGTTAAACTTCGAGTAGCATCCAAGTAGAACTTCTGTCTTAGGTAAGTTACTTCTTTTTGGATAATGTTTTTACTTTTCTGACTTTGGGGATAGTGTTACTCATCACCTCTTAGTATATTTTACAGTGTAAGGTACTGTATTCACACCACAAAATAGAGACAAACAAAAGACCTTCTAAACACATACTTAATTGTGCTTTTTCTCTTTAAAAATCTCTTGACAACTTTCTCCACCAACAGAGACAAGACATGGGAATAAAGAGAGTTTGGATTATTTGTTCTTCAGTTTTCTCTTTACGGGATTCATAATGCTGTCACTGGAGGGGTGTGAGGGAAAGGAAGCAAAAAAAAAACAAAACCCAAAAAGCCCCAAAACCTAACCAAAAAAACCAAAAGCTTCCAAAACATTCTAATCTTTCCTGGATGAATTTCTGCTATTCATTTTATTGCAACTTAAAGGAGTGGGCATAATCCTGTACTTACCTGTGGGGAGTGGAGCCAGATTTAACAATTCCTGTTCGATATTTGTCCTCCCAACAACAAAAGAACAGGTAGCAGAAGTGCTACATTTTGTTCCTCCTTGCTGTAATGTATTTTGTTTCGAGAATCCCTCACAAAGGGTAAGAGGGAGATAGCATACTCTAGCAAGTTTGTGTGCTGAAATGGAGCGTGGGGTGAGGAACACAGATATCATCTAGCTGGACATGCCATCTGTGGTATCAACACGTCATCTGCAGAGGCAGATTAATTGCTACCAGATTTATGGTGATGACCTGGAGCACAAAATGGTTTCTTTCCTTTTTTTCCTCTTCTTTTTGTCTACGAATTTGCTGAAGATTAGCTAAAACTCTTTCCTCCCCCCCTTCCAATTAAATGTTGATATAAATGATATTTTGTACTAATGGCCCTTAGAAAAAGAAACCCATTAAGAGACTGATGAATGTTAAATTAGCATTAAAAATGCTTCCACCTGTGTGAGCTTTCTATACAGGATTAATTCTCTGAAAAAGATTCCTTAAACTGCAATTAATTAGTGCACAATTAATTGTTTTGTAAGAGATCAGTTTCATACTTCAGAAGGGAAACAGCGCATTAAGTAAGAAGGCCCCCAGCACAGCATTTTCAGCATAAAACTAATGCCAATGCTTAATCTTCATTACCAAACCTTAATTAACAAAGGTTTAGCACCCTGAGACACCTACTTGGAAGACTGCTAATCTACCATGGCGTGGTTCTCCTGTGTTTGTAAGTTTAAAAGATAAGGCTTACCTGGTTTTGTTGTTTCTAGGAATACTCCCCTTTATCCAACAGGAAATCAAGTTATGCTGGCAGATGTTGGATACTCTTTTGTTTTGAACCTGGCAGCATGAACCCGTCTTTAGAGTTACCGTCAATATCAAATCCCTCCAGTCTTTTTTCTTCACCTCCTTTCTTACAAACAGGAAATGTGGTTCAGCTTTTACAAGCAAACACACATTCTCCTTCAGTGTTTGCCTCCAAGAGAGAATTAAAGTATTTATGTGTACTCTTGTATTTATTATCCACCTGTCTTGCCTCAGAACAACATGTACAGGACCATCAGCTTCATTTATGTGATACAAACTTACTTTTCTAATATTCCTATTCGCACTCTACGTCTTCTTGGGTTTAATGTTATGTTGAATTCAGCAAAAGTTTTTAGATACTTCCTAAACTAAATTACAGAACTATTTTACCTAGGAGTGCTATGTGACTCTTCTTTTCTTGAAGTTTCTCAACCAAGTCTGAAAATCATTGCTGAGAGCCTACAGTTTAGCAACCACAGGATTCAGAGGCATGGTGAAGGATTTATAACACTGCCTGCTCTTGAAAGTCAGATTAGAATAACATAATGTCATTCCTCCATTGTTTAGAACTGATGAATATGGGGCCACAGTCCAGTACACTTGTGGAAAGAAAAGATAAATCAGCATGTGGCTTACTGTATGTATTTGTCTTCAGAATGTAACGAAACACATCTGTGTTTAGGTAGAGAAGCCATTTTCTTCTCAGAATCGAAGTGGCTTCTTCCAAAGGAAGCTTGCATGCTGAGCACTGTCAAAGAAACCTTCTGTTAACTTCTGATGTTTTAGGTAGAGTCTAGTTTTTGGGGTTTTTCTTCAGAGCAAATGGTCTTATTTCCTACAATGTATAACGTAGAAGTAGGAGGGTTTTCTTAGGAAAAACTTGTAAATCACATGACCGTGTTTGTCTTTTTGGAATACATAAACTGAAATAGTCCTCAGTGTAGTCTAAGGAGCAATGTAAAGCTCTGCTCATCAAGAAAGACTCTAATGTGAGAAAATGTCCTCTGCAATCTGTATTTACTTGGAATGCTATTACTTTGTATTATTATTTTTGCATTAACTGCCTTGGATCAATGCTTAAGAAATAATTTACTGGATTAGTATCTTATTTGAACATGAAGGAACAGATTAGTCTTGATTAATATAATATATCCCATTCAAGTCTAAGGGTGATATAGACTCTTAACTACTCAGAGCTTTATCATAATGAAGTGAATAGAGCAGGAGGAATTAATCTGAAAATGCTCAAAAAGGTGGGAATTCTTATAGAAGGATACTGAACTGAGAGAGAAACTGGAGAGGGTGGAAGATGTGCATTGTGCAAACGAAGAGAGTTGCTTAGTTTCTCAGCTAAGAGCATGAGGAGTAAATCTGAGATCTGCAGAGGATTCAGAATAAAATTCTTATCAGCCTGAACAAGAGGCTTACAAGAAATAAACTCCTTTGGAGATAATTAGGGGCATAATGGAAAGGTGAATACTGAGAATGCAATGGGGGATTTCTGGGTTTGTAGTCCTGCTGGTGTGTTAATAAATCTGCTCTACAAGAGCAAATCATTGCTGTACTGTATCACTTTTGAATGGCTGCAAAAGCAAAGTCTATTGGAATAAATGTGAACGCGTTATGCTATTTTGGGCAACCTGCAAGAGACAGAAGCTCTGTTAGATAGAAAGAAAATACTCACTTCAAGCAGTAAAATACACTGTGAATATGAGTCTTCCTTTTTTCCTTTCCTTTGTATCAGTGCTACATTAGAAAACTTAGGGAGCCACTAGTCTGCTTAAAGAGCTGTTATACAGGATAATAGAGGCAAGGACAAATCATGACTATATTTAGAAAGACAGGACATAAGGTAATGCTACTTCATCCCCATCTATTGCATACAAAGGCATTTCCTCCTCTTTTTTAAGTCCCCAAGCTATACATTTCTGGGTGCATATTCTGGGAAAGCATCTCTGCCTGCTTATCTACTTATGTGATCTTTGGTGAACATATGATGCTGGTATCTCGAGAAAAGAGTCTGTCTCAAGTGGACATCTGCCTTGGCTGGGAATAGCTCTTGCTACTGAAGTTCTTGGAGGAGGTAAACAGAGCACGATTAAATATTGATGTGCACAGATGTATGAGAAGGAGTGACTCTGTGCTGATATGGAGTCAAACAAACACTACTTAAGTACATTTTGTAACGTATGCAAGTTGCCAGACGGTTGTGCTTTTCTAAGACTGCAGAATGCATGTTCATTCTGGCTTCCTGAAGGTGAAATAAGTTGCATAACTGAACACCATCGGGCCTCAAGTGCCTACTTTCTCTATTACTACTCAAATTACAACCTTTCTTTGAAAAATCATATCATTTTCTATGCTAAGTGTTGTAGTGGAAATCCCCTTGCAAAGAGTGTAAGTCACTGTTCGCAGTAGGAGTCTTGAAAAGAATAGGTATTCCTGGAAGATGTAAATTATATTTCTGTTTGAAATCTATTTTTAATAATGAAATTTCAGGATTTTCTGGGCAAAGTAACTGCAGCAGAATTTTTTTTAATTGGATTTATGCTGAAGTGGAGTCTACTCTGTTTCTAGTCTTGCAAATTGGAGAAGTAGAACTCTTCTTTTAAGCTGAGCATGTGACTCTTTGCTTCAATGTTAGACCTGATGCTCCTTGTGCAGTGAAATGAGCATCAGTGCTACAGGAGAGAGTTTGGTTTGAAATAGGTGCCAGAAAGAGTGAGGCCTTGCAAGTGAGCTTCAAATGCAGCAGCGCTCTTCCATCTCTTAGAGTAAATTTTGTACTTAATGATAAAATTAAAAAACCGGTCAGGATCCTTTGTGCATTGTAGACAAGTCTGTCTTTAATTTACTTAACTTTACTTTTTAACTTTAACTTTACTTAAAACCAGTGCTAAGCAGAATGCGATCTCATATAACTGCCCCTGAAATTGTGTCTCCTATCAAAAACAGTATCATGGGTTTCCTGTGGGGAAACACTGGGTGTTTGCTTTTTTTTTTTCCTGAATGCTACAAAACCTTATTATCAAGGACTATAAAGAGAAAATTTCTTCTCTTGATAATTCTGCACTGAAAAGTTTCTATTGAAATCTAACACTGCATACTTGTACAGCTTTGGGTGGGGTTTTCCGTGCTGCACGCTTTGAGATAGCAGAGCAATTCCTGTGTACTTAGCAGACAGAAAACAGAGCAGATGCCACTTCATTCAAAACCTGCAGAAATAAAGTATGGCTTTTCCATTGACTTCACTAGATTTTATTTTCTGTTCAGATTGACACTGTGTTCTGAGAGATGTAACCTCTAGTGATTTTTCTTTCAATAGCCACAAGAAGAATGAATTTCCTATTAAAGTGCTATAACCCATTTACCCAGTTTTAGAAATTTTTTAGTTGCCTTTTGCCATACTTATACAAGAGTGTGGGTAAATACTTTCCCCTGGGCAGCCAAAGGCCAGGCCCTGCAACTATTCCTCATGTGAGACATCCTAGTGAAGCCAGTAGGCTCCACTCTGTGCGTGGTAGCAAGCTTACAACTCTATCAACTTTGACCGAAGTGTGAGAAGAATTTGTGAACAAGATAGCGACCCTAAAATACTGAGCTTGTTCTTTCAAAAGTTTCTTGGGATTACCACAAGCATGTCCAGGTGGCACTGTTGGAGCTAGTGTAGAAAACCCACACTCATGTACATGTTGCCTGAAGCCTCATGGAGAATCACCCTGAACAGTCTAAGTCCCTTGCTATGACCTGAGCTGATAAACTGGCTCCTCACTTGTCCTCATGGCTGATGTGATGAAGCTGGCTCCTGCTCTGCAATGTGTCCTTAACCAGCTTAGACTTCACAGTGGACTTTCTCATCATGGCTAAGAGAATGTCAGAAGCTTGTCTTCTCTGTTCCAATGAGTTAAACTTGTTCTGCCTTGAGCGATGTGTTCCCAGCCACAATTCTGAATGAAAATAGCCCTGACTTTGGGGAAAAAACATCTCCTCTACTGAGTGACTGGTATTGCAGGTAATGAATTGTTGTAACTCAGGATGCTGTCTCTACATTTGAACACTGTCTCTTCCTCCACTTTTTGAAGCTTGTATTATCACAGCATGGTTCATGTTGGCCTGTCTTCTGGACACAAGAAAGGTTCTGAGCTCTTTAAAATCTGGTGGAGACCTAGTCTAGGCTGTCTTGTGGAGGGTTCTTGTTAGAAGTCAGACTCTGGTGTACATGTGAATGCTCACACCTCACTTTGCCATGATATTGCAGGTGAAAGCACTTGAACTACATGGTTTTCTCCTCTATAATCCTTCCTGCATTTTATCTAGAGGGACACTATTTTCCTCACATGACACAGTTGCTGGGGGCAGCAGGAGAACCACTGAACTGGAAGCAAAGTGCAGGTCATGCACATGTCTGACAAGTCAGAAACAGTGACAAGGAAATGAAAAAATGTATGAGCCTGCCTCAACTTAATCTGTGATTGCAAATATTTACCAGTAAGCCAAGGTACTTCTGCAATGCAGCTTCAAGTGACTGCTTAGATCTAATTAGCGTGTGTGTAGGCTCACAGAAAGATTTCAAATAATAACTGAAGCAAAGCTAAGCCTTAAAAAGTGGTCAGTGGAGTAATGATGCTTTGGAGTAATGAATTTGAACTGAATCACTTAACTACTGAACCTTTCAGCTTAACAGTGTTGTGGTTGCATCTCTATTCTATTTAAAGAAGTTTCTGGTAAGCAGATAAAAGTGTTCATCTTGCCACATTCACGGCTGTTAAAACATTGTTTTCTTACAACTTCCTGTTGAGCAGCACATTTGGGTACAGCAAAGTATGTGCTGCTTCTCTTGTAGTTTAAACTGTCAGAGACTTGTTAGCATTTACAGAAAATAAGAACACAGGTGTGTGGAAAATGGCTGTCTTGTCCCACAAAATGTTGAAAGCCCACAAAACGTTGAAGTGACTGTCCTATATTGGCATTTCTCAGAGGCCAAAGTAGGTACAGTTCCAGGAGTTTTCTTTGAGCATGAGAGCCTTGGATTAAAGTGTCTGTGTGAAAGAGGCAGGGCAGAGGCAGAACCTGTACCTCTTGTGTGAGAGATGAAAAATGCAGTCATGGACCCCTTTAGGTATTGTGGGTGACCTTACTCTGTCATGAACAAATGCTGCAGCTGCAAAGGGAGGACTTTGGTTTGCAACTAGATGATCTTTAATGTTCCTTCCAAACCAAACAACTCCATGATTCTATGACAAATTTTCCCAAGAGAAATATCATGGCACATTTCACAAAGCTTCCTGGTTAACAAGACCATAATCTTTCAAAAGTCTGGCATTGCCAAAACACTGATAGGCTCTAAACAAGCTCTGTTGTGGCTACCTTGAACTAGCAAAATAATCCCATGACTTCAATTTTTGTTTTGTTTGTAATCTAGGCTACTGAAGTTCTTTTTATTCATGTTCCATCCTTAATAACTCTTATTTTGAGTTTGGTTATGAGAAGTGTTTTTCTCTTTTATACAACATGCTCCTCAGGAGTATTTTCTTTCTTCTTTATTGTGTGTGTGCAGCTCCCACTTCCATAGTTGATGACTAGAAAAGAGTTGCTCTGAGTGCTATTATTGATGCCAAAAAATTCTTGCTGGGTTGCTTAGTCAGTGCTTTATTTGTAGCACTATCCAGGGATGAAGAAATTTTTGCATGAGTGGATTTTCTCTTTTCATAATCTAATGAACAAAATTGTTTCATATTTAAAGGTGATAGCCACTTGTGTCATTTGGTTGCTTTTAGAGATTTCTGTTCAGATACTGAGGTAACTGATGCATAAAATAAGATGCACATCCTTCTACACCACCACTGATGTACACGTGTGTGTAGGTTCAGTTCTCCACGTCAGATGTGGCCAGGAGGAGCAAAGGCACTGTGGCTGATGGGAGTTGAATGACTTCAAAGCAGCCAGCAGGGCTATGCCTCTGTGTGAGCACTGCAGAAATAAACAGCATTTCCATCTCGAAAACTGGCTGTCATTTCAGCAGAAAGCATGCCGTAACTTGTAGTTCACAGAATATTCCTTAGGTCATACCTTGCGCCTGCTGAAAAGAAAGATTCTCCTTGAGGAAGCTCAGGAACTTGATGGCAATCCTTTCAAGTGGAGGAGGCAGGTAGATCAAGCCATTTTCCAACCTTTCCTGTACTTAAAGAGGCAGCATAGTTTTAAGTAGTATAGGGGGGTAGAGAGGAAAAGGAAGGTGGATTAAATGCTATACCTGCACCTCAGTGAGGGAACAAAAAAAGTACCAGCATGCCTGAAGCTTGAAAGTGAAGTGAAACAATCAAGAGAATAGTGTTAGTATTTGATCTTTGTGCATTGAGCTTTATTTTCTTCTCAGTACACAAATAAATGCACGCTTAAATTAAAACTGTTCGTCTTTGCTGTGACTCAAGCATCCTGGATAAAGCATGAGTTTCCAACATTGCTCTACCCTTTACTTGAAGTGAAACATTTTTAAGGTGTTAGAGCAACATGCTAAAATTGAGAGAAGAGTGTAAATTACTTTCTGTCAGTTTTGAAAACAATTATGCATTTTAGCTGAACAGTCACAGGCTGGGTTTTTCAGCTACTTGGGGAGGAAAAAAAATGTGATAAATGCTGACCATTCTGGTTTGTGTCTTTCTCCTACTGAATGCTTTTATTCCATGTTGGAAACCATGCACATCATGACTTTTTACATCATGGGAAAGACAGTTCACAGAGGGTCACTGTATCACACAGAGATGACAGCTTCTGATGTGTTTTGCACTACTTTTCCTGGAGTTGTGCTCAGCTCAGTACCAATAGCAAAACTGTGGCGTGCAAAGAAAAGCTGGAATATTCTCTATATGTACATGACTGGTTTTCTTTTAACCATTGTTAACTTCCAGTATACATCAAAAGTTTGCACAGATAACACTGTTGAACAAACATGTAATTTTGATATCAAAACCCAGAGTTTATTTCTCCATAACTGGAGCTTAAGGAGCTTCTTTTTAAAAAGCGTGTTGATAATTTCTCTTTTTTTTCAATTGGGAGGAAAAAGCTCTGAGGCCTCACTAAGTTTTCTATGTCAGTGGTTAAATGTATAATTGGGTGCATGATTCATACGCGAGTGCTGTGACTTGAAGCTAATTTTTTTTCCCTGCTAAAATAGAATGCAGTTCTTTATTTTAACGTGACTGCTTATTTTAGGCAATGAAATGCAGAGACAAGGCATACAAAAAACAATCTGTACTGAAGTGCTTTTTAAAACCCGGTGTTATTACAGGACTGTCTGTCTTTGAAATGTATCAAAACTGTTCATAAAGTGAAACCAGTAAATACTGTGCACCACACAGAGCATGACCATACACCCAAACTTGAATTAGAATGCACACCTTACCCAGCAGCAGCTCTGTGAGGTTGTTTAAAGCCATCATGGAAGGGTGATACCCAGTGAGGAATGCAGGTTGGCTTCTGCTGAGTGCAGGTAATTACACACAGTTTCCTTCACACATTGGAGTTACTTTTTTCTTTTTGTGCAAACAGATCTATGGTATATATGCAGAGTCTTGGCTCTGCATTTCCTTAGAGCATTTGTATTTGCATACATACTGTATTTGCAAGTTCAAGTCTCCAACGGCTTGCTGAGAGCATGAATTCATGTCTAATTTAGCACTAGAGAAATCTGAAGATTTAATGCATTTATAGACAATTGTGTGCAGGTTTTCAGGAAGGGCATTGTACTAGTACTGCTACAATTCCTGGGGTGAGGCAGTTCCTACCCTACCTAACAGGCTTGTGGTTTATAACCTGCCTTTTTGTATCAACAGTAGTATTTCTCTGTGACTGTAGAGAGCCTGAGAAAGTAACTATGAAATACTACCTGTACTTCTCACCTTGATGCTAGTGTTTTTAAAGATGTCACACAGATGATTTAGATGGTTAAATTTCAGGTTTGGAGAGGCAAAGGAAGAAGCAGAGCACTGTTATCAGGCATCTCGCTAATGTGTGGCTGACAGCACTTACAGTACTACCCTTTTATGTCTCTGCTTTTCTGCTGGGACACCTGCTGCTTTGAGCATCTTGGTCCTGTGGTGGGTGAGAGACTCCTCCTGGGCTGAACAGCTGGCAGTTTGCTATGAGCAGGCCACGTTTTGAGAACTGTCCTTCCTGACATGGCTCGCTTCCCTAGATGTAGAGCAGAGCTGGAGCGTCTCTCCTGCACTGATTCACAAAGGAAAGCTCTGATGACAGTGAAGCATGTGGTGGGAGACAATTGGGCAAGGCTGTCTTACCTCAGATGAGAGACCTGACAGCCTTAATAGGAAAAAGAACAGAGGCTTGGCTGCATGTGTAAGCCTTTAGCAGCACATCCCTGATGTCTCCTGATAGGAGGTGGAGGGGAGTGCAGGCAAATCTTTTAAACGTAGAGAATGCTGACCAGGTTGTGAGGTGTCACCTGTGAAACCAGCATTTCTTAGAGCCAACTAGTTTCTTGAGTGGTGGAAGAGATCCTATCTCACTTCAGGGTTATTTTGTACAGGTTAGCCATATCCTTCCCTTCCCTCAGCAGCACACTGAAGCTGCCAATTAATTGGCAGCTGCCTTGCTGCAACTCAGAGATGAAGATGTTTGCTATCCTGGAGTGGAACCTGTGTTGCATTATATCCAGTGCCTGTGATTTCTGGCAAGCATAATGACTTTTCTGCTAGCTTAACCCTAACTAAGATTTAATTAGAGGATTTTAAAATGGTAAATACATCCATCTGTCCTGTGCAAAGACTTTCTTATGATGATAAGCTGAGCAGCCAGAGCATCAGATCCTTCCAGCAGACATCTGTGCTAATTTGGAGAGCTTTTCAAGCTCCTTTCTTTCGGTGAGCTCTGTTCAGTACTTATCTTTCTACCTTTAAGAATATAACTTGTCCCTTGCCCTCAGCAGGAGCTAGAATATTCCCAGTGCCAGTAAATTCTCATACACTTTTGTTACCATTTTCTCTTCTCTTCCCTGTTCAAAATGTGCCTTATCTAGAGAGACCAGAGCATGGAGCATTAACAAACCAATTTATATGTTCAGTAAACATCAGGTCAAGATACATAATTCAGTTTACAACAGCAGGGTGGCATTTCTGAGAGAGGTATTTAAGGTACAGAAAGGGATTTTCTGGGCTATCAGATACATGGCTTCTGTTGAGAGAAAAATACTGGGGTTTATGTTGCTTCATTAGAATAACGAATGAAAAGGCAGAGTGCAGTGAGTGCCAAAGCTGCATTTATCTTCATGCCGTATTCAGCGCTCTCTCAAGGGAAATATTCTAGCTCAGAAAGAAATCCTGAAAATGCAGACTGAGGCAGCAAGTTCCAAAGTCTCTGTGCATGCTTTTTAGCAGCACATTTTGAAGCTGAATTCCTTTGCTTGCAGGAAATTCCTCAGGTTATGGATTCTTGAGTTTAACAATGACTCTGTTACATCAAAGGTTGAATGGGATCATGAGTCTTACTGGAAAGGACAACTGGGCAATACTGCAGGGAAAAAAAGGCCAAGATTCAAGATGAGAAAGAGGTAATAAATAAAGAAAGATGTGTAGGTGAAAAACAGAGAGCAGAACTCTAATCGTTTCAGTAAAGGATAGATAACAAAGGCCCCATGGTGTGAGCCATACTTCATTAAAGTAGCCAGAGGCATTGAGCCTCAGATGATGGTGCTAAGCTCTGTGGTGGAGCTCTTGCCAGCATCCTTCCCAAAATCTTTGGGAGCCCTCCTGCAAGAGCAAAACTGAGCCCCTAGGTAAGGATTGTGCCAGGTTAGGGGCAATAGGTAATGGAGATTTAAACCTTATCCATTTATGTGAAAAAAGTCTGTTGAAGTGTTGAATTCTGGCATTACATCCTTCTTCTCCTCACCTACTCTAAGGAAATACTGTGCATCCTGCCAAGGATGCAGAGCAGGCTCTACACAATGGCAAAAGAGTAACAGCAAACAAACAGAAAAAAAAAAGAAGAGGGGGTTTTCTGGATTTAAAAAGGGAGCAGCTGTTGAGGAGTTAATTTTTGAGGAAGTCTTAATTCTCTTTATGTGGTTTGCTGTGGGTTACCTTCAGTGCCAGAGATTTAAATACTCAATCTCAGGCCTCTGAGGAATAACACCTCTTGACCAGGTGTGCTATGGAATTAAGGCAACAGCACAAGTTACAGACACCCCCTTGAGATTTGGGCATTTTTTTGGGTGGGGGCGAAATTTTTGGCTCATTTTGTTTATTAGCTTGTTTCCCCTTTGGTGGGGAAACTCATGGACAAGTACTGCAGTGTATTGGTACCTCAGTGGTGTCAGTGACACTTTTTGTGGTTTGTGGTCTTACCACTTTTGTTGTGGACTGGCTGCATTTTGCAATATTCTTAATAAATTTATGTTATTTCACAGAACACATTGTCTTTAGAGCAACTTCTAGAGCCAGACTCAGAAGGAAGCCATGAAGAAAAAGAATGCTGTTTATAGAAGTCTGTAGACTTAAAAGGCAGCTTGGAAAGGACAGAGTTCTGCTCAGTACTGCATCATTTATAGCACTTTCAAGTAAGTGTGCCAGCTTCCTTGATTTATGTGTATGTATATTTGGAGTTATTTTCTCCCTATTATCCCAGAAATTGATTCTTTCGTCATGCCTCTGAGCATTTTTACGGACCGCGTGATATTCCATCACCTGCCTGAGTTACAGTGAATACAGTGGAACAAATGCCCAGATGCTCCATTTCCAGAGGAAAGGGCATTTGTGCCTGCCTGTGGAGATGAGGACAGCTGGTTTTGCTGCTGTATAGATCATGCATGTCTCTGTTTTGGGTATCAGAAAATGGGATGGTATTTGTGCTGCTTTCCTAGGACATGTCCTCACTCATTCTGCACTTGGAAATTTTATCTGAATGTGACTGTTTGCAGCGCTTAGGATTCTGAGAAGCCTAAGAGGAGTAAGTGGTGTTAAAGAGGTGTGCAGGGTGGTTTTCCTGCACCCCCAATGTGTTAAATTTATATGCTGGCTGTAAACACCGTGCACCCACAAGCACTTGTTTTGTCCTGTCTCTCTTCTGCTCAGGACAGCCATGGACAGAAGCATAGTGAGATGCCTTCAGAAGCACCTACAAAGGAAGGATCACATTAGTATTTACCTAGTGGTAGCCTTCCAGAAAGGTACAGAAATTCTACATGTTCTCCGCTGCCTTCGGTTATTTACCATGACAGACAATTCTAAAGTTCCTGACTGAAGCCACTGAGTACTAAAATGATTACTATCCAGCCACTTTAGAGGGAAAAGGGTCTAGCAATTTAAGGAGATGAAGAAGGGTGTGTGGAAAAAGCACTTAGAGATTTCAGCCTGGGGCATAAAAGCACTGTGCTTAGAAGTAACCTCTGAGAGAATATGAAGAGCACCATCTACTGATGCAGAAGAAAATGAACCATTTGTATACAAAGCTTTTTTTTTTCCTTTTCCTTCTCCTTAGACAAGTTCTTGGTGGCTTTCTGAATGCAGACTTTAATCTGGATTTTGATTGTCACTGGCAAGATATTTTACCTATTGACTCCCCTTGCTAATGGTGCTGATAGAGAAAAGGGTGTGTTTGTACATGGTCTGTTCTGACCCTCAGCAATCCCAGCAAAGAAGAGGCCTCGTTAGCAACCTTGATATGAATGGACATGCATGCCAAATATATCAGCTGCCTGCCTAATCCTTATTGTCATGGCAGTTGCTTTCACTATCAGCTTAGAAAAGCACGTTGAGCTGCCAGAGACTGTCATGGTCTCTTTCCAGGGCCAACTCCCCTCAGCTTCCTAGCTGAGAGCTGAATGATTTGTGACAACCTTACCTGAAGCTTTATGTGCTCCGTGCTTGGAATATTCCACAACCTTTAGGCACTTGACAGTGTCATGGTTTGTTGTGCAAGGGAGTGGGTCATGAAGGTCCCATTGCTGTCAGCTCCTAGGCAGACCATGCTGTGCTCACCTGAGAAATTTGGAGTCATCTTAAAATGAAAATGTATTTTTTGTTCCTCTGGACCTCAGTCAGTCCAACCTGCCCCCCTCTGCTAGGGAGGACTAACTCTATATGCAATCTGTTTCCTCATCACTGACTAGTGCTCCATCATCAGGGCCTCTTTTTCAGTGTTAGATTGGGCATGAAGTTGCATCATGCAGAATCTCAAATTAGTTAATTTAAGTTTGCCTTAAGGGAGCTCTGACAGGAGCGATTAGACCTGCACAGATATCTGTGTCTCAGATGTTGTAATCTTTCTATCCTGTTACTGCCTGATGATGTATGAAGAGGGAGCACAGTCTTGCTTCCTATTTTACAGGAGCACAAGGCTCCCTCTTTTGTTGTACACCAGCACCACTTAGTGCTGAGATGTTCCAGAGGTCACTAACAGAAAAATTTGTTTATATATGATCATACTAAATTTCTAAATGGAGCCCTCGTTTGTGAGGCTCTGCATTAGCACTTAACTATTTTTTTGCTCCATCTTGGTTTTTTCTTCCCTGACTGCCTCCATTTCATAGAAATTACAGCATCTTTTCCTACTGGAGCAGTATATTTGCAAGTACACAGCTTATTCACTGGAGTCTAGTGTACAACTCATGTCTTGGACCACCCCTTCCCAGCCATCAGCCAGTCAGTTCTAAAATTATAGATCCAGAAACTGTTGCAATTACAAATTTAAAGATTCTGGGTGTTCTGCATTTCTAAGTTTTGTAAAATCCAGTAGATATGAACAGATTGAATAAAGTCAGAATATTAACAAGGGAGACAGAATCTTAGAACTGGTTATTCTGTTTGGTGAAAAAACCACAAAAGTGATCTTCAGGATAGTGAAGTGCTACTAGCTTGGAGTTGGTTTTAATTTGGGTTTTTTTCCATCCATTAATCAGCTGATTAAGTAGAGGGATTTTCTTCTCACCTTGTTTTACAGAAACTGAACAATCTGGTGGGTTAAGTTTAGTGCAGATGATTACAGAGAGGGGCAAGGACCTTTTTACCTGCTTGTGTACATTATCTCTGAACTGAATAAAAAAACATATCTGGAACCATAGTAGCATCTCATTTTCTAGGAGGGAAAGGGACAAGTAAGCCACTGAACCATTCAACTCTAATGAAGATGTTCCTCCTAATTTCAGAATGATGTAAGACTTGGATCAAGCCACTGCTGTCTTAGCATGCTCCAAGATACAAACAAACATGAGCAAAAAGAAATATGTAAGACTTTTCTGCATCATAGGCTTATACCAAATGGTACTTCGGTCACCTTACACATATTTAACACTTCGAATACAGGCTTGAGACGTGTCATAGCAAATTATTTCTTTCATTGTCAGAGAGAGCATTTGGTGGTCACTTTCTGACCAAGAAAACGCCAGCTAATGCTTGTTTGCAAACAGTAGTGCCTAAGGCAAGCAGGAAGAGGGAGCACAGGACACCTGAGCAGAGCTCCCCTACATAATAGGCAGCAGAAATTGTTGATTGTGGCACACCAGGCTCTAAATGTTTGGACAAGGACAATATTGTGATGTCTTGATGGCAGTTTTGTGAGTGCCAATAATCTCCATTGTCCTCTCCAAAAGCCTCTTTGGCCTGGTACCCATGTGTAGTAGAAAAGAGGTGACAGCTGCAGGACAGCAAGATCTTTGGGATCAGGGGACAGGGGAAAAGGAGACTCCTCTCATGTAACATGTCCAGCAGTCATGCATCTGTGAGGGACTAGGGCCTAAATACCTTCATCTAGCATGAAAATGCATCAAGCTGAGGAAAGCACTGGCTTTTTTTATTTTTATTTCACTGTGAAGGGCAATATGTTGAAAAATACTGAATAACTTACTATGGAACAGCCCTTATGCTTATATAATTATTTATTTACACCTGCTTTTGGCTATCATCATACCCTCTGTTTTTCATACAAGAGTGTGGAGATAGAACAATGTAAAGTTTCTGTCACAATTATCTGGCAAAACCTGCCCAACAAAAACATCAATTGCTTGCTCTATGCTTTATTCAGGACATTTTCTTATTTTATTGTAAAACTTCTTTGCAGATTCCTGTTCACTCAACAAGTGAACTGAAAGGAGACTTTGTGGCTTCTTTTTTCTCTACTAAATAATTTGATGGTAGTAACTGATTTGTTCTAGTAAAGAAAATCAAACGGACAATTGGTGACAGTTTCCACAGCTAAAAGAATTAATTATTTCACAACAAAATATATTTAGGACCAGAAACTGATCTCCAGATTGGAATGAAGATTTTGTGATCTGTATTGTTTATACAATGAGTAGTGCAGCTATTGTATCTTTGTATATTGACTAGGAAAAATTTATTATATTTTTCAATTTTTAAAACTGTTTAATTATCCTAAAAGATGTCTGTATGTAAAAAAAAAAGCACATTTTGGGGGGGAGCTTTTTTATTTTGTATCTCTTTCTTCAGGTTTGGTCTTGCAGCAAAGATGATGTTTCAGGCACAGGCACAGCAATCTGAAACAATCTACTTCATTACACTTCTGTAAAATTCAAGGGTTTGGTCTTAAACTGCAAGATTTCACCTGTAAGATTTAGCACTCCAACAAAGTAAGGCTAAACAGAAATACAAGTGTTCTAGCTTTGTATTTGTCATTTGTTCCATGCCAATGGCTCACAAAACTTAAAATTTTGTCTTGAAATTTGAACTTTCTCTAGGAATTACTTTTATTTTAATCTGCTCCTGGGAAGTTTGGGGAACAAGTCAGATAGTGAGACCTTATGTGTGGTCTTGGTTTTGATGTTGCTTGTTTGTTTAGTAGTAATTCTAATACTCCTATGGATATTTCCCTTTGTATCTAGGGCTAAAAGTGTCTAGATAAAAAGAGCCCTATCCCAAGGAATTCCCAGTTGCTGCCACACATGAAGTTTGTGGCCGACTCACTGCAGTGCCTATGCAGGCACAAAGGTTGGAGGGGGAGCAGAGGGTGCCCTGGGAGGCCAGGCAGAGACAAAATTCTGCATCTGGAGTCAGTAAGTGATCACTAGCAGCGTGGGGGGCAGGTCCCAGTGCCTGCCCATGGTTTGCATCAGCACTGGTACCTTACTAGCCTGTATAATCCACTGAGCATTCAACACTGCCAGCTCTTCCTGAGCCACTGTGGGGAGACAGCCCTGACCTCTGCCTTGCTTGTGCCCTGTGGGGACAATTTGACCTTCCCATGGGGGCCTGAACTGGCACAGCCCCAGTCAGAGCCCAGCCCAGGGCATGCTGGAAGCACAGGTGCTGCAGGGGACACAGCAGGGCTATGGCAGAGGTGAGCCCGTGGTGCCATTTTCATCTTATGTCTAGCACTAATGACCTTTACAGATGTTTGCACCCAAGATAAAGCCATTCTCTTGCGGTGTCCAACTCGACATTAGCCAATTTTATATTTACCCAATGACTATATGAATATATGCACCTTTTTCTGTTTGAGTAGCTGGTCTAGAAAGCTCACAATTGGAGGTGGTAACATCTATTGTATGAGCTTTCCTCCAAAACTTCACCTTAAATGAGATCTAAAATTTTCATTAAAATTGTTTTGATGTTAATTTTGGAATTGCTTGAGCAAGTATTTCTTTAATATGTTCTTGAATCTCCTGTTTCAGAACCATATACCATATATTTCTTCCCTTAATAATTGTGGATATATAGTACGTAGTTTTCAGAAACTCATTTTAAATGGTTGACATTCTGTCCCCTTTGGGGGTCAAAACTTTTTGAAACCCTGCACTCCTTCAAAGGACAAAGTATATTGTAGCTATGACTAATCAGACTAATGTGTCACCACAGTGTAACATGTTCTTCTGAGTTTATTATCAAAATAATTTTTATTGATTTGAGTGGGTCTACGGAGGAAAATGAGAACACTAAATGGAACAAGGACTGAAGAGACAGGAAGCCATGAAACAAAAATAATACATATATGTAAGGGAAGTGGAAAAATATGTGGCAAGGAGCAGTAATTAGGGAAACAAAAGACATATAGCCAAACAAATAATAGCACTGAAGACACCTGAATGAAAGAGGACACATATATAAAACAGAAGACCCTAAAACAAAAGGTAAGAAGGGTTTTTCATCACTGTCCAAATGAGACATGAAGAGATGTAGGTAGAGAGAACTGTGATGAATTCATAAAGAAAGGAAAGTGAGTGGAGGAAGAAAGGGAAAATTTTCTGTTAATGCTTTAAGCAGATTCAAGCCAGATTTTCAGGGGCTGGAACATTTCCATCCCTTACTGCAGCAAGCATGTAGAGGAGCTGGTTAGCACCTATGAGATATGGTGTGACTTGCTGAGACTTCAGTCAGCTGGTGTCTGCTGCCTCTCCACTGTCCAAGATGCTGCCCACCTCTGCATGCTGATAAATCTCAACAAGTCTGAGGGCCCCCTAATGGAAAATGCTTTTATGGGGACATTAAATAATGTGTGTAGCAGTCAGCTCCCATAGGAGAGCTCTGGGACTCTCTGTGGGCAAGAACAGTGTCTCAGAAAGCACAAAGCACTGAACACAGCTAGGAAAATTAGAGGCATTAGACAGTGGTTTAGAAGATGAATGCCAAAGGTATGACAAAAGGTCATTGACCTTTCATGCTATGCAGCCCTTGTCAGCAGCACTGCTGCACTGTGAATTTTCCTTTCCTCATGTTGCTTGCCTGACTGGCTGATAAACTCATTTGAACCTTTGCAATTCAATCCAATACAATTCACTATACTCTCTTCAAATCTTAATTCTGTCCCCTACTCCTACCCCCTATTTCAGCTGCATAAGAAATAAGTGAGGCTAAAGCCTATATTTAATTTTCATGCACAAATGAAAGGCTAGATGACTATACTGTGCAGACTCCTTGTAGTAGCAAGTGAACTGTCCTTTTGATAGTGAAATCAGTGTATGGCTGAAGATGTGGTGTCCTGGAAAATTGATTTACTTGGGAGGGTCTTGGCAGGAGGGTTCCAGGCCCAATAGTAATGTCTCAGCCAGTGTCCTGGACCTTAGTCTTTGTCCTTTCAATTCCTGAGTAATTTAGGTCAAGGAAGACAGTGAGAAATCAGCTCCCTTCTGAAGGTCAGGAAGAAAACAACTGCAAGAGCTCCAAGTAAATCCAGATCAAACTCATTTAGTTTAGCAGCAGCTACACAAAAGATGTAGGGAGTTGCTTGGTGGATTCATAAACTAACTGCTGGAGCAAATACGAGCAACAATTACACAGAGAAGGGTTATAATGGCAATTCTAGCTGACAAGGGGAGCTAATTCACAAGTCCTTCACTACTGAGATTCTGAGAACATGTGCTTCCTCCTCCACCCACACTTTTATTTTGAATGACAATTTGTAATGAAGGAGTAAACTGGCTTGTGCTAAAGAGAGCAGCCTCCAGGAGGTCTAGTGACAGGATAACCCTAATGGCTAGAGCAGGGTATAGCAGAACAAACAATATGCCCCTTCAGTAAGCTATTTTCAATTCAGGAAAGGTGGGATGTGATCCCGTGAAATACTAAATATTGAATTTGGGGCAGGTGGTATAATTTAAGATTAACTCAGCCATTATGATATCTGATCATTTGGTCAGTACTGGTAACCCAGGATTTAAATATTCTTAAAATAGTTCTGTATGTTCTTTGCAGCTACATTCCAGCTCTGCTCTTCTTGGCTCTAGCACTTGCCTCATTACTGAGCTGTTGTGAGAGGGAGCACGAAGAGCAAATTTGCTTTTATTGTTAAGTGAACGTGAAATGCTGCTGTGTTTGGAGAACCTCGGCTTTGCTGCTAGAGCTTGTCTGAAGCCTACAGATGCATGCAAAAGAGATGGGGGATGCATACAAATCCCATGAATACTGCAAACCTAGGGAAATCCTAGAGTTTGCACAAATCCATTACCCAAGTAGTGACAAAGTTTGGAAGTTCTCTGACTGAAAGAAATGGCTGGTTTGTCTATTCTGCTCCTCTTTTGCTTTCCAAGAAATAGCTGTCTTGCAACTGGGAATATAAGTAGGTAACAATCAATTTCCTCACGTGTCTTCTTTTATTCCTCTTCATGCAAGGCTGTCCGAAGAAGAACTGAAAACCTGATTACTACTCAGCATGTACATATCCATAGTTTTTTGAATATCTAGTTTTTGGAAGCTACTTCAACACATAAGTAGCTTAAAAATCTACCTTAAAGCACAAATTACTTTACAAGCCAGACAGGTATATGTATGGGTTTGAGGTTTCTTTTTTTCTCACTTCTGGCAAAACTCCTGCAAACTGGAGAATGCCACTGTATTGAAAAGGACTGTGAAAAATACTTGGTTTTGATGTACATCTGTCCACAAAATAAAAAAAAAAAAAATCTCATTTCAATATTCTTGCCTACATTTTAAACTTTGCTGCAAAAAAACTTTATTTCAAAGTTTTGTGTGCTGTGGACTAAAAGTTACTAATGTTTTGAGGAAGCTTCCTTGGACTAAAGAGCAACATGAATATTTTCTTCATATTTACTTACATTTTTGTGGCATTTGGGTTTTTTGAAAGTCCTCCTGTCCTACTTTGTAGAATTATAGAGTCATTTGGGTTGGGAGGAATTGGGTTTAATGTCCCCTAATCCAACCCCCCTGCCATAATCAGGGACATCTTCAACTAGATCAGACTGCTCAGAGCCTCATCCCACCTGACTGTGGACACTTACAGGGATGGGGCATCTACCATTTCTCTGGGCAACATGCTCCAGTGTTTTACACACACAAACCAGAGTGCAGTGAAATACAGTTCTATGTGGAGCTTTCTTTTCAGCAGTTTGTTCATGCCAGCAACACAAGGATATTTCACCTGTTAACTTCAAATCTTCACACATGAGGGAATCATAACTCCTGGTACCTGGCATGGACAGAAATTAAAGAGATCCATAGGAACTCTTTGTCTCTGGGTCTAATGGCTGTTTTCCTGCTAGATGCTGCTCAGTATCTCGAGGCTGTCATGACTCCAGGTCCAGTGGCTAAGGACATCCAAGAGCAAACCTGTTTGGAAAAGAGTAGTGTGGAGTACAGTCTGTGGCGTAGACTCTGCAGGGTGGCTCCACCGAGGTCAGGTAAGGATGCAAATTCTTGACTGCTTTTACAAATGCTGGCTGATATGAAATTAACAGGAATTACAGGAGCTGCTAGCCATTTCTGGTGCTAGTAAACAGCACCACATTATTTCAGCAGAAGGTGGAAGAAGAAGTAGTAATTTGTGGTGCTCAGTACTTCCTGCATTTTAATGGCATCAGGGTTTAACCCTGGCTGGTAAATAAGTACCACACAGTCTGAGAGAAAGTATGAGGTTGGTCTATGGTCACTGAGTATTTCTCTTGGGTTTTTAGTCTCTAAAAGCACTGATACTTTCACAGAGGAAAGTAAATACTGTTTGAAGTCTAATGAAAAAACCCAGCATCTAATCAAGAGTGTTAATGAATGAAGGCATACTGAAGGCCAGCATCCAGATAGTGCTTGACATGAATGGTAAGTCTCAAAAATATATTGCTGTGAGAAGTGCCTGCTGGATCAGCTGGGTGGTCAGTACAGCATGCAAATAATATCTGCTTGAGGTGCTCATCTTAGGATTTCATTATTTTGATTGAAAAGAAGAATTATTGGTGGTTTGTTAAAATAACGTGTATTAAAGCACTTAAAGGGAAAGAAAATTTATTTTTTTCTTCAGGACAAAGAATAAAAACCGTGACATATACAAAAAACTTCTAAGGATATCAACATTTGAAATAAAGTTAGTCCCTTTACATTCATAAGTCTTGAGGATTGCCAGGCAACTGAAATACTCTGTTTGCTCTCAGACTGGCTTGCGAATTGCTGCACAAAATTAAATTTTAAAGTTCTCAAGAAAAAAACCAAACAAGGCTTATGTTACTTGCATGCTGTGCTAAATCAGTAAGTTTTTCAAAGTAAAATGCACTGTCTTTAACTTTCCTGGCAGATACAGGAAGAATAGGAGGAGAACATAATTATTTTTTTAGTTCAGGGTCATTCAACTTTCACTCTTGGTATTTAGTCTTCTAATATTCATATCCATATATAATAAGGAATCTCTTGGTGGCTGTAAATGTGATCTGGCAGATGATTTTCTTTGACCCTGGAAAGAGCATGAAGGAAACCTACAGGTATTTCATTATTTTATAGTTGCATTGATAAATGTACATATTAAAGACTGGAATTAGATTTCCTTATAATTAAGTGTATATTTTAGTAATGTGTATATTTTAGGCAAGGATGTTAAAATTCCTGGGATGCCAGAAAGACTAATGCTGTCTCAAAAACTAGATGTATACATAAATAGCTATCAGTACTGCATTGCTTGCCAACCATTACTACAAAATTATGAAAATAGGAATAAAAGACAAACCTTTTACATATCCTGAACATTGTACAAACTACCCATGTAACTACTTTGTAGTTTGCTCTGGACTAATATTCCTTTGCATATATGCTTAAATGTATATGCATGCATAAACATTGCTTCATGTCCCAGTTCTCACTGTCAGGCCCCCGGAATAATTCAGCAGTTTACAGGCATAATTACTATAATGTTTATGTAAGATCTTGTCATTGTTACAATTTCTTGCTTTTCCTGCCCAGTAGGCTCCTTTCTTTGAGGGCAGAAAGGATCCTGGCAGAGAGACTATATTTATCTGTGGTTGCAAAGTCTCAGACACATAGTAGGACAAACTAAAAATGAACTGATAACAGGTAAGTCCTTTGTCTTCCGGCCTGATACTAAATAAAGGTTTGGGCCTTGTGCAGATCATAGGCAATATCTATCTATTAATCTATTTTCAAGTGATCTTCTTTCAAGAAAGCACTATGCTGAAGTACCTTTTACTTACCTTTGTCTTCTTCAGCAGCATAGTTACCTAGCCTATAAATGGTACCTATTATTCCCCTCATGTTTAAACATTTCCTGAAGTTTCAATATACTAATTTCCAAACCTGTTCATCTGAGTCGTTGTTCCCTCTCCAGCACTTAGAGTGCAAATGCTGTGAAATGGTGTTGCATTAGAAAGTGCTAATTAGCTCAACATGAAACACAAAAATGAAGAGTGTAGGTAGGTTATCTCCATCAACCTACTAGATTTTTTCCTAATAACTTTCTCATTAATTTAGAAATACATTTTCTAGTCTCTCATGGCTGTTGAATGAGTCCTAAAATAGTTAAATAATATGAAAAGACTGAATGCTTTGCAGATCTCTAAATGGCCACTTGAAGTTATTTAAATCTTACAGCTGCTTTTCTTAGATAATATCTTCTGATAATTAAACTAAGCCTTTTGAAAGCTCATCTTTCTTCCTTTTGAATATAAAAGAAGATCAAAACAGAGTATTTCATGGGAACACAGTAAAATCTTAAATTATGAAAAGTTCCTGCCTCCCATGAATAAACCAGAGATTGCAACAGGCTCAGAGAGAAGCGAGTTGAGTTTTGTAGTTGCTAGTAAGACCCTTGCTGCTTCAGTGGCAGGAAGGAAACGGTGATTCAGAACCATTCTGCTTGGCTCACACCAAAAAGGAATTTTTTCCCTTATTTCCAGCATCAGCAATCAATAGAAAATATCCCAAGCTGGATATTTTAGGATTTGAGACGGACGTAGAACTTTCCAACCATTTTCCTAAAGCTGTCTTGAAATACTGTTTCACATCTTAGTAAAACATTAGAATAACAGGATTAACAGAAGAAACTTGAGTCACAGAGAAACTTGAGGCAATGTATTGTTAGCAGCTCAGGGTTGTTTGGTTTATAATGATAAACTGTCAGGACTTTCTTCCAGCTTCCGTGTTTTCAGATTAAAGAAATATTGCAGAGCAGCTTTGGCACACTGAAGTTTCAAGACCAAACTTTAATTATATAGCGTACTTGCTTTGTATTTGGGTAACAAGGATAGCAAGTGACAACACAGCATCATGTCCTGCAATAGCATTTCTGGGGTGTCTCTTTGCCCAGATAATCCAGATTTTGGCAAAGCAACAGGACAAGAAATGTGACAAATTCAGATAAAAAGAAGGAATCTGTAGGAAGAATCGGAGCAATGAAGAGTTTGAACTAATTCATCAAATCTGGCATTGCTGGCAACTGGTCACCTCTGTGCATTAAATCAAACTTTCCTTAATTTACACCTGGGAGATACATTTAAAAGGTATTTAAAAACATATTCTAGAGGGAAAAAAATCAGCAGCTACTTAGTTATATTTGACTTATTCTCTTACCTTAACAAAGGGTCTACCAGCTCAACTCAGCTTTCCCAAGAGGGCTCAGAAATACTTTGTTGAAGACTCTTTGCTTTATCTCAACCTTTATTTTTCAGGTTGTGTTGGGACAAAGCAGGAAACATGCATTTTGTCATGACTCAGAGCAGCTGTTGCAGGTGTTATGCCTTGGAATTTGTGGGATCTTACACTGATTATGGCATGAGAAGAGAATTGCTCAGGAAATCAAGTTACATATGTCCATATGCAAAAAAGTTATTGCTCAAATTTAACTGGGTAGGATTACAGGTGAAAAATGGCCTTCATTAGCATAATATTATTTTCAAGATACTGGTAGGGATTAGAAGTTTCTCCAGAGGATATGCAGACCACATTCATCAATAGAAAGCAACAGCAACTCTCACTTCAAAAAAAACTGATTTACATAACTAGCCTTGAGTCATGATGCAAGTTTTATAAATGACTTTGTCAATCTAAAAGATGCTTGCTATTCAAATTATGAAGCTCCTGTGAGTACAGGCCCATTTCTCTGAATAGAGAGACCATGAAAACATCAGTAACTCTGGCATAAAACTGATGTATTGTGTAATAATGTTTCACATAGAATCTGGTGCTTCATTTATCATCAATGTCTGTACCTAGGTTTGATACAGGTTACAAATGAAACTCTGAATGCTTCAGTCACATCACAGATGCTAATAAAATGGCATAATAGAAAGGTTGAGCGAGATGAATTTGGGATATAATGACTCCTTCAAGGCAAATGCTCATGAAGATTAGTGGAGGAGGATGGATGGGAATCTATGCTTTAAATTATGCTGAGCATCTTCCTACCAATAGCAAATTGATCAATCTCCTGAGGAAGAAGTAAATAGATACAAGGCAGGTTTTTTTACCTAACTGTCTACTTGCATCATTCAGCTCATTTTAGAAGCTGAGATATATCACTAGCTGCTGGTTTTGAACATTAAACTTCCCTATGTGCAGATCAAAATCACAGGGAAAAGTAGGAGTTAAATTCCAGCAGAATTCAGATTTGGTAGGAAAAGTGAAATGGGGCAGAGAACAGGGTAGGAAAGAAAGGGTGAAAGAGACAGGATTCAGGAAGGTAAAAGGATAAATTTAAAGCTTAAATTCAAAGCAACCCATATAACTGAAAGCTGGGGTGCTTTTTTTCCCCTCCTACAGTAATCCATGTGTGAATTAACAGTGAGTGATTGAGAGAATAAAGAGTTAAGCCTTCTTGACCACAGCCTGGATCTGTAACTCCTCCGACCAAGCCCTAGAGATTTAGTTTTCTTTCCTTAAGAGCTCCTGGCATGTCTGCAGCATGGGAATAAGGCTGCTTCCTGATAGCACTGACTTGTGTCATGTGTGAGCAGTTAGATGTGACAAGAGAGACTCATGCATGGGAGGCCAAGGCTGCTTAAGTTGCTAGTCAGGGTGATAGCCAACTGCAGCCTGGCCACTTTCCTCAGTTAATGTACTCTGCTTTGTAACTGAAAGCAGCTGAGAAAAAATTAAAGTAAGCAATGCCTTCTGTGAAGCATAACTGCTCTTGCCTTCATGTATCTTTAAATATTCCACTCCCTGATCCTTCTTCCTTGCCAAATGCTCTGCTCAAGAAAGGTTCAAAGGCTGTCAGAGGTGTCCATTAGAGCATTATGTCCTTGCCTAGAACACTATCTTCTATATGTCGCTGTTCATGTTGCATTCAGACACAGGAACATCAGCAAGGCTATAATAGGATTTTTAGGTAAGTATCTTAATTTCTGTAGGAGGCTGTGTAGACACATCTGTGAACTCCTGAGCTGCATACTTCTAATTAACTACTGGGCAGTGGAGTTTCTTAATATCTCACCATTCTACTCGTTAGAAAATATTTATTTATAGAAAAAAAGGGAAGTATCTATATAAACTGCAGAATTCTAGCAAATGTATCCATTTCCTTTTGACTTGCTTCTGAGATGCAATGATAAATCTTACCTGATGTTTTATGCCACTCTCTTTCTAAAGAGAAAACTACTTCTAACAAGAATGTAGAAGAGTATGCAGTTTCATTACTTCTCTCCTGAAATCTCAGATTATAGTTAATCCTGTGCTTTTCAGATTTACAGTTTTGATTCCCCCAGGACTACAGATCTGCTTCTGAAAGCTTTTCTCTCCCGCCTCTCTCATCTTGATCCCACATGCTGTTTTTCAAGGTGACACACCACTCTTCAAACATAGGAGGAGGGTAGGGAAGGAGGGGAGGGGGGAAATCATTCCATTTTAAATTGGTGCAAAATGAAATAAGACTTTAAAATGGTACAAAGAAAACATTTAATCTCCCAAAGTATTACAGGGCCAGCACATCTCCACCTTCTGCATCCCCCTAATCCTATTAGATCACACCTGGAATAAGCAGCTGGCACAATAAAAAAAATGCCAAATAAATCATTTTGAACTGCTTGAAAGTATGAGCAAAAAAATGATAAGATGGATAAAAAGCACTGGGAACGTGACAAGAATATGAGAGTATTCAGCCCCTAGTCTTGGGCATAATGGCTGTCACTCAAGTGTGTCTGGTTCAGACTTGGGAAGATATTCATTCCACTGGAGACTTTTAGATCTTGCATGAAAGTTTTCATGAATTGTTTCTTTCAGTAGTTTGATGATATTTCTTTCTTGGCTAAATGAAGAGAAGTATTTATGAGAGCTCTGCAATTTGAAAATGTTTTCAAGGAATATGTTCATCTGAGTGCCTATCTCTGCTTTTCAATGTGTCCTGTAATTCACTAGTCAGGAATGAGGAGGTGGTGAGGTGCTGCTGCTACCTGGTGCCCCTGTTCCTTCAGATACTCCTTGCACCTGAATGCTCTGGTGAATGTCTTGGTAATTGCTGGGACTTTGGTTATTTTAGTCTGATGCCTCTCCATTCATGAAATGCAAAGTATTTACATAGCTGTCACTTCTGCCCCTGATTCCACTGAGGAAATTAAGGCAGAGAAGAGAGGAGTGATGTGCACTCAAGGAGACAATGTTAATGCAGAAATACAGTTTAGGATTTAGTCCCTGCGTTTTCTCTGGCAATGCGTTCCTGTCTCAAGCTCTCCAGCAGAGTCGGGATATTCACTTCCTAACAAAGGAAAGTGTTGGGCCCATACAACATTCCTTTCAGATGCAAGCTGTAAAAAGCTTCCCAGGTATCTAACCCCCAGCCAGTGAACCTACACTTGTAAATTACATCTGTACCAGCACAGGTTTTCCAAAATTTAGTTAATTTGTGAAGTTTGACTTTTGAAAAGTCAGATGTAACTGTAGACCTCCCACATCCTCATTCCACTGTGGCAATATGGATAAACTGTATCAAAAATTTCTTAATCAGGTCCCTTTTTAAGGTGAATTAAGGCCCTGGATGAGGTGGTAGGGTTTTTTCCACCCCACCTAAGACACGTATGACTTTAAAGAAAAACAATTACCTGTGACTACCCATGGCTATGACTATGCTAGATGCACAAGTTGCCACAATTGTAATGCAGACAAGAAACTTTGTATCTGATGTCCCAGAAGAGGCTTATGATGTCATTTACTCCGAAAGAGAGAGTAGCACAACCTTAAGACTGAAATCCAGTCCTGGTAACTTTTTGCACGCTTTCTTAAAATTAGGTCAACATATTAGTCCCAAGCAGAGCCCAAATTCAGGAAACAGGGAGGAAAGGGAAGGACAGGTGAAAAGATTCCATTGTTATAAAACAGATCAACAGATTAGAAAGGAGATGAAAACATTCATCTGTGACAGGAATGTTTTAAAAACACAAATGTGTCCAAATAGCAAATGTACACACCTCTTCTTTAGAAATCCTTTTTACTTCAGATCACATTGTTAAAGTTGAATATTAGTAAACAGGGAAGACATTGGCAGAGACTGACACATCAGCAAGCTCTAAACCAAAATCCATACATACGCCATCACTGTTTGCTGATTGCATGGGATCAGTGTGGCAACCAATATAGGATTTCGTTTCCAAGATCTAAACTTCGATGAACACTCACTTTGAGTGCACTGATATGTGAAATATGTGCTTTGTCCACCACCTTGCTACTACCAGGATTGCTAGCAGCCACAGGTCTCTTACTTGCTCCAGGACTAGAGCACACCTTCATGCCAAAATGGGACTGATATATAGGATTGTAAGGAAACTTGGGAATTATTTGTGGTCATACTGCGTCTCAGTCTGTGGGTAAGCCCAGGCTTTCAGTATCTATGACTGCTGTTGTAGATGTGAGGCTTTAAGGTCTTTATGAATTTAACGTTCTTTCATTGCACGCCAGATTGTGGTGGGTGTTTTTTCTCTTTCCTTTGCTAGAGAGTCTTCACTTACCAAGGTTACTACTCAGAGGATTGCCTTCAAACTTGTTTTCCCCATCATGTTCCGGGATGATGTCTTTAGTTTCAGCCTGTGCATGCTCAGAATACAGGGTTAGTTTCTTCTGGGTATTGTTCAGGAGATGCCTGTTCCAGCAGACTTCAAACACAGCATCAGACAGAGACTTGAATATAAAAGCAAGTAGTGCTTACGTGCCATATTTAACACAGGCTGTGCAGGGAAATCAACCTTAAAAGATTTGTGTGTGTTGTTCTGCTCCTTCTCTAGTTCTTCAGTTAATGTTTCAAAATTATTCCTAGATCTTCATGGTAGCTTAAAGAATCATTTATATCCTGGTGTAATCACTTATTAACATTACTGTACTTAAAAACAGCCTCTATTCTAAGCCTAAAATTCCTGTTATGATTGCAGAAGCAGCGCTGTTAATATTGTACAGCAGTTGTCAACTACCCAGCCTTGGAGTGGGGAGATGCCCAACTGTTGTCCCACAGCAACTAGTTTAACATCACTGGTTTGTGTGCAGGTCAGTGGGAAAATCCTGTTCCTTTTATAATTCACTCAATTTATTCCGTAAAAAGAGTTTGTTAGGGAAACCTATATAAACTAAACCTCTCGTATCCAAAAAAAGGCCTGGCTTTGATTAGACACCAGAGCTGGATACCCAAAGTCCTGTTCTATCCATCATCCACTGAAGAAGGTTTGTGTGATCTGCCTTTCTACAGAGCCAAGTGCCGTAGGACTCGTTGTCATTTGGAGCACTTCCACTGTCACTGGCCACTGGGAGCACAGCAGCAGGGCCTGCTTTGTGCTCTCACCTGAGAGGGATCTGTGTGTGAGCACATGACACTGAGACAATGAAACTGTGAAACTCTGCTCAAATTTTAACAAGTGACAAAGCACTGGAGAAACATAACTCCAAGCCAGAGCATCTATGTGGGAAAGTCCTTTGACTGGTTCTTTGTTTCTTCAGAGGGTGAGAGAGCTATTGCATTTTTCCAAGCTATTCAAGGGCTTAGAAATATCAAGGTGAAATATTTCAAAGCAAGTTAACGCTGCACTTAGTTTAATGTGGAGCTGCAAAGGATACTTCTAAGTACCAGGCAATGCTTGTACTTTATACAAGTAAAATAGAAATACTTTACTGAAATACTGAATGCTGAATGCTGAAATACTTTACAGCAGCACAATACCCACAGCACGCAGCACACCTTTGTGTTCCTAAGGCTCTGGAGCATTTCTGAAAATGTTAAATTCAGATTCACCTCTTCAAATGTCATAGCCAGAAACAGCCCTAGCCACATTAGTTTCTTGTTTCAAGAAAACTGTACCTTTTTCTGCATGTATTTAAAAAAAAAAAACGAACTAGAGATTTCTTCACCAAAACCTGAGAGCCTACAGAACTGTCTGAGAGGTGACTAATTCATGGATCCTGGAAGGACACAGATCTAAGGAAAGTGATGCAAATAATTATTGTGCAAGAGGCATGGAAGAAGAAGCAGGTGGAGAAAATATGGAGCATTTCAGCCAACTCATGAGAACTGAGGTTTTAGAGTAAACTCTTGCTTTTTTTAGTCAACAGGTATATTTTCTATGAGGAAAACATTATTTATTTCCCTTTCCCTTTTTAATCAGTACAATTCTCCCAAATTTGGCATAGTAATTAGTCTGAAAGCTTCATGGAATAACAAACATAAACTTTTATCATATTATATTTAATTACGTATGTCATACTTCCATTTTATAATTACCTTTCATTTATAAGGTTGTGAAGATCACTTTAATAACTTTTCAATTATTTTGCAATTAACTGGTTTTAGTTTTAATTAATTGGTTTTCATGCTCCTTTATTAGGGATGTCTGCAAATTATTTTGTGGATGAATGAGGAGGAGTGCTGCAAAAGGTTCTACTTCTTTTTCTGAAAAACAAGCTGGTGAAGTAGAGTAAAGCATTCAGTATAAATTTAAAGCTCACTCACATGACAGTTGGAACACAGTTTGTGACTATAATTTAAGATGTGATGATAGAACTGAATTGATGGCCTAGAAACAATACCCTTGGTGAGTACTTGAAACTTATAAAAATCACTTTGCTGAATGACTTGAAGTATAGGAGCTCCAGATCTAGACCAAGAATCCCATCTAGCTCCTGGACTCTTCATGATTGAATCAGAATGTGCTTTATTCTTGGTGTTAGGGAAAAAAAAAAACCACAACCACCACCAAAAAAAACCACAGTGTAAATGTAATTTTTCAAATATGTGAGACAAATAATTCAGATAGAGGTAAACTACTTTTATTTGCTTCAGCTCTAAAATTGCTTCTCAGAAAAAGTATGGCCCGTCACAGCAGCAGGGATACAATATGCAGTTATGCAATAGAAGTTGCTTGTGATACTACTTTGCCTTTCAAACTGATAAACTAAGTTTTTAATTACTGAAGTGCTGTGCCTGAAGGCAGCCAATATTTGATGTTTCAAGGGCTGATTAACATTTCCTGTGACCCATAAAACTGTGCATTTTCTCTTACGTTGCAAACATCCTAGGGAAAAAAAGCCACTCTTTATTTTCCCAGATGGTGAGAAGGAATCTGCATCCCACTGGTAATCAGTAAACCATTTATTTTGATTATATCTGGTGTTTGGATTCCTCCATTGCACTGCATTAGTCCTACATGGAATAACAATGCTCACCTGAACTAGAGGAAAGTAAATAGCAGATGGCAAGGGGTAGCAGTTCAACAGTCTATAAAATATGTATGAAAATGATCAAAATTCTCAACAGTTATTAAGGCTTTTTGAAATAGCTGGAGGTTCAGTAAGCAGAACTACAAGCTGTGACCTGAAAGAGACACTCTTATATTCAGCTTCAGAGGCAGACAGACCAAAAGCCAGGCAGATTAAATGGGCTCCAAAGACAACAAGAAGTCTTGTTTTGGCACGTGAAACTATGGAAGTGTTGCAAATTAGAGATGTCCATTACAAAACTGAATGTCTTGTTAAGAACATGAGCTTTTTGCATAATTAAGACAAATACATGTGTGCAAGAATTCTGGAAGTTTAAATGTGCCTCATCCTCAGAATATAAATGTATCAGTTTTGCAGCTGTTTCTACAAAGAAATACCAGTCTTTCCTATTAAAAAAGAAAAAAAAAAAAAAGAGTCTCAGGTTCAGATTTGCATCATAAAAGGTGTGGTTAAAAATTAAGGGTTTTAAGAAAGCAAAGCTAATGCAGAGATTATTTCAAATTCAGATGAAATCAATTCACTGTAATTTTGTATGCATATTAAGTAGAAATACAATTTGAGGGGGCAGAGGAGGTAGGAGCAGGTGACACATAGTCAGTTGAAGACTAATACATCCCACTTTTCACCAAATCAAGGAGAAGGAGCAATCTGGTGTGGACTTGGAGCACTGCCTGGCTACAGCAGACAGCCGAGCTGCTCAGGAGCAGCCTCGGTGTTCCACGTTGAAGGAGATGGTTCAGGGACATGCCAGCAGCTTGAGTAAAAAGAAGAGCTTGCAGTCCATGAAGGAAGCAGGTTACCCCCCAAGTACTGCAGTTTTACACATAACAAGGTCTCTCTTTGGTCTGTTTTCCCTGCAGTGTCCAGGTGTAAAAGGGCATATATAGGCATGATGTTCTTACGATACAGAGAAGAGCCAGCATCGATGTTTTAGAGATAGAAACTGAAATGCAGAGTAGTTCTCTGCTCACTCCAGTGCTAACAACACCAAAGTTCCACTCTGCTGTACCTCACACAGCAGAATCTCTGATTATATGAGAAAATGGGAGAGGATTTTAGATTTTTTAGTTATGCTACTTGGGGCTGAAAGGAAGTGCTAAAATACAGGTAGCCTGGGCTGTTTAAGGGGTTTGGAGTAGCTCTACTCTTTCCTGCCTAAATCTTGGTCAGCCTCTTCCCACTTGCCCCAAAAGATAAATTTCCGTATTGCACTCCTGCAAAAGCCCAGAAGAGAAAAGGAAAGGTAATGTGTAAGCAGTAGAACCCCTCAGAGCATGTAAGGGATGAAAAAGGTATTCAAAAATTGAGGGATAGCCTCAACCAAACAAATCTCTCCTTTAATTTTGCAGAATTTCTGAAGGCTGTTGTTATCCTACAACTGAATACAAAAGTATATCCTGGGTCCCACTTTTGCCAATAGAAATGGCTCTGCAAAGCGTTGCACATCTGAAAACATTTCACATCAGTGAGGTAGTTGTAATTACATTTTTGTCTTCCAAGTAGAGGCATAAAAAGTACTTCAGATTAAGGTCCATCCTAGATTGTAGCCATGGGGATTGACTTGCTATTTATTGAATCTCATGGATCCAGAGATAGGCTGTTTGTGGGGAATAAACTTGTTCCACTATGGAAAAGGGGATGCATGAGCCTGGCCATGTCAAGGTCTTGCTTTTAGCCCGGTGTTCTTCATCAGACAAAAGCCTAAAATCCTTCTCAGTTTTGAGTCACTGGCTATTTTTGTCTTTGCTTTGGCAGGTTCCTATCCACTGTGCTATTCTTCACAGGTTCAAAGTTGTGAGTACCAGCAGAAGAAAGAGTCTATACTTTCGACTCAATACCAAAATTAATTCTGTCAAAGTTCTATAACCATGTAAGATCTGTAATAGATGTTTTTTATGAAACAAATGGCTATTTTTTTTTTGTCAAGTAAAATAAGTTCTTTAACTATGCTGGTTCTGTAAAGATCATCAAAAGAAGAACAAAACAGGTTCCAATTGGAAAGAAGAGTATCCTTCTGCATTTTAATGTAATTTTGTGTCTGGGATTCTTGTTCTAAACTGTAAAATCCCACTTTGACTAGGTATGATTCCTAATGTCAAACATGCAGTATCCACTCTGAAATTTTAAATTGCTTGCTTTCATAGACCAAACTGGTATGCTTTCCTGTATTGACCTTAAATGTGATATCCCCCTAAATATCAGTGTGAGTATCAAGGACAATGAAAATAAGCCCTGTCAGATGCAATCTGGCAGGTTTTGTGCATTCTGGTCATGATTCACCATATTATGTCTTATATGCATCTATTGAACTTAGCAGGGATATTGGCATAGTTTAAGGTAAGGATGCATTTGGGCACTCAACTGGATTACATTCAGAGCAATTCTCAGGTGTCAAGAACCTATTTACTGCAAATAAAGTAGCAGAGAGAAACACTGATGTGTCACTGTCAAGCACTGCTTTACTCTTCAGAAATCACCAAAGTAATTAGTTGCATACAACTACAGTTAGTTATGAGCCTTCCTCCCAGGCTATAAATAATTATTTAACAGACAGGAGAGTGTTAATATACAGAACAGTACAATGCAACTAAATAGTTAAATTCTCGGTCTTGAATGCTGATTTCAAGGAAATTTCAAAGGAAAGACTTCTACACTCAGAAATCCAGCTAGTGTTGAGAACACAGACAATTATTCTAAATAAATGTATATGTATGATCAGATTTGGACCAGTTTCTTGAGAGCTGGATCACTGTTACCCAAATGAAGAGGTCCCTTCCACCACCTCATGCCACCTACATCTTGCTGGATTTTTTCTGTTAGCATGTCACTGCTAATCAGTGAACTTCTCTTAAAGAACTCATTTTGTCCTTTGTTTTTTGATTCAGAAGAGTTTACTTTTAGATCTTTTATTCTTGACTTGCATGCAATATATAGCATGAATTCTTTCCTTCGTTCTAAAATCATTCTCTTCCTTAAAAAAGTGGAAGGGGAAAGAGTTTCCAGACAAAATATTAGGCAAATCTTTTTGATCACCTACTATATCAGGTTTTGGGTTTGGTTTTGGTTTTTTAAATGTTGTTTAGCTCTGATATTATTTTTATATGATAGATCCAACGAAAAATCAAATATTTGCAGTCAGTTTATTGTTCTCAAAGTTTAAATATACCACATTGAACAAGAACATTCAACGAGCCTAATGACTGATAGTAATAAAGAAACAAATTTGTGATATAAGAAGCCTGAAAACCTGCCCTTTCACAGAAGAAAACACCCAAATATGCTCAAGAAAAGAATGCAACTTAAGTTTGCCCCTATCCATTAGTAATATATAAAAAAACTAATTTCTTTATTAGAATCAACATAATAATGAACAAATAAAAGTTCAGACAGGGCCAACAGGGAAAAAATATATATTTGTAGCCAAGTATATCAGTTCCACACCTTCATACTGGACATGTAAGTTCTTCTAATGAGTTTTATTTACAAAAAGTACAATTCAAAACCAGATTGTGAATACATTGTTTAACGTGGCTGCCAAGTTAGCAAAGTGGCACCTCCCATATAAACACAAAGTCTAACTTAGCTTTTTTCCTGTGAATCCATTGGTTACGCAGAAAGTACATAAGTTTTTCAGCTGCTTATGCAGGGATTCTCAGTGGAAAAATAAAGTGCTAAGCACAGAGGCGATGTAAAGCTAAACCAATCTTGGAGAGGCTAGTAAGAGATGGCAGAGATGGGAAAACGTAACAAAATAAGTAATGAAGTAATGATATAAGCCCATGGATACCATCAATCTTAAGGTAAATAATTTTAAAACAACCTTTAGCCTTAGGGAGATCATGTTTCATTTAGACAGAGAATGAGCCAGCTGCATCAGCAAATCCATCTCTCAAGGGTTACCATTTATTCTGATGTTGAATGTTAGAGCTGCAGGCAAGGAAAATTACTGATCAGAATCTATATTTTTAAAATGTTTGCACTGGGGTGATAAACTTCAGTGAGCTGTAGTTGATGTTTCTTGGGGTAAGGAAACATACAAGTAATATAATGGTCATGTTTTTAGTTGTTTTTGAACCTCTCTGACTTGATCACAACTCACCAAGCAGATCTGTCCTTCATGTTGAAATAACATTTCGCAGTCTAGCATGTAACCAAAGGCCATGCTCTGATTCATTGCTTGTGATTTTTGATTGGTTTGTTTGTTCGTTTTTTTTTTTTTTGATTCAAGGGCTCAGCCAACAGAGTTTTCCCCATCTGCTTCCAGGTTTTAGCAACCCAGAAGGGCAAGCGAGACCCTGGCATGAGACCACCAGCATGGCTGTAATAAGAATACTGCATAAAGAATACTGTCCAAAGGGGGATGTTGAGGGAATACTGGTGTGTTAAACACAGAAAACTCCCCAACCTTTTGCAACCAGTACAAGTTAAGAAGAGCTCACAAGTGCAAATCATCTAATCCTCATTCATCCCAGCCACTGCTTATTTCTTGGAAGCAGTTCCTTCTGATAATTGAAATGCTGGAATTTACAGGGGATTGGTAACAAAAAATTATATGCTCATCAAAGGTAAGAGATACAAGCTCCAATTTCATTAATGCTGTGTGTTGTGTCTTTCGGACCTCTTATTCCTCCTTGGAAAAGAAGTTCTAAAGTCTGAGTTGTAAACAGTTTTCATTCTAAGTATTGAGGAATGTTTTACTTCTGAAGCCTAACTCTGAGCTGACTTGGCATTTATGACAGACTCTTCGAAGGCTTAATCCTCTGAGTTTTGGCAATGATTGTAATGGTTGTCCCATTACAGTGAGTCCCAAAACAGGGAACAAAGAGTCCAAATGGTCCTGCTTTATTGAGGAAATTTTACTATTGGGCTTGCCTATGCCAAATCAAGCTCAAGCAATTAGTCTGATACGTAAACTGCTTGAGCAGGATCTGTGTGCTTAAGGGTAATGACATAGTGCAATGCAGAGTTAAACTGTTTGGGAACTCTTCCTGATGCAAAGGACTGCCCACTATCTCTGTCACCGAGCTCTACCTTCAACCAATACACAGACATGAAGCATAAGCAAAACTTAGATCTGATACTGAATGGTGCCAGAAAGATGATGGTTTGGCACTTCCATTCCAAAAGCAAAAATAGGGGACAATTCCAAGCCATGCTTGGACATATAACTGCTTGTCTTCCCTTAGCACATTCCCCAACAGCAATCTGCATTATTTTTTGCACTATAATTGAACACAATTTTTTTTAATTATTAAAAAAGCAAGGGTAAGCTGTGTAAAGGTCTTGAAAACCCATAATCATTGTGTGATTGCAGAAATGGTTTTCTGCCATATTTTTCTCGTTTGCTCTAGCTGAACTAGAATTTATTGCTGGGGTCAGTGTTTGTCTGCAGTGGGCAGCCTGATAGGCCAAATGAGGAGCAAATGGTGCATTTTGGACCAGAAAGCCCCAATTCTTCCTTACTGATCTAGAGCACATAATCATGATCAGCCTGTGAAAAAAAAAGTCATCCTGGGCAACTGGGGAAAGGTTAGGACACAATCAGGGAATACATTTTTGAAGTTGCCAGAACAGGACTGCTAGGAAACTGTCATGCTAAAACACTGACATAAAGAGGAAATCTTTTGAAAAGCACTGGCTTTGTGCCCCAAGATTGTCAGAGAAATTTCCAAGAAGCAGATGTGCCTGTTCTTCCAATCACTGTTTCGCCTGAATGGTGTATGGCAAGATGACCCTTGTGTAACACATATAAGGGCTGAATTCATTAACCAGCAACACTGCCTGAAAGCTTCTTCTTTGCCTCAGAGCACAAAGGTGGTATAATTTATGGAATTCAAGACTGACAGATGGAATTATTTTGACCTTGGTTACAAAAGCAAGGTTATGTGTGGTAGTCTGACTCTAAGTACAACGAACATATCTAAAATGCTGGGTAGGGGTACAGAGGTCAAGGGCATTATGAATCACATAAAGAAGTCACATTAAAATGGGCAGTAGTGCTTAGCTTGAGAAATCAGAAAGATTCCTAATTTCAGCTCCTCATTTTCAGTCATGTGCCATTTAACCCTGTCCCTACGAAGCAAGATGAGCACTAAATAATTTGCTCAAAATGGTTTAAGAATAGCATTTTAGCTTTTCTAGCCAGCATCCTCAGTTTGATTCATAATTTTTCACTTCTCTAAGGAAACACTGTGATTGCTTAAAAGAGGTTCTTCCTACAAAACAGAGCTTGATTTGAAACCTGAGACAGAAGTTGTCTCTGCACAAAAAATAATTGTGTTTTTCCCCCTGAACAGCCTGTATAACACATCGAGAATATGCTGCAATCTGAATAGTCCATTTAAACACAGCCTTTGGGTTTTGTTCTTTCTGCAATTGGAAAAAATACTATTCTACAATTTCTATATTTTGACTCCACAGTAAATATTATTCAGAAATAAAGATTTATAATTAAGTAATAGAATTTGTATGGGATTGATTAGTATATAGGTGGCACTCAATTGTAGCTGTCTACAATAGGCTTAAAATTATGAAAGTTGTTAAATGTAAAATAATAGTTACCTTGCAAAAGCAGAAAATTACTGACAACAAATGTTTTAGGGCTTGAGTCCTTAATTTATGCAAGTTTGCACCAGTATTGTAATACCACAGCTCATCTCCTGACTTGCAGTAGAATAAAAGAAAAATTTAATTTTCTTCTCCATTAGCAGTGACTAACATTATGACTGGACTGTATTGATAGAAATCTTATGTCTAAATTATAGATTGCCAAATTTGGCAATCACAAAACTTTTCCTCTATTTATTGATACAACCAAAGCTGATATTTTCTCTAAGTGATTTGAAGTAACAGCCCAGAAAGCCAAGCAGTATCTGCCTGCTACTTCAGCAGTATTTCACACAGCAGTACAGAATCAGAAAAAACTTTTTTTGACTGTTCCCTCTTTAAAAGCAGGATATAATATTTGATCAAATAGGATACCCTTGTGTTTCTGCAAATCTCTGAAGTCTTGAAGTAAAGGTCAGGAACTGATAAACACCCTTTATACATATTTATGACTATATACTTCTATATCACAGTGCAAAATAGTCATCTCCTACCTGGGGGGGTACACCTGGGATGTGATTACTGCTTCTGCAAGTGTTGGCCCCCACCAGAAAGCAGGCAGGACTCTCGTGGCCAGCAAGGACCATGCATATTCAGTGCAGGAAGCAAGAGCCACACTGAGCCTTAGGTCAGCTCATGTAATCTGGATGTGGCCCTCAGCAGACTGAGGTTCACGTCTGAAATGCCAAAGCGCAAGGGAGACGGCACCAAATGCAACCTCCCTTGCTACACAGCAACACTAAAAAGCACATTTAAGGAACAAAATGCCAGAGAGCACTGATAGCTACTGGCAACCTAAAAAAATAATTAAAAAAAGATGTTACCACAACAATTTCAAGTGATACTGGAGAGCAGAGCTTCAGTTTCAAAAAGCTGGACTTGCACAAGCACACTCTAATCCCCTTTAATTCTGTCACGTGAGAAACATCACTATGCTAATTGCTTGAGTGTTTTGTTGTGTTTATTTTCAAATGAATAAATGTCAAATCTATATTAAGAAAGTAAACAAGCAAAGGTGAGGCTTGTTTTTTTCTGTGAACACCTGCATTAGAGATTTAAAAAGACTGATGTAGAACAAAGCACAAGACATAAAATGCGTCAGAAGCATTTGAATAACAAGGAAACTGAAGGAGGTGCAGTAAAAGGCAGTGGTGATTCAATAACATTCATCAAGATTTGTACTTGTACATGACCTCTTACAGATAAACAAGGAGACACATGGACAGAAAAAGAACCAAGAATAATTGCTGAGACTCTCAGGGCACAGCAAATAGGCTGGAACTACAAGAGAAACTGTTGACTGGCAGTAACTACTTGCACTCAACTAATCCCTTCACATCATAAGCAAAGAAAGGAAAAATGAGATTCAAGTAAAAGCCAAGGGAAGCCCAGAGAAATTCCAAGTTAAAATGCTGAAAGCTTGTACTAAGTGCCTTGATTTTAGAAGTTTTACACAGCCTAGGCTTATGAAGAGTGTCCTGACAAAGTAGAATAAAATGGAGATTATTTTCCCTTAGGGAAATAAATTAATAGTTGAATAACAAATATTCCATTGTAACAAGGAATACTTGAAACTGAACAATCGGAAAAAGGAGGCAAATATTCAGGCCCTACATTCAGAAGCACAGGAGTGCTTAATCAAGATGGCTAGGGCAAATATTGCCAATGCTCTGCTGTCAGCCAGGAGGGATTACTGTATCCCTAACCAAATTATCCCAACTGGTACACAAAGGCTGCTCCCTGTCTGAACTCCTAGTCTCATTTTGCATGAGGAAAGCCTATGTAACTTTTCCAGGACAGTCAAAGTGCAAATAGTGATTTATAACATCGGGCAGATATCAGAGAAGCTTCTCAAAGAAGGTCTTTAACTGTTTCCTTGTCTCTGTGGTTGGGGTGTGTGATGAGGCAGATGCAAAGAACAAGAAAGAAGAAAATTGCAGTACAAATTGGGAAATTTTAAAAATTGAATTTCCAGTAGGAAAATCAGCTAAAAGTTGATCGCTTTTACTGTGAAGCGGGGCAATGGTTAAATCATCTCACAGTAAAGTTCTGAAATATTCAAATTCCAAACCTTGAAAAAAAAATAATCCTTTCAAATCTTCGAGCTGAAACAAAAGAGTTTATGTTGGGTTTTTTCCAGTCAAAATCATGAAAGAACTATAAATCTGAACCATTTAAATAAGAAGTTTTGAATCAAAACCTGTACCCCCTTAAACAGGTGGGTTGCAATCAAAAGTGGAACTTCATGGCACAAATACATAAGAAATAAGGCTTCCCCCTTTCAAATCTTCCTGAAAATAACTTTTATCTTTCATAATGACCTTTTATGTTTTCCTCTGATTTGGAAGCCAGATTTGTGGACTATCTTTGAATATTACTTCTGTTCCCTAGATAAAATATACTTCTTATCTTGTCATAGAGCAAGCTTGGGTTCTGTTTTCTGTAATACAGCAAGAAGAGAGATGTGAGTTGGTGTTCTGGAATCAGAAGTGTTAAAATGGCATTAAATCTGTAAGTAAATGGCATTTGAGAACCAGAAGCAGGCAGACCTTACTGTCAAGTCATCTGTCGTGAATAAAACCGGTAGATCTTCAGATTTCCAAGTACAGTATCAATTGACAAATGAGATGCAGAATTATTGAAGTGCCATGTTTACTGTAAGGTGCACCATCCTCTGTTTGCATGAAGATGTGGGGAATGGGAGATAGGACCAAATAATGCAACAGCTGTTCCATTAAAAAAAACTGCTTTCACTTTGGTTCTTCTCCGGACATGGACAGTAAAAATATGGTATTCATTCTGCAAAACAGAAACTAGATTACTTCAGATTAACTTCTCATTTATTTCAAATTTCTAGCTAGATGTAGGTCAGAACACAGTCTCATTGACACTGAGGCGAGAAGCAGGTATAAACTGATTTATTGCTATAATTCTATGCCTGTCTTGGTCCATCCATTTCCATAAAGCCCTATGGCAGCTGAAGTGCACATGATGCCTAGTTGTTGGAAAGGATTTGTGATCTTCAGAACTCAATCATTTGCAACTGCTATTTCCACCATGCCGCTGCTTGCATAGCAGCATATTTACACACCACCACCACCAACAACAACAAAAACAAAATGCACTTGTTGATGTAAAACATTCCTCTCTAGGCTATTCGAGGCCACAGGCCAAGCCTGCCAGATGTACACACTGCACCAGCAGCAACCGGAGCCTGATCATTTTCATCCTGCAGAACGGGACCCCAAATGGCCATCACTCCTCTCCCACCTTGCCCTGGCACCAGGTAACAAGAGTTTGCTTCAGGGAATGCTCAAGCCCACTTCTGAGGGCAGGGCACTGCTTGGCTGTTCTGGTAAAGTTCTTTGTTGCTATGACAATTGTCCAAAACAGACAAATAATCTTGGAGAAACACTGGGGATATTAGAAAAATTAAATGTAGCACTTGAAAATCAACTTAAAGCTAAAAATCTAAAGCTTCCTCACTTCATTTATTCAAGAATTTACTAATTATATCTCACAGTTGTGTCTTGTTTTCCCCCTGAGATCTGAGACACAAAATTATGAGCCAACATTATTTATTGACAATATTTCTGTGGATCATCCTTACACCATAATGCTCCCTGGTCCCTGAAAGATATTATAAAGAAATTTGCTACATGGAGAGATTTGTCTAGGACTTAATGGAATGCAGTGGTGATCATTATTTCTCTCAGTCCTCTTGCCACCTTTGTTGCTGGCTGTGCTAAGAAATCACTAACACCTGGTCTGAATGCAGCCTGCATTCACTCTGTAGGACAGAAACTGAACCGATTGACTGTCTTAGGCCCTTGGGTTTATAGCAGTGAAATCATCTTTGTGCAAATCTGAAACATTTGACTTGAATTTAGGGAAGATGCATACCTTTGCACCCCAGAAGTGAGTGGAAAACAGCTTAGGCCTTTTTGGTATGTGACTACAAAGAATTCTGTCATTTTCACTTGATAACTTTATTCCAACTGTCGTGCCTTCACTGTAACATTTATTTATATCTCCTTTTGAAACATAATGTGGTCACATAATGATAACATATACCACTATTTTAAAGTATTCATTACAAGTAAGAAAGGATTATACAATGCACTGGACTTCTCAGTGGGTTGGAACAGATTAAGCTTCTTTGTGAAAACTCTGTTCTTTTCTTATCCCAATTCTGTAGCGCTCTTAGAGACAATACCCAACTGCAGCCCAAATACACAAAATGCTCATACAAAATGCTAAGCCTGATCTTTCATCATGACAGCTATCATGCTGCTTTCTATTAAGGAAATCATGTTAGAGGCTTTTATCATTGTGAATCAGGAGGTGACTAAATGCCAGTCTCTGATAATACAAAAGATCCCTGTGATCTCAAACCTGCTTTTGATTTGTTCATCCCCTACCACCTACACTCGTGTTTCTGCAAGTGGCTGTTCTGAAGAGTAATGTAGATTGGAAAGCTGACTTATATTTGAAAACTTTTAAAGTATATTCATTTCCAGTCTGGAAGCAGGAAAAAAATATCATCTTTACTGATTTAAGACTTTGGATAATATATCTCTCCGTGCCTTTAATAACATGATGGCTAGCACTAAACTCACTAGCACTGATGACACTGATACCCTGCAGTTATGAACAGCTGAATAACCCTTCAGTTTGTGCTTCTAATCAGATATAACAACCTGTTACATGCTACATCCAGAGTACAGGGACTGAATGGTAGGGAAGGCAATGTCTAATTGGATAATTCAGATTACTTAAGAAAGAACATATGAGTGAAACAGCACCAGCTGGCTGTATGCGTGGTATTAACTTTTAACACGCTGAGGGAGGTATTTTATGAAGCACAAGCTTGTGCTGCGACCCAAGAAGTAAATAGGCTCTATAAACACAGCTATTATTACATGTCTGATAGATAAAGGATGGAAGATAGTCACTTGGCAGCTGTGACTTCTTACTCAATTGGCAATGCACTTTTTTACAAGGGTTGGTCATTTTAGATTAACCATTATAAAGAGTCACAGTGCCATCTAGAGACTGCAGACAGCTTTCAGAACTGATACTAGAAGAACAGAGAAGTCTTTGTTGTCATACCTAGGAGTAATATGTTATGCCTTGAGAGCACTGCTTTTCACTGAAACAATAGCTTGCTTTGTGGTTATTAATATCCAGGTTTGATCACGAGCCTACCTCTTGTCTTCATGGCGTTTTTTTTGAAATCCACTCTTAAACATGAAAATGCAAAGACTGGGGACTGGTGGAGGCAGGCTTCACCAAAACTGACCTGACAACAAACCCAAGCGCCTGGAGTATTTTTGGCTGAAGTGCAGCTGTGGTGTTATACACCAGAAGGCACTAGGCACTCATGAGATACTCTGAGGGAACTTCAGAGAGAATGCAGGTGACACATACTTTCTCTTGCTCTATTTATTGGGGTGGGAGGCAAGGCTCCCATGGGAAGTATTGTGCATTTCCAGCCCTTCTGGTTGGGGTTGTGTTGGGAAGCCTGTGTGCTCAGTGTTGGCTGTGAAAACACAACCTTCACACCTATAGGAAGGAAGGCAGGCAGAGTGGCATGAGTGTCTAAAGAGCATTACCTCCCTCTGCTCCAGAATGTGTGGAGGAAAAAGCACTTGGCAAAAACCAGTCACCTGGAATACCAAGGTAAAAAATCTGGGATTAGCAAAGGAGAAAAGTAGCACATTATGATATTGATTTTTTTAATTAAATCAAAGAGATTTAATCAATGTCTTCTAATGACAAAAAGCCACTCTGAATTTTCCTGAGAACTGGAGCATGAGTTGCAGTCTGCCCCTGTAAACTGTCTCGTGAATCTATGTCGGACAATTTGGGATTCAGATGGCCTGTTTTGGGAGTCGGGTGACATGGTTCATGGGCGTAGTTTGTGCAATTCAGTCAGATGTCCAAAATTGGTTGGGTTATGTCTCCTATCTTTGTGGAGAAGATGCTAACATTTCCTTTAATCCCTACTTCTGGGGATTTGGAAACCCAGGGCCCACAGAGGTGCTGCAATTTGTGCTTATACTTCATGTTCTTGGTGCCTTGAAGGAGAAGGGAGAGGAAGATTTGGAGGCCTGGAGGCTTTGCAGGTTAGTTGGAAAGCCCAGCAATTCCTCACAACTGGCAATGCCTCATTCCACCCTTCCTGGTGTCTGTAAAGCCATTTCAGAGCTGGGACAACAGCTATCCACAGCCTTTACACTGGATGCTGGTGCACAACCGAATGGGAACTTCGGGACAACGTTATCAGGGAGATCCTCTTGCTGAGCAACAAGGGCCAGGATGTATCATTCCTGCTTTTTAAACTCCTTCTCAGAGAGGAGTCAAGGTCTAGCTGGATCCAGTGCTGTCCCCAGACCTGGTCATTAGTTTATGTCTAAAGAATTGTATAGATGAAATGGAACCTCTATCCAAGTTTGTCCTGCAGGATTAAGGATGGCAAACCAGATATTCAGTGAAATTAATGATTTTTTTTAATTGTTAATGATTAGGTAAAAAGGTAAAAATTGAAAGAGTGAAAATGGAAAAGGACAAAAGGTCAATAAGAAAAAAGGTTTTAATCGGATTTATTTACTACACACTAAAACTAAAACTATAGTGCACTTCTTATTGAATCAATAATATCAGAGCTAGGTTATCAAATATATATTGATGTTACTCACCCATACCAATGGCCATAGGCAATCACTTTCACCCAGCCTTGAGGTGTATCCTTGAGGGGCACTGCCATGCAAAAGAAGAATCTTCACACACCTTAGGTATGGTAGAAATTCCCTCCATGAAAAAGTTGGACTGGTCTTTTATAGTATAAAATTATTGACTGTCAATCATATACAATTATGTGTTGTTGTGCCCACTGTGGTGGGCTGACCTTGGCTGGGTGTCAGGTGCCCATCAAGCCACTCCACCACTCCCCTTCCCAGTGGACAGGGGAGAGAGAATAAGATGAGAACAACCTGTAGATTGAGATAAGGCAGTTTACTAGAGCAAAAGTGAAAATATGGGAATGCATAAGCAAAGACGAAAAAAAAAGTTTATTCTCTACCTCCCATCCACAAGAGATGTTCAGCCACTTCCCAGGAAGCAGGGCTTCAGCAGGGGAACTGGTTGTTCCAGAAGGCAAACGCTGGAAACAGCAAAAGCCACTCACCCTGTTCCTCCTCCTTTCCTTAGCTTTCATATCTGAGCTGATGCCCTGCAGTATGGCATATCCCTTTGGTTAATTTGGGTCAGCTCTCCTACTTGTGTCCCCTCCCAGGATCTTGCCCACCCCCAGCCCCTTGATGAGGTGGGGTAATGTGGGGAGGCAGTGCTGATGCTGTGCCAGCGCTGCCCAGCAGTACCCAAAACATTGGTGTGCTACCAACACCTCTCCAGCTACCCAGGCAATGCACAGCACTGGGAAAGCTTCTGAGGGAAAATGAACTCCAGCTCAGCCAGACCCAACACACCTACTCGGCAAAATATGCTTTATTGCTGAAAGAGACCTTATGAGCTCCTGGGTTTCTCCTACTCGACACTTCTGGCTCTCACACTTCTCTCAGGGCCTGCACACTCATACTGGTGACAGCCTCAGCCAGGAAGCATCTGTCTGGCACTTGCTCATGATGGGTCTAAATTGAGATCATTTGGCAAGATGGTCTCAGCATTCTTCCACACCAAAAATCCTCTTTGCTCAGTCCATCACTGCCAACTTGTAAATGAGGCAAAGTTCGAGCTGCCATACCCTAGCCTAGGCAGAGTGTCCTGCTACAGACACTTGAATACATACTTCTTTGACTTCTTTGCATACCATGCAAACTTAAAATCTTCATTTTTCCCTTTTAAGCAGAGTGAAAATGGAGTTTGGGTAACTGAATTATAATAGTAACACACCGCGTGAGTTAAGGAGAAATCACTGGCAGACCTATTGGACCCTCATTTCTCCCAAAAGTACATCTTGCTGAAGAATTACTCTTCCCCTGGCAGAGGGAGAGAGACCCTGCTTTTGTTGCTTCAGGAATGAGCACGAGGATGTTAAGCTATCATACCTTCATCTCACTATTTTGTTTTCATCCCATGAAAGGGTTTTTTCTCTTTGAGAAATGAAGGTAGAATGGTGCTAGAAGCTTGGTGACTATCACAGCCAACCCAGGATTACACTCCTGCAGGAAGAGCCATTGTGCATAAGTGCATCCAGTGACCATCACGCAGGGTAGATTTCAGCCCTCCCTGAGACACCCTGGCCTCCCTGAGACCTCCCTGGTAGAGTGACGGTGTTGGGGCACCAAGGATTTCAGAGCCAAAGGAAGCCCTACCACTGCTTCTTGCTCCGGCAGCTGCTGTGTGGCCCACGGGGCAGCCCTGCTCCTCCTGCACCACCACAGTGGCGTCTCTGAAGAAATTAGGGCAACCCTGTGCTGAGGTGGGTGTGTAAATCCCTGCCTTGTTCTCTTCTGTACCTGTTCTTTAGCATTTTTTCCCACCTTTTACAAGGCTGGAATTGATTCACGAAAATGGGACATATCAAAATCTGAGGCTGGCTTCAGCATCCTGCTGTAGCCCTCAATCCTGGGAGAAAAGTCAAAGCAAAAGGAATGCAATGTACTGGGAGTTATCAATCACCACCGGATACAAGGTGGCCATGTATCCATCAGCCTTTCACTCTTTCCTGAGATGAAAAAATGAACCTTCCTTTTCTTTTGTCTCTCTTACCTCAGCTGTGTGAAACATAAAAAGGGGGGAAATTGACAGTATGTTCCAACCAAAAATATTGATTCAAGGGAGCTTCACAGAAGCCTCTTGATATTGGTCTCAATTATGGGTCCTATCCCTTCACAGAGTTACTCTAAGAATGGTGATAAAAACCCTCTCTGCCTCTCTTTAAATAGGTATGGAGAGATGTGTACTGCCTAAATATAGTATGCTAATACAGAGATGAGATCTCTCTGTTTTGTTGATTTATATCAGTTATCTTGTGAGTTCCTTCTTAGTTTCTATACATAATTTAATTGCAGTTCAAAACAAATAACTGGACAAATTCTGTGACATGATCCAGAAATCCCTTATCTCTCTCACTATGAAAGGAATTTCTCAACTGTTTTGGGGATCTAAATTTCAACAACTGAGTACCTTTCTAAACCCAAAGTCTACCCCACCTGCTGTTAGCCCAGTATTAGATGAAAGCATTGCACATTTGTCTGTAACAAGCTGAGTGAGATGTTATTTTATGAAAGTTGTTGAGGAAACCTACAGAGCAGCTCTCAGTTTGAGAAGGCAATTTAATGGATCATGAAGTCACAAACCAGCATGACAGACCTTCAATATTTTTCACCAGTAAAACTGCTGAAAAAACTCCTCACTAAAACAAAAAGCCCAGCATGTAGTAAAGAGCAAGGGCTGCAGAGCGGAAGGGCCTAATAGGGCTCCCAGAGGGTGTGCAAGAAAACAGATCTACTTGACAGCCTGCTGAAAGCTCTGCTGTTTAAAATTGCCTTTAGTATGAGACTAATAATCTCCAATTTTGCAAGGAAATTAGTGGATAAAATCCAGTTTTGCTGTAAATCTAGATGTTCCAGTTGCACAGTTTTACAGCCATGTTCAGGGCTTTTTCCATGAGGCTGGGGACAGGCTGACACCAAGGGCTGGGACCAGGCAGTCATTCCTGGGTTGCCAGTTTCCTGGTGGACCTTGACTGGAAGCAGCTCCTGGGTCAGGTCACTGTCCCTTGGGAGCACACACAGCCATGCCAGTCATCCCTGGGGGTTGCATTCGGGGCCCCTAAGTTTGTATGTAAAGGGTTTCTGCTCAGCAGTTTCTCTCTTTTGGTCCTAATTACAGTTGCAGAACATTTGAATTTTTTAGCATATATATTAAGCGGTGTCTCATAACAAGTTTTTTTTTCACAGGTGAGTAGTAAGGTGAATTCATATCCAAACAGATGTATTCTCTGGATCACAGAAGGGAGGTGTTGAGCTGCAAGTAGGACAGACTCAACAAAACAAAATAGCAAGAGCTTGCCACACTTACACTGCTAGTGTGTCAGGTTGCAGAGCCGAGCTGAACCACAAATGATTGCATAGTAAGGTGTATTTTCCTCCTTTTTAGTGGAGCATATATACACAGATAGATTATAACAGTCTTTATGTAAGCACAAATTCTTACCCCTCTCTCCTCTACAGGAGTTAAGTAAGCTTTGTTGAAAAACTCCCAGACTTCCAAAGAAAAATTGAAGTGTTTGTGCTGGTAATTTTCATTTCTGCTCCCTTCTTCATGATTATTTTAACCAGTGCAGTGGAGTTATTTTCAGAGGCACCAAGCCAGAGAATCATTGCACTCAGCTTTCATGCTGTGAGATGGAGCATTTGGGTTTGAATATGAATTTGATAGCAGCAACAGTAGCAGTGGGAGCTTTATCTGTGAAAGGGAGTCAAAATGGAGCAGAACTGAGAACTCCATCAGCAAGAGAGTCTGTTATAGCTGTGCTGCAGTGCTTCAAGTCCTTTCTTTTTCCCCTCTTAATCAAGTGACAGAAAACATGTTCCTGCCTGGCTCAGCACTTCTAATCTAGGCATGCTGTAAAAACACAAAGCCCTTGATAAATGTTGGCCTCTACTAATTTGTGTCAAAAAGAACAAAGGTTCTATAACTAGTTTGAGGGTCTGTAAGTACTGATTTGGGTTGAAATGCTAAACTATAATCTAATTTCCTACATTTTCATCTAATTATTTGCAAACTAATGAAAACTAGCAGGAGACCAGCTAAGGATTAGGGAGAATGTTTCTCACAGGGAGAGGCAGGTGCTTTTGCAGGCAAATAGTAAGCTGCCAAAGCGAAGCTCTTAGGCTCTGAAATCCACAGAAAATCCTCACATGGTGTCCACTCAGGTCACTTTTATAAACTGTCCTTGAAAAAGAGAAAAGTTCACCTGCTCAAATACAACCGTGCTGGAGAAGATCAAAATTAATTTAATCAGAGAAGCTGAAGCAGTGTGGGAAATCCATCCTGCAGGGCAGTTCATGGGCTATGTTCACATGGTAGTCATGGTACCTGTACTTCATACTGCCCTAATGGATCACTTGTCGTATGATCAATGCTTGCTGATATGTCTTTAAACAAAATTAGGTCAAATGGTCTTTAGATATTTTCCCCTTTTTATTATTCTCATCAGCCTTTGATTGTTTTTAAGGAAAATCAGGGGTTTTTTTCATTCATTATTTTTTTTTTTTTCCCTAGTTCCCTTCCTTTCCCTCCTTTGTTGCCTTGCCTCTGCCTTTCCCTTCCTGTGTGGCTGACCTCAGCCACTGACCTGCTGGATGAGTGAAACTGGCTCTGAGACACCTGCCACTCTTCCCATGGTTTTAGTGACCCTCATTTTAGGGACTCCTTACAGGATCTTACTCATGCTTCCTATTGCCTGCTGCTCATTCTGTGCCCCTTTTGTCTGCCTCCCTCCCTTCTATCCTATGATCTGCTCTGTTGTGATTTACACTGTCCTTGAGGGATTCTCTTTGCTTCTTTCTGGCTTTCCTTTGAGGAATCACAGAAGATTCTGACTGAGACAACTGGCTGACAGACCTCTTTAATTTAATTCATGCCTTCTCTTGGCACCTAGGGGTACCAAGCCAGTTTTCCCTAAAAACATTCTTCCACTATGTTCTTTACCACAGAGCACAACTAAAGGGACACAAAGCTGAATGTAACCTTTGCTGAGGCATCTGTAGGTTCCTATATTCAGCCTTCATCTGAACTTTGCAGCTTCTGTCTAGCAGGACTTGTTTTTTCATACTGATTTTTAGAGATAGGGTTCTTACCGTACCTGTCCTTTCACAGTATTTATCCTCTTTTTTACAAGAACTGTACTCACAAAGTGTATCTTACTCTTTATTTTTCTACATATCCACTAGTAACCATTTTTGGAGCGGGATATAAAAATGGCTTTTGGCTTAAACCAGATAGGTAGCCTAAGTGCGTTCTTCGCTTCTGATATGCTTCACAAATTCTGCTTTAATCAGTTGTCCTAACCTATTCTTTTGACCCCATTTTTTTATGTCTACAACTTAAACTCGCAGTTGTGTTTTAGCCTTTAGCTTTAGAATGTTGATACTTTCAAGCATATGCTTCTGTATGGGCATTCATGTCTGTCTTGCCCAAGATATGAATCCTAGCTCTGTGTGAACTGGTCCTGTAAACTCTTGAGAGCTGGGACCATCATTTTGTCCTGCGCAAGCACTGCATATACTTGGAGAGCCCGTAGTGCTCTGTAGTCCTCACCTCTGTAGCGCTGCCCAGACCATCAGTAAAGGAAGAGGATTAGGTGAAGGAAGTCTGGCAGTTCTGGGATAAAAAATAAATGCTGGCACCCAAGTGATTTAGAAAATATTGCAAGAGCCCTCTGAAGTTTATATGTTGTCATCCTGTTTTTCTTTATATTATTCAGTGACTAATTACTTCGGGGGGAAGTGGGGAGGAGAGGGTGGGGGAGTGTAAGAGGAAAATAAATGTTGCTCTCACTATTATGCAAAGATGGCACAGTTCCAAAGTGGTAAGCTGTAGTTGCCACGTGCACAGCATTCTGGACAGGACACTGTAAGTTACTGACTAGGAAAATATTAGTAATGGTAAAAAGATCCACTAGTAAGAGAAAATTCACAAGGTAAAAATTATGACACTATTAATATGACTCTATATGTGAAGGACAGATAAACACCCTGATCAGATTCTTGTCAAATATTAAGACAAAAGCTCCAACTTCTATAGTGCAGTTATATTTGATGGAGTATGTAGCAGAAGTATAGAAACATGATTAAGTGAGGTTTGTCACTTCCTGCAGCTTTGTTTGCACATTTCTTAACAGGAAGGCAGTACTTTGGGGGCATTATGATGTGAACTAACTTCTTACTGCATTTCATTAATTGATTTATGTGATATTTGGGACCAGTGAATGATGATGTCTTAGAAGCTGGATTTTCCGGATATATTTTTATATTTTTGTAGAAAAGAACTAAAAGGGCTACATTCCTTCTTTCTGCTGCAATTGAATTGTTTTAAAATAAGTATGCCTCATATATATATATATATACTGGTCATTCAGTATATATGTTTCACTCTAATTCACTCCAAAGGATCTATTAACAAGAGCCTCAGTTACCCTGCCTCAGAGGCAGATCATAACACTTAAACTCAAACATTGAAGCTATTACAAGCTCAGGGAGTAATTGAATATGGATCACTCTGAACCCTGACAATGTGTGAGAAGGAAATTATTGTTTTATGACTCTATCCTGTAAGTAAACTTTTAAGCAAAATTCTAGATAGTTTTAAACCCACTACTTACACATATTCATGTGTCTTATAAACCTTTTTTAATTGTTTGGCTCTGTGATTTTTTAATTCAAATTTTAGCACAGACAAGTTTGAACTTCCATTCTCAGTTCATTTTGAACTACCATTTTCTCTTTACTTGTGTTTTAAAAACCAGGCAGTATGTTAAGAGGGTTATAAAACAGGCTTTTCCTCCTAGGTTTATATTTTATTAGAAAGATAATGGCAGAGCTCTGACGCCTTGGGGCTCCACAGACAGCTCTAGAAGCACTCTCTAAGTAACAGACACACCAGCGCAATTTTCCTCGTGAATTTACATCATAATGATTTTTCTTTCAGTCTCAAGTAAATCTTGGCATCGACAGACACCACCAAAAAAAAATCTCTTTGTATCCAGGCACAGTAAATTGCAAAAACACAGCCTGGTGTAGATATCATGCTAAAGTTGTAAATTGAAATGAAATGTAATTTTTTGCTGTAACAGTTCATCATGCAAAGACATTATTGGTTCTGTTGGTAGAGTAAGCCACAGGACTGGGCCTGCCCAGTGACACAGCTCAATGAGAACTCATATTTCAGGAGATTTAGCTAAAACTCAACTTTCTGTTTTCTCAGGTTGTGGCTGTTTTATTCTTTCTGGCCAGATATTGTATGACCCTTCAGCTCCTTGCTTTACAGTTCAAGCGCACTGGTTTTGCTTTCGACCACAGCTTTTTATTCAGCCCTGATACCCCACACTCTGCCTGATGATTCACAGAATATCTGACCCTCAGTGTTGTCAAGCAGCCCAGCTTCTCCCCAGATTTCCTGTTCTTACAGAAGGCACTGTCAAGAGCTTTGCTGGGCTAGAGCTGCAGCCAGGAGACATTGCAGAAGCAGAGCTCCAACTGTGGTTGTTAACATGAGATGTCACTATGAAATGGCCTTGCTAAGTTTTACAATGACAGGAGGGAAAAAAAGGGAAATTAGTCCAGGCAGCCGAATGGCAGAAAACCAATTAGATAAACGGTCAGCGAGGGCTTGGCACTGCTGCCAAAATGTTGCAGATCTTGTTTCTCTAGCAGCTACTCTGTGAAGGGAAGGGTGGCTAACTATCCTGCTCTTCTAATCAAAAGACTTTGGCTACTACTTCTATAAAATTTGATGCCTATAAATAAGCAAAGTGATGTCAGAGAAAAGTGAAGAGAACAATGGCAAGAAAGGGTGGTTGTGGAAAAAGACTGAAGGAAGTGATTGCATTAAGTTCAGAAAACAGAAGATTGACTAAAGGATATGATTGTTTTGACATACTGAAGATTTTTAGGAAGTGAAACTCTACCTGTTTTTTTCCCCATGCTACGGTAGAAGCAGGCCAAGAGCCAGTCTCTCAGGAAAAAGGACTTCGTTTTTCCCCTGCCATCTGAAAGGACAGTCACTGCAGGAGGCTATCCTAGGAACTGTGAAATCTCCTTAAGCGGATGATAAATAAAAAGCAAGCCACTTTTATTTTGGAATGGAGTAAAATGACTTTAAGCACAGATTCACAACAGCTATTGCTTGGTTTGATATAGCTAAGATTCCCAGAGGCACAACCTGCCTCAACCACCCAAGCCTCAAGCCTTGGGGCATCACTGCCATCACAGCTCCCCAGATCTCTCATCGCACATTTAATCAGACTTAATCATCAGGTCATATTTCTTACTCTTCAGATTTGGGTGAGAAGGCAGCCTGGATTTGTGTAAACCAAAAATACCGGTGAGGTTTGTTAAGCTAGAAATATTTGTATTAGGAAATGTTTGCTCAGAGTTTACGGCTACATTAGGCCCATGGAAATATAGTGTTATGTGATCCCGACATGCACAGTAAAGATTCAATGATGTGTGGGGCAAGTTGTGGTGAGGCTCATGGTGCAGCTCTGTGGTGACTGACAAGGAAATCATCCCCCACCTTCTGGTGTTAAACAGCATCCATCAATAGGTATCCCAGGCTAGGATTTGCAAGTCCTGTTGTGTTTTTGCCAGAAGCTGTGTGGTTTTGCCCTGGATTAGCCCTCTAAGACACACACACACACACACGCACACATATGCATATTTAGTGACTGATCAGACCATATTTATAGCCTCTCTCCTTTCTCCCTCCCTTCTTTCTCTGGTATATTTCAATGATTTCTGCTTTTAAATCAAGCTCCTATTCTCAGGTCCATTTGAATACTACAGACAGGTAAGGTGAGGTAAAAGGACAACGTTAATTCCTGAATGCTAATTCCTGAATGCTCTCAGGGCGCTGTGGAGACAACTGAGGAGGACTGTGATCAGGCCAGTGGGTGGCAACTGCTGCTGGAAGGAGACCCCAGACCCATTTCTCCTCCAGCACTTTCTCCTTCTTAATGTTTTTTGGGGTTTTTTATTAGACAAACACTCTGCTAAGCCATCAGCAGGTAGCATGTGGCTGTTGTTTTACTTTAAGTAGCTTCTACATTCAGATCAGCAAGATCTACTGAAACGTCTGTCTTATATTTCTGCACCTAGGTAAGGAGATCTTCAGGGAAAATTGTGAAGAATATCTATTTATTACCTTCTTGAAAGAGGAATTTGCAGTTGTTTCCTATCTACTTGCCTTTCAATGCAAGGAGAGAATCTGCCTGAAGCAGGACAGCGCTGAGCAGAGCTGGGCTTCTGGAAAAGCCATTCACCTCACAATAACTCTTGGAAACTGTTTATTCATACAATGTGTAGAAAAAAGCCACAAATAGTTTTAATCTGAGGAAAATACAAGTGCATTTGATATGAAGGAGAATCTTTATCACATATTCTTAAGGATGCTTACAAGACTGGGGTATTTCCCTCCCAATACAACTATCCTCATCCCATTGGAAGATAAAAGAAGACTTATTCCAAATGCAGCTGTATGCAGACAGCTGAAACTGGAGGAGCTAAGTACATAAAAACGTTCATCCCCTTGGTGATCAGGGCTTGTTTTATCAGTAACCTGTGATCACTACAAGAAAGACCTTAGCGACAGCATCACCTTGAACCTGCCATTTCTCGGTTTCTCTCTTGGGATATCTTTTTTCCTTAAGTCTCTATATTTCTTTGCGACAAAACAGTACCTTTTTAGAGGTACTTTATTCCTGAACTAAGATACCATCTGGAAATGGTCTTAGTGTGATGCAGAATCAACTTGCAAGTAAACACAAATGTTAACGTAATGTAAAGTTGTGACAAAGCTGTCAGAGTGAAAACATGAATGTAACAGCTTAATGTAAAACATGGCTGTTTTTGCTTACAGTGTTCCATCAGTATTTACTTTGTTTTTTTCACAGGCTGTTTTTCTCTGTGATCAAGATGACAGCAGTCCCTGCATCTCACACTGTTCCTCTATTAAACATCTTGTGTCATTCTACAGCTTATTTTGATGAAATTTGTTTAAACCTCTGAATCAACAGAGAATTGCCAAGTTTTTTCTGGCACTTTCTATGGTTTCATGACTGAGGCTGATTAAAACATCGCAAACACTTATCTTCTCTTCTCAAAATCACCTGAAAAAAGACAAAAATGCTTTTAGATAATTTTATCCTCCCCTATATAGTCGTGACTTATTCCTGAAGCATAGGACCCCATTTGCTGGGCTTTGAGCCTCTTTAAACATAAAAGTTAACTAAAAATTATAACTATACCTCAGTGTCAACTTAATTATTCCATATCTTAGAGGTGTGATATAGAACCCAAAAGTCTGGTGATACAGCATGACAAGTGTCTTCCTTTTTGCTGCGGACTGTGACCAGTGTAGACCAACCCTTTCCTGCCTCCACGGAGCTCATGAGCTGTCAAGCTGCAGAGCTAACCCACCTCACTGGGAACAGGTCAGTACACAACACAGAGGAACTCCTGTGTGTGCTTGGCATCTCCAACTTCAGATGTCTGCAGGAAGCTGCCTTTAGAATAAGTCTTTTCATGACAGGCTTCTGACTTGCTCTAGAATTGCTTTGAAAGGCAAGATACCCTGTTTTCTTTTGTCCATGGAATTGCCATTTTTTCATGGAAAGATAACAAGAAGAACCTGTGAAGAGCTCCTGAGCAAGAAGAAAAAGAATGGCAGCTATTTAATACGGGAGAGTGAGAGTGTGGAAGGAGCCTTATGTCTCTGTGTTTTGTAAGTACCCTAATACTGATTTTTTAATGAGTTTTCAGTTGGATCCAAAGACAACAATCATCTTCTCTAGGATTAATAGTTCTTCCCTGATATTGACAGACTCCAAGGGAGTGTGGCTATGTATTCAAGTAGTGCTGGTTGCTTTAGGTTTCCTTTACAGTGACTAGTGAGAGGGTGACCTTTCCAAAAAAAACATTTTAAGTGACAGATGATAAATGGGCTATAAGCTGGTGATGCTGGTCTCTCTCTGCAGACAATAAGGGGAGCCTAAAAAAATAGCTCAGCCTGCCAAAACATGCTAAGAACTCTTGCTAACCATGAGTTACTTACTCAAAGTAACTGCCTCTGAAATGATGAGTAAACAGCATTTTAGCACTGTTGAGACACTGAAAAGTCTCATGGCATGTTACAAAACACTTCCTTCTTTGTAGAATTTCTGTCTGATGAAAGCTCAGCCTTGTGTTTCAAAGGAATTTTACCTGATATAAGAACACAGGTTGAGGCTGAAAATTACTAAGTTCTGTTTGAATTCATATGACAAATCCACAGATAAGATGGGCATAGAAAACTGCTATTTCTCATCTGAAGCTTTAATTACTACAATTAAAATTTTATTATCTTCTTTTTCTGTAGGGAATAGCAATTTTATTTCCCTTTTTTACACTTTTCGTATATAATTGATCTGTTCGTAATGCATTCAAACTTTAAAAACTAGAATCTAGGTCCTTGTTTGAACCTATGAGGTTTTGCACTCTCATTGAGGATACGCTTGAGTGTGACACGAAAACGCTCTAACACATTTAATTAGTTTAAAAATATGGGGAGATGATTTATCAATCACTAAAAATGAATTTCCTATAAAATAAATGAAGGGAAAGGGGAGAAAAAGGGAGAGAGAAATGGAGTAGATGAGTAAAAGAAAGGAGGTCTGCAAAATAACAGAATGAGAAGAGACACAGCAAGTGGGGGACAAACAGAGCCCTCAGCAAGGGAGCTACAGGAACCTGCTCCCTGACACATTGGAAGAATGTTCTGTTAATCAGAACCTGGGTTAAGCTTTGCGCCACACCAACACAGTTCCTTTTCCTTTCGTCTTTTTTTTTTTTTTTTTTTTAAGGGCAAAGTAGATTTGCCTTGTGATGCCTTGCAGACATACTTTGGCCTGTCACATCTGCCTGACACGGTATTCTGTGAAGGCACATGAAAAATCATGTGACTTGCAGTTTGCCTCTGTGGGTTTTAGTGTTAAAAGCTGATAAAAACTGAGGTGTTTAGTGGATTTGACTATAATCCTGACATGAACAAATGCTGTAGTTAAACTGCGAGAGTGGCAGCAGTGGTGCACAGATGGTGGCTTGCACAGGTCAGAGCAAGGCTTGTGTTCAGACAGCACATGGGATGGTGTTCCCAGCCAGTGCACTGGCTGAGAATTGCCTCACAAACTGGGCTGCCTGGCAGTGGTTCACTAGGCAAACTGCCCTAAAACTGGGGGCAATCAACACTGAAAGTCTCAGTGACGTTCAAAGGCAACTTTTGAATTAGAACCGCGTCTTAACACCTTGTTCAGCACCTAAGATGGTTGATGTGCAAACTGATAAACCCTTCTCAAATTAACTGATCTGTGGGCAGAGACACTGATCCACTTGCTAAAGCAAACAAACAAACTTTCTTGTCCTTTTTTTTTGGGATGGGGAGGGGAGTGCACTCAGATGGAGGACCTGAGAGTCAGAACAGTGGGACCAGCTCAAATGCATCCCTCCTCTAATCAGGCAAGGTGCACAGCCCTGCTGATACACCTTCCTCCACAGCACACTGTCTCTTTGATCTAGAATTATCCCAGGTCTCTGACAGTGCCTCAGTTCAGACCTACTGTTTTTGCTACTGTTCTTCTTGTTCAACATGCAATTCTCCCTCCCACTTTGCTTTTCTTCCAGACTGAACATTTTGATTGTTTGTACCCTACTACTAGCTCTTGATAAGCATTTAGTAGTTAATGAGGAAACAGAAGTTTCTATTTTAATGGTAGTTTCATGTTCATTTAGTAAAAATTACAGTACCTGAATAATATCCAGCTGAATAATTTTAAAATTTAGTTGATCAGTAAAGAAAAAGTTTCAAAAACGATTCCTGGTATGAGCACCCACATTTATAAAAATACTCTTCAGCAAGGAACAGGTGGATTTCCACAGGTATCTGAAAAAGGCAAAAACCAAAACATGCATCCTTGTGATACCACTCTTTGAATTCAAATAAATCTGTTATAACTGGAAATGTTATTCTGATCTCAGTTCATAGTAACTTTTTTTGCAGAACGAAGTAGTTTATATTTAGAGTAACCCTTCATTTCTGTGCAAGTCCCCTGAGCAAGTTTTTTGCCTCAAGATTTTCCTTCTTGTGACAGTTCACTTCACATAGCCACACAGGTATAACTGAAGTCCCCCTGATGAACAGCCACACCAGTTAAAAAGACTTGTTTTCAGATGCTGCTCCCCCCTCTCACCAAGTTCCTCACTTATTTGTGATGCATATTTTCTTGCAACTCTGCTACCTTTTTTGATCAGTCACGATCTTCAGTTCACCTCCTGAATTGCTGCTACTGTGCTATCTGATAAAGCTTTTATTTCTGTTGACAAAAGATATCCAAATACATCAGTAGCCTCAGTGTTCAAACACTTGCATATTATAAAAAATAACAATAACTAAAACCCTAGGAAATGCAAAGGAAGACTATTGTTCTTAGAAGTAGGAGCCATGCTGTCATTTTCTGGGCACTGGTGACTGGAGGCCATTTTCTGCCAACAACTCTCCAAGAATTCAACAGCCTTCTTGTGACAGAAATGCAAAATGAAGGTTAGAGCAATGAGGAAGATAAGAGAGAGATGAGAAGAGGTGATGTCTGTGGAATCAAATTATGCTTATTAAAGGTTTGTGTTAGGCTTAGTTTACATGTTCTTCGAAACTCCTGGTTAGAGTAATCTTGTATTTCAAGATATTAAATCTTCACTCATTAAGTGATCTCTAGGATATCTTCTCTTTTGCTTTTCTGTCTCTGCCTCATTTAATTCTACTGCACTTCTCATGTCTTTAATACTGTTTGTATATATGTCTACTTTGTTAATGTGATGTACTACATACACAATGTTTTTCACAGCTTTGAGGATCTCATCTACACTTACCGTATCTTCAGGGAACACCAAGGACATTTTAGAATACAGGTGAGTAACTCTCATTACATCTCTAAAGCTTGCATTAAGGATCATAGATTTTTTAAAAAATCGTAAATTAAAAGATCTTATATTCATCTATCATCAATGATCATTTTAATCTATGATCATAGATTTAAAAAAAAAAATCCATAAACACAACACCATAGAAAATATTTTCAAGTTTGCTCTCTACTCAATTCTTATAAGCCCAAAAAGTAGCTCTTGTGCTTGTAGAGTTTCCTTATAATCTAAGTGGCTCTGTTATTTATTAACCAGCCACTTTCTCATTTGACAATTTCTTTTTGACAGCACTGATAAAACATCTATTACTTTACTTACTTTCTTCTAATTACCTTTTTTCTACTTGAAAGTGTTGCTATTGCATGCAGCATCTCATAGGGATCTGGGATACTGCAATGATCTTTTTGATTTAAAGAATCTATAATTCTGTGCCACTGTGAGGCACCTGAAGTGACGCCAAATAATGCTGCTTATTCAGGTAAAACAACTTTAAGAGAGACTGATGCATCGATCAAATCCCCAGGCAATGTGAAAGGACATCTAAAAGCTGCCTTATTCCCCTGCTTGTAGCAGGACAGCCAAGAAGACTGCCAATATTAAGCAGCATTTAAGTGGAATAAGGAAATCACTTCATAAAGAACACTCCAAGCTCTCATATACTGTTAATTTATTGCTTATTAGTGGTTTTGCCTGTGTATGAAAGACAAAATTTCCCATGAAGAAGAACAGTCTGCTGACAAAAAATATTCTGTTTTGGATCTAAGCCACTCTACTGGGGTTATGCTGTCATTTCTGTCAGCAGGTAACTCAGATATTTTTAGACTTTTCAAATATTTTCAAAACTTCCTTATAAAGTTTTGCCAATAATGTGAAAGAAGAATTAATTTTTTAAAAATTTTAAGTCAGATCATTTTGGCTTCATAATTGACTGAAATAATATATTGATGGTGAGGAGATTGGGTTGTTTTTTTTTAAGGCCAGATTCAGCTATGAGCTTTCTAGCGTGCAGCAGGCTGGCCCCAAGCAGCACCCCCACAGCCGCTCACTCCCTCCCTCCTTAACAGGACAGGGTGAGGGGAAGAGAACACAAAGAGCAAAAGTGAGGAAACTCCTGGACCAGATACAGTACAGTTTAATAGGTAAAGGGGTAAAGCAAAGATCATGCACACAAGCAAAGCAAAAAAGAAGTTTAGCAACTCCTTCCCATCAGGAGGCAGATGTTTAGTGACGTCCTGGAAAGTGAGGCCTCAGCACACACATATCCACAAACGTCCTCCCTTTCCCTAAGCTTTTATTGCTGAGTACAGTGTCAGATGGGGTGAGATGGGATAGCCAGCATCTTGCCGACCCCCAGCCTACTCCCCAGGGGAACCAAGTGCAAGAAAGAGACATCCTTAATGCTGCATGAACACTGTTCAGCAACAGCCAAAACGTGGCTGTGTTATCAGCGCTCTTTCAGTCACAAATTCAGAGCATCGCACTATGTAGGCTGCTATGAAGAAAGTTAACTCATCCCAGCCAGACCCAGTACACAGAGGCATTGGTACCCAGTCCATCCAGAGCTGATGGAAGATGAAGGATGCAGAAAACCAAAGAAAACAGGTATGTTTCTTTTGTTAGCTAGGAGATTAAGTGAACCAAAGCCCCGTTCTTCTTTAATGGCTCCTAGTAGGCTGCTCACTGTCTGTCACTGCCCTGAAGTCACAGCACCATAAAGTCTGTGCACAGATCCCTGCAGGGCTGAGCTGCAGGAGCAGTTCAGTCCTGTCCTATGAACCCACACTTAAAGAGCAGTTTTCTGCACACAACCTTTGCTTGCCAATGCTGATCTTTTGTAAAAGTTTGGGTTCTGTTTGTCACCTAGTTATTTAAAGGCAACATTTTAAGTGAGAACTAAATATGTTATCCCTAAACTTTTGCTCTCAGACCAGAGTGCAGTGTGTAATGCTGTTGCTTTTCAGCTCTCTGCTGTAGTGGATCGCTGCAGCACACACCTACACCAATAATTTAACTGATGTTCTTTTTGAAAAAAAAAAAAAGATGGCAAGGGAAATTACATTTAGTGCCATAACCATGGCACTAAACCTAGTGTTTTGAGGATGGTGCAATATTCTGTCACCAAACCTGTTAACAAAACAGCTCCTTGGTAAATGAGAAACAACTTATCATTTTTTCCATTTAGGGGACTCCATGTGAAGGAAACTTGCAAACACATTTTGTTATCCTTTCCTTACAGACTTCTGAAGGTGTTCCAGAGAGGACCTTCAAAACATTAAAGGACTTAATATACACTTTTGAAAAGCCAAATCAAGGACTGATAACAAACCTCCGCTACCCAGTGAAGAAACCGAAGGCCTTGCGAGGAAGCCAGAAGCCCAAGTCAGGAATGGACAGCATTTATGATGGTGAGAAACTTAACTCTGCCTTTGTGGTCTTTTTAAACCTGACAACATTGACAGGTTTGCGGTTAATACTTGCTAAATGTCTTCTTGCATGGACAGAAGTTTTACATCCTCCCTTCTCTCTTATGTTCACTGAAATGGTTATTCTGAGCTCACAGATTACTTACCCTCACCGGCTACAAGTGAACAAATTTAAATTGCTAGAGATACACAATGATGAAAAAGCTGCCTGTAGCTCTCTCGTTCATGAATGTTGATGCTTCTTGGCTGGAAAAAGCTGAGAACCAGTTTTACCCAATGTGCTTCAGCCCTTGCCCTTCACTAGGGGTTGAGGCTGTCCTTTACCTTTGTCCAGGTTGTAAGATATTTTTATATCAAAACTTACTCAGTTAGTTCTAAGTTTGTAAGCATGTAAGTAAGACAGCTTGTGATTTGTACTCAAACATGACTACTTGATAACAAGCATACAGCCTTGTGCTCAGGATCACAGCTTTGGAACCAGAGTTCAGCCTCTCATTGCTCTCCTGCTAATTTATGTTCATGAGTCCCAGGGGTAGGAGGAGGACATGATGCTTCTACTTGACTGAATTATGCAAATGGATACAATAAAGACAGAGGTTCTCATAAAGCTTTAGACTGTGTTGTATAGCCCCATGTCACTCTTACATCATCGTTTTGAGAAGCATGACTGCAGATACTGTTGGTAACTTTCTAGTATCTCTCACGCCATTCTTCATGTTCCTGCTGTGCAACTCTCAGCTGCAGCATCCATCAGGCCATGGGCTGCAAAATAACCCTAAGACTGTTCCATGACCTCTGGCAGAGTGTGCTGACAGCCCCAGCCAGGGGACACATGAGCAAGGGAAATCCTTTCGTTAAGCACAGATATCACAAAGGAAACAAAACTTTGGAGCCTCCACCCTGCCCTGTGATTTGCATCTCATGCCCAACAGCAGCTCAGCATGGTGGTGTGGGGAGTGTTATGAGCCGGTTATTAAAGTTATTAAAGTTATTAGAAATGCCTCTGCCTGAATTAAGGTGCAAACGAGACCATAGGCCAGTGACAATAGTATGGACTTTATTTGATAGTAAATATGAGAGAGAGAGAGAAAAAAACAAAAGGAGAGTAAAAAAAGGAGAAAGGAGAAAGAGGTGGGGGTGTCAGAAAGAAAATGACAGAAAATATCACCACCCCGTGGATCCCAACAAAGTTCCATTTATCCTCTCCAGCTGGTCTTCTTGGTGGTGAAGATCCTCCCAGAGCACATAGAATCCCATGGGTTAATATACACTCAGGCTGGGTAGGAAAACCCAGGCAACTCCCTTGGGGTTGGGGAGAGGAGTTTGCCATTGTCTCTTACAACAGACTCTGGGGTTTTTGCATCACATGCAGTTCTGTGGTGCAAGGTTTCAGGAATTACTCTGGGGGGCACTTTGGGGGGCCTTTGATGGATTAAGGCACCCCCTTAGCTGCCTTTCACGTGAATGTCCCACAGATATGGCCTGTGGAGTTGGGGTTTCCACATCTGGGCCAGTTTGTGTAAGGGAGGATGGGTTCACTGCCTCTGACATGTCGAAACTTCCTCCCCTCACCTCGTTTCTGTGCAAACCTGCTCCCAGCAAAGGGGTCTGTGGGCTACAGCCTCCCCCACCCGGAAAGGAGGTAGAGATGATTCTTAGCATGGCTGCTGGGTTTGGTTCACATTCTCTTCCTTGTTTATTTGTTTGCTTCAGGTGATTGAAGAACAGGTTTTCCCTTTATCTAATCTCAGCAGTTTGACTTTCAAAGTTCCAGTCAGGCATCTTTAGGGAGGCTTCTTCGGTTGTAGCTTCTTTATGCAGTGTTTGTTATAATGGGCAAAACTTTACATCAAAGTTTGAGGCACGAACTATTTCAGTCTCTGACAGGCAGCACCTCTGTGCTGCAGTCTCTGGGGTTTCACAAAAGAGCAGTGCAACCACTCTGGCCAAGCTCCCCGAGCATGGCGTGCACTGAGCTGCAGTTTTGGGGCCTGAGCTCCAGAAACTTTGCTGAGGGGAACTCACAGAGACACATTTCCCATGTCATCCTCATTACCCCGTCGCCTGTATCACAAGGCAAATATGCCACATTTGCTCTAAAAATGTTTTTATGGTTTCTTATCACTGCTGTTCCAGGGAGACTGAAAATACTGCAATAGCACGGATTTGTTTTTAGGTAGAATCAGGTGTAATACATATTTTATTTTTAGTCCTGCAATAAAAATTTTTCTAGACGATGCACAGTGTCTTCATCTGGACTCACAAGGAGGAAAACAAACCCTTTCATTTCAATGTCAAAATATGTGCAGTCTTCCATAAAAATGGAGGCTTTTTAGAAATAATCAAACTACTTTGGAATTGTTTTTTTATTAAATTTTGATTTAAATTTCACTTACACAGCATTTCAGACTTCCCTCTCAGGCTGCGTTATTACAAGCCCACAGTGGGGGTATATGCTAAAGTCATGATGGCCCTACCTGAAACACAGGCACTGCCCAGAGCACGGCAGTGCTCCCTAAAGCAAGCACCCGATTCCCCTGTCCCCTCCCTCACGTGCCACCAGCTGCTGGCTTTGCTGCACACGTGGGACTGAGCACTCCACTGCGACCAGCGGAACACCTCAAGGGACTGGGGTCACGATCCTGGTGGTTGGAGATACTTGAGCTTTGTTTTCTAGCCAGGAACAGCTCTTCTGAGGGCAGCTGCTCGAAGAGCAATAGGTTTCCATGGTGGAGCTTTGAGTCCCAAGCATTGAATTTCTGCCTTTTCCCAGGCTTCTCAAAAACCGTAACCGATCTGACAAAGTGTAAGAGACAACAGGATTTTTCAGGCTCTCCTCCTTTAGTTGGGATGAGAACTTTTCTCTTGGGTATTTATTTACAAAAGAAGGGATGTGTTACGGGAGTCAGAGATATCTCAGCTATCGATCTCATTTACCAAGAATGGATGACTTCCAATATTTGACTGTTCCTCAGGAAGGAGGGGGGTCTCATGTGGATACAACTGTTTACAACAATGCTTGCTGGCTCAGAAAAGGCAATGCAAGCTTTGCCTGCAGGTGTGTTCCTGGAGAATCCAGTCCATAGGACAGGGGGCCTGAATGCTGGCCGTGCAATAGCAGAGAGAACACTGAGAAACCAAACTGAGTTACTGATACCTGCCCTGGCATAGGCCTGCTGCTTCCCTTGGCCCTTCAGAAGAGCACCTTGCAATGACATCTTTGTTTGTCTGTATTGATTACTTCACAGAAGTTGATGACAGCGGTGATTACATCCATGTCTTACCCTGAAGGAGCTGCCCCCGCCGGTTTGGGAAGCCGCCGCTCCAGGATGTGCCCCGGCGCAGTGCCTCAGCTGGGGAGAGCTTCCAGCTGGGTGTCCTCTGCTGGAGATCTGGAATTACCCTCCTCCTTTTGCAGACTGTCAGAATAGCTGTATCTTCTACTAATAGATCCAGTACAAGCTATTATGCATGTTTGCTCAGCAATAGAAGTACTTTTTGTAACAGACACATACAAACACACACATTGCTATGGGGGGAAGGTATCTTGTGTCCGTGTATGTGTCTTCTGGTGGTTTTTAGCCAGCAAACTGTCCAAGACAATTGACTGCTAGAGTGAACATTCTGTTAAAAGGCAGCAATATAAATACATTAAATGAATGGGCATAAAGCAGTAATTTATGGCAGAATTGATAGGTGTTGATAAAAACCATATATGACCAAACTATTGGTATTGTAAGATGCTTTAAAAGCCCCAACTCTGTTATTTTGCACATGATTCATGTTACCTCATTGTTGGAGGAGTGAAAGTATTTCAGCAATGTCAAGGAATACTAGCAGTCTTTAGTTCGAATAATGCAAATTAAAATAAAAATGCTGTGCTAAATCCATGCCATAAAAAATTAACCAACCAGAGGAAAATGGTTTGAAATACTTTTAATATTTAGGAATGGTTCTGGCAGATTACAAGAGGACTACAAGTTCTACATGCATGTCAGCATAAACACATTCTTTTCTTAATAGGTTCTGTACATATAGGAATGCTTGCTTCATTTCATTTCATTTTCTACTGCCATTAGTTCTGTATTATGTATATGTTTTTTGTTGTTTGTTTGTTTGTTTTTAATGTAAGAATTTGCTTTAATATTACCCTCAATTTTAAATATTTAATAAATACTTTCGTTCTGAAGGTGGCCTGCAACTAGCAGCCACGGCCAGAACTAGAATGTATGTCTTGAGTCTTTCAATCACTACTACAGACTCCCTCGCCATTTGAGACTGTGAGGAAGACATTTGTATTGGTTGTATGTTTAAGACTCTTCACAAATTATTTATGTATTTTAATGGGTACTACTAGTTCGTTTTTTTTCTATTATGCTTCTTTCACACCATTATTTGTCAAAGGAATTTTAGACCTTCCAGTGCTTTGGACTTCATTATGAATTTAACAGTGCTGCAGAGTTTTTGGCTCCAGGCTCAACTCATATTTGTAGCATGAGGAAGAGAAAAAAAAATACTATTAATCAACCCTAGAAACACCAAGAAATACTAAAATATGTGTCCAGAACTTCATTAATCGAAAAGAAAGTAGTTGTCCATGAAAAATGGTACTATGGGACATAAACACCCCAGGCCTTGCTCTGTAGAAGCATAGCACTGAGGCATCTCTTTACTTGCAGAATCCAGCAGCCTGTCTGATAGCTGGTTATCACAGGGACCAGAGTGAGGAGCTGCTGTGCTGAGACACCCCACTCCAGCAGCATGGTCCTTAACAAAGCACAGCACTGCAGTTTTTCTGAAATGGCAGTCTCAGCAGTCCCCCAGGTGCTCAGTCACACTGATGTTCAGTCTTGGGAAAAGGCCGAGTGACAAGGAATCCCAGCCCGTGCCTCACGATGGCTACTGAGTGATTCTGGTGGCTTAGCAGGGGACAGGGGCTGGACTGTGGTGCCTTTCAGGTGGCACTTGACAGCGTGTTTTGGACTCAGATTTAAAACAGTTGTGGTGGCTGCAGCTGCGGCATCCAGGAGTGAGAGTGACCCCAAGCTCACGCTCCAGTCACTTCTCCAGCGTTCCCTTGCAGCACTCATGTGAAGCAGGGAACACGAGAAGGATCAAGGAGTTAAACGAGGAAAAAGAGACACAATAACATTTACATTACATTCACATTGCTCGCCTGCACTTTACTGCAATATTTGTCCTATTAACAGTATAGGGAAATACAGAGACCAATACAGACATTCCTACACCTATTTGCAGGCCTAACACGGCAGAAAACAATCCGTGCACGAGTTGACAAAACACGTTCAACAGCTTCACACAGCAGCATCTACCCACCGACATCTCAAAGGCGGGTGGGTGAGTGCGCGTGTGTCCATGCCGGGGCGCTGAGCAGTGAGGGGGCGGAACCTCTTGTACCTCTGGTACACTCGAAAGGTCCGAGCACATGGTGTAAGGAAGAACATGGCCCAAGAAAGGGACGATCCCGGTGTCCCGGGGCTCCAACTGCAAGGGGTACGAGGAAAGGACTCCTGCAGCGGCGCAGACGGGGGCGGGGGGCGGCTGTGCCCGCAGCGGCCCGCGGGGCCGGGTCTCGGGGCCGCGGTTCGGTCCCCGCCATCGCCGGACACCGCCAAAACTACACCTTCCCGCGGGAGAGGCCCACAGGGGGGAAGGGGAGGCTAGCTCCTGGCCGGGCTTAAGCCCTCCCCAGAGGAGTAGAAAGATTAATGGCGACTAGAAGGACAGCAGGAAGGAGAGGCAGGGCTGCGGGCGCCAGGCGGGAACCGACAGCAGCCCCAATCGGCTGGGCGGCTGGAAGGCTCAGCTCACCCCATCCACATGGAGCTCCGCTTAGGGAAAGCATCCCTCTGGATCGGCCCGACCACACGTCAGCCCTACAGCCGGGCCCACCGTGGCTGCTGCCCGCGCCTGTCTCCCTGAAGCAAGATGGCGGCGGCGGCGTCTCCCGTGGTGCTCAGTGGCCGCGGCGTCACGGCGGCGGCGGGAAATGCGAGTGCGGCCAGGGCGGAGGGGCCGCGCCGCCATGGACGCCCCGGGCTGCATGAAGGCGCTGCTCCTCGCAGCCACCGAGTACCGCGCCGCCAAGACAGCGCACAACGCCGCGCTCCTGCAGCGCAGCCTGGAGGTGGGCGCGGGGCTATTGTAATGTTTTGTGGTGTGTTTGTGTGTTTACAGAGGTGTGTTGCGAGTCTCTGTGCAGCCAGGGCAAGCAGATAGCGTGTGTGTGTTATAAGAGACTTATTTCTTTATTTGCCCCCAAAATTCTGGTCCGTGTGAATAATTTCACAGCTTAAAAAATAGCGTAGGAATGACGAACTGGTCTTGTATCTGGAGTTTTCCAGTTCCGTGCAACATATATTCAAACGTGTTTTCTGCTAAGGAGATGGGCCAGTGCATTTCCCTGAGCTTCAGGTACAGCTTTGTGTACAACTTACGTGGTGCCTTTGAATTAATCTCCAAGTTACCTTTTTCAAATACAGATTTCTTTTAATTGCTAGAACGTTTATATGAGAGTTACTATCTCGCTTTGCTTTCTTCTCTGTGTCGCTTGTAAAGGGACACAGAGGGAATACTCAAAACCAACGTTATGTGGCTCCATGATGCAAAATATAAATCGCGTCTACCTGTATTGGTGTGAAGTTACATTGCTGCAGTTGAGTAAGGAAGGTTGTTTTTCTCCTTTCATCTCCAGGTAATCTCTGGACTGAAGCTTACCCGTTTTTTTGCCTCAAACCAGATTCTACCAAGTGAATGTCTCAGTTGCCTTGTAGAGCTCCTGGAGGACACTAATATAAACCCTTCCCTGGCCTTGTCCGTGGTTACTTTGCTGTCACAGCTAGGTAAGGTTTGCATCTGAACTTTTTTTTCTTTTTTTCTGAGCAAGGGAAGATAAGGCAGATGCTAATTCTGTGGTGTGGGTGATGGATTTCTTGCAAGAAGCATAACATGTGAAAGATGAAGTATTTTTCATTGTAGTGAAGTGCTTGGCTAAGTCGCTGGTTAAGATTTCAGTGAGAAGGAGATTTGAAATCATCCCAAGAATGATAATGATCATGCTTGTCAGAATTTGTTTATCCACTGGGTAGGGTGTGGAATTATTCTCTTTTACTTTGTTTTTGGAGCTGGAAAAGACTACCCTTTTTATCAAGTGAGAAACCTGGCCTAGAGTGTGCAAGGATAAGGAGAAGTCGTGTCACATCCACAACTGTCATCACCTCAGTTTACCTTTCCCCCAGGAGTGTTTGCTGGCAGTGTGGGCTCTCCAATAGCCTGGCCTATGTACATCGAGTTTCCCAACTTCAGAAGAGATTCTACTGCCTTTTACTTGCATCTTGAGATGCCTTTTTTGGTTTTTTTTTTGTCCCTCTGCTTCATGAAAATGGGACTTCGTTGTCCAGGCAGCTCTGTGCTCAGAGCACAATCTACATATACAGGGAAAAGTTATCCCATCACTGCTTAGTTTCTCATATACGAGTAGTTATTCAATCTTTGAGTCCTTCATTATGCTTCCTTGTATGTCTTCTCTGATTCATGGAGTTTAAGCCTCTCTGAGCTTCCTTTTATGTTTTTGGAGCATGTACTGTAAAATTATATTTGTTGCTGGGATTCGGTCTAGAAAATTTTAAAAATTAAGTCCTCTTCCAAATGATCTACTGCTCTACCTGTTTTGCTACATCTCTTTGAGAATTGCATAAGCAAAACTGGCTTCAATTTATTTATTTGTTTGTTTATTTAACTAATCCTAGATAACCCTATCAAGTTATCAGTTTGAGTCTATGTGTCCACCATAGCATGAGGCAAGAAACTGAGTTCATTGAGTTTCTGATCTAAGCTTCTGAAGTGTAGGTTTCAAGATCTCAGAGCTGCAACTTGGTGGGTAGGAGGTAGACTATTCTTTCAGTGTCCAAGCATCTTAAGGAAATAGATTAGTGCTGTAATTAACTGTATGTCCAGAAGTGAGGTAGGGAGGCAAGAGCATAGGAGCTGTCATTTATTTGTAGTCACCTTTAAAACATATGTGAAGAACTGGTCAGAGACTTTGGCTTCTACTTCAACTGGTAGCTAATACAACAGTTTCTTTTGCTATTAGATGGGGCTTTTGCTTATAATTCTTAAATTCCAGCTTCAGACACAGAGACTAGAGAAGCTCTCCAGGACACCTACAATCTGACCAGCGTGCTGGCAGGAGTGGTTCATCGAAGTTCCACTAATCTGAGTGACCCAGTCTTATTGCAGGTAAAGGAACTAATGCTTAATAATATTTGGCTACTGTTGCATAATAAACATTATACTGTATACATATAATAACCCTTCAAAAGCTCTATTGGAAATAATAGATGGAAAGTTGATCTTAGCTGTGTACTTTGTTTGCTGTATGAGGTGGGTATGACAGGAATTTAACAATTTGCAGAGTTCTTTGTACTCTCTTTAATCTTATGGTGCTTCTCACCTGCTCTAATCAAAAAACCCAAATAGATCCCACAAAGCAAAAATAACAACCAACAAAAAAAATGCTACTTTTAAAAAATTATTTCAATGAGTCACTGCTTGAGAGCTCAGAAGATTAATTTCCAGTTGAGGTGTTTGGCTGTTTCTTCTGACACAAGCCTGTTTAATAACACAAGCCTGGAGATCATTTTGTCTCATCAGTACTTTGACAGGTAACTGTGAACTGTGAAGGAGTGAAAGGAAAGCTGTGGCTGCCTGTTTTCATGGGAGGTTTGCAAAGCCTGTGTGGCCTCCTCTTTTCTGGTCAGTGTTATCTGCCAGTGAATGCCAGGCTCTGTACTAATCAAAGCTTACAGTGAATGTCTGACATCTGTCAGTTTAAACTCACCAATTTTAACCTGTCCTTAAAGTTTTCTTTATTTTTTTCAAATATGCACAGGTTTTCCCTTAAGCTTTCAGCAAGTACTTGCTGGTTGCCTATCGTTTCTTGTCTTTTTCTGAAAAGCAGAAAATTAATTTAGTGGTAGTCCTGTGGCTCTTGTTCTGTGGAAAATAAGTCAGGCATCCAGTGAAGATCCCTTGTCTTGTGGTTTGAGTATTTCTCAGAGCACTAGGAGTACCACAAGATCTGGGGAACCAAGTGACTGGCCAGTCAGTGGGAGAGATTTTGTAGTCACCAGATGGATCCAATCTTAAGACCTTGAAGCTCTTAAATATCCAAATGGCAACGTTTTGTTTTAACTGCTAACCACTGCTGTGATTTTTGTCATGTTTGAGTGCATTGACTTAAGTTTTGTGCCAGAAGAGTGCTGTATGAAGGACTCTGCTACCCTTGGATCTGTGGCAGTCTTTAGAGCAAATCTGTTTTCCTGTAAGCATCCTTTCCACAAGAGCTTGCAAAGTGCTTTTTGGATTTTGATGAGACTTCTAGGCCTTTCAATAGGGCAAAGCCTGTTTGTCACTGACAGAATGAAAAACTTGCTGTAGAGGCAAAGGTGGAGAATTGAATGGGCTGAAAAGGTAACTCCTCTGTCAAAATAAAATCTTAATAATATTTTTGGGCTTTTACTAAGTACATCAGTATGGTAGGACAATACAATGTTCTTGCAGCAGCTTGTGTAATTGTTATGTTAATGTTAGAGTCTGAAAATAATTCAGTTGTGGTGTCTTGATATTTGTCCTTTCAGTTTCATCTTTTGTAACACCCACCTGAGATGATGTAGGACAAGCATGTGAACAGCTTTCTCTTTTCTCAGGGTATTCAGTTACTGCAGAGACTAACCTACAACGTTCCCATCTTTTGTGCTGGTGCCAACATCGATGGATTGATTTTGTTTCTAATACATCGTGTGTAAGTGTGTACTCGGTGTCTTTTCTTATGGGAAACAGCAAGCCAGGTTTCTAAACTTTCTGAAGGCCTTTAGAGTACTGTACTAACCTGGTCTCCAGAGTCAGCTGTGCTCTGAAGTTAGCAGAATTTCCTTTGAAAACCATGTACTTGTTACTGATTGTCAAATGCAGTAATTGTGGGACTTTGGGTGATGGAATATTAACTGGCCTCAGCCCACCTCCACACCTCTGGGAGAAGGGAGCTAACAAAGAGAAAAGCCAGGAGGAAATTCATGCTTATCACTAGGAGCAGACTTGCTAGATTAATAAAAATTTGATTCAAGTGGCCTTGTAAGAAATCTAAGAATTTTAGAAGTATATATAATAAACGACCTCTGATAGCAGTGATCTCTGATACTTTGGAGTTTTTTTCAGATGCACTTAGTTAAAAGCTGCCCACACTGCATGGATTGCAATCTGAATTTTGCTTTGCTGGTGAAATGGTGTCTCATTAAAAAACGAGCTTCTGCCAAGGCACAAAACAAAATAAAAGTCCCCCAACCACCCTGCTCTCCCAGCCCCCACCCTACAATTTCTTGTCATTAAATTCAGGATGCTTCAATGAAAACATCTTTTGGGCTTTTCTTTTAAGTCAATCCACTGAAGATGAGTTAACAATACCGTGTTTAGGACTCCTGGCAAACCTCTGTCGTCACAACTTGTCTATTCAAAGTCAGATAAAATCTTTGGTAAGAGCTTTGCTTTTGTGTCGTGATTCTCTGGCTTAAGGGTAAGAGTTAACTGACTCTAGGTAATTACCTTAGTGCTTCTTAGGCACTTTTTTTCAGCAGTGATAACCCTGACCTGCTTGTTCTGCCGAATTCTCACATGTTGGAGAAAATAACCAGTAGAACAGGGAGTTTGGTTTTCTCTTTCCCTTGGTACATTGCCTTGTTGTTGCCCTGGATTGTGTTATGCTTTGTTTTTTGTAACTGTTCTCTGCAGCTGAAAGGTGAATTTAAAATTTGATCATTCTTCCTTCAAAAAACTAAATGTCATTAAAACATAAAGATTGTAGGTGGATTTTTGGAAAGCAAGAAGATTTGCCTTTCAAAATATAAATCCATAAAATAGCACTGATCTTCACGTCAGGGCTCTCGAATCCTCAAATACAGATACATATCTGCACTGCTTGGTTCCAGTGTCTTCATAATCAGTGCAAACATTTCATTTTTTAATTCAGAAAAAGAAATTCATCTACACAGAAGAAAATGTTCTGTTAACCTTGGAAGAGAGGCGGGAACCAAAAAAAACCAGAAACTATTGTAAGATCTGATCATTAATCAGGGAAGGGATGGGAGTCAATTTTCAGTGATTATTTTTTTTCTTAGAGGCTTTAGCAAAATTATTTTCTCATCTTTCTTTAAAATAATGGTGGAATTTCTTCCTTGGTTGGTTCTCTGTTGTTTTGGGGTGTTTTTTCTCATTTTTCTTTATACAGGTTCAAAAGAGAACATTAACATCAATGCCAGTACTGTGCAGTAGAACAGTGAAGTCACTTTCCTAGAGAGCTGTAACCATACTAACTTATTTTTGTATTATTCATTATTTGTATGACTTATGTATGAATATGTCAAATCTGTAAATTTGGTGGGTTTGTAACACCTTTGTTTCTCCCTTTTGCTGTAGAATAATGTGAAGAGTTTCTATCGTACCTTAATAAGTTTCTTGGCCCACAGCAGTTTGACTATGGTTGTGTTTGCACTCTCGGTGTTATCAAGCCTTACCCTAAATGAAGAAGTAGGAGAAAAAGTAAGTGAGTCTTTGAAGTTTTCTATCCTTAAGTTGTAGATAAAACCAATTGTCTCACTGGCCAAATAAAATTCTAATTCCAGCTAGCTTCAATAAGCAAGACACCCAGCAAAGCATGTGTCTGTACACAACTTTCTACTTCCTTTCAGCTCTTTCACGCTCGAAATATCCATCAGACATTTCAGTTAATATTCAATATTGTTGTAAATGGAGACACTCTAACAAGGAAATATTCTGTTGATCTACTCATGGATCTTATGAAGAACCCCAAAGTTGCAGATTATCTTACCAGGTATGGCTTCATTTCCTAAAAGTATTTTTCCTAAGCTCTGGTTCAGTTTCTTTGCTGTATGCTATTGGAATTCTAAACCAAACACTGTGAAAAAAAATCCCAAGATGCTTTTTGAATGTTACTAGTTGATTATAATTATAACTGTTCTGTCTGAACCTAAAGGGTTGCTGGGTTACTAATTTGACACAGAAGTGTGACTAAAAACCTGTTTTTTTCATTGTCACGGAAGGAATATTGAATACCCAGTTCTGTAATTTTTTGTCTGGACAGTGTTGGTAGTCAGACAACAAGATGAGTAGCTATCCTGCCTTTTACAGTGCTATATAATCTTGAAGGGGAATGGTATGGTTGAAGTTGTAAGAATAATTTTACTGGGGGAGGGGTGTTAAGAGTGGTTCTGGGGAGAGCTTGACTCGTAGTTCTGCAAATTCCACTAGCAGAATTTAAGTGCTGATTTTCAGTCTAAATCAAGCAGTAAGAATAGCTGAAAAATTATAGCTTATTTTAAAGAACTTGCTTTCATTATTAAAATATTTTTAATGTTTGTGCTATTTCAAAAAGAAATTAAATTATCAAAACTGTCATTGTACTTGAAGTGTTTGGGGGTAAGAAGGAGAATAGGGCACTTTCATTCATCACTTGGTGTAAATGACTAAATGTGCTGAAATTTCAATTTTATTTATAATTTTTTTCTTCTTTATGCATGCTGTAGATACAAGCACTTCACCTCTTGCCTTCGTCAAGTATTAGATCTTCTTCACGGAAGAGATCCTGATTCATCATCAAAGGTATTTATACTTTCTCAGTTAAAGGCTTAGAGGCTACAATCCTAATCTAGTTTCTCTTCTGTTGTTTTAAATAGATTCCTTGTGTACAAGGTAATAGTAATAATAATAATATTATTAATAATAATAATTTAAAATAGATTCCTTGTTGGTAATGAAATACACTGACTTCAGGACTCTTAAATAACCTAGAGAATTCAGCACATTTGTATTTCCTAGTTATTCAAAAGGCTGTCAGGTTGAATTTGTAGTGTTGGGGTTTTTGCCAGATTGTGTGTCTTCTTTCAGGGAACAGATGTAAAGGCAAAAAGCCAACATAAGCACCGTTTGTGCTTTGGCTAAAAGAAATTTTGGGATCTACCAGGAATGCAGTGTATCCCACTTTGCTCTCTAAACCTTGAATTAATCCTACTCAGACGTCAACTGGTGATCAGGAAATCCTGATGCTAATTTCAGACACGTAGGAATAAGTGTTGTCACCTCGGCTGAACAAATAGATGCCACTTCTGTTTAAGCAGCAAACTTTGTTACATTCTTTGTAACTTTGTAGCTTTGTCTCACTACTGCCTTACCTAAATGAAACATTGGCCATGTGTCACTAAAGGCTAAAATATGAAATTGAAAATGTTTGGGCTAAATATATCTGTGAAACATCTGAAGCTTTTCTCTGTGAATGTGTTCCACATCCTAGTTAATGCTACTACTTCTCTCTGTGTGATTTTTGTTGTTGTTTATTGGGTTTATTTAGAGAGGCATGTTGACATGGAGCTTTCCAGGGTGGTTTTCTCTTTGTGCATGCTCAGAGAATGGATGTGCATCCGTTCCTGTCTCAGAATGTTTTCTCTTCAATGGCTTTCTTTGTGCTGAGTGTATACATGTTTGTACTTTTACTGTATCACTGGCCAGCAGCCATGTTCAAAGAAAAGAAAGCAATACACTGAATACTGTCACAAGCCTTCACCAGTCCAGTGAACTGTTTCTGCTGCTGACTTTGCTTTAAAGAAAGAAAATTATTCCTCAGAAAACTTTCAAGTGCTAAGAGAGTTGCACAGAACTTGCATGTCTCTTTAGGCTTGCGTTCCGGGAGTTGGAGTTTCTTTAGAAGTTCTTGATTTAAAAGCATTTGAACTCTTCTTCACTTCACACAGATCTTGGAGCTGCTGCTTGCCTTCTGCTCCGTGCTAGAGCTGCGTCACACCCTGCGGCGCGCGATACTGGAACCAGCTGGCTTGCCAGTCTCTGCAAACACCCGACTTGTGACTCGCTCAAAGAGTTTTGAGCCATCTGTTGCATTGGTGCACTTGTCAAACCAACCATTGGAAGGCTCTGAAGACTGTTCAGGTCTAGCATTGCAACTATTCAAAGAGATTTTTGAGGTACCAAGACTGATAACTGAGTTTAAGGAGCTTCTTAGTAGCTCTTATTTTTAAAATATTTTCAAACAACTGTTATCATTTGACTTGAAAAGTAGCACATAGAAGAAATACCTTTAATAAATTTCACTGTAAAATAGTTATGTTGAAGTAAACATACTTGATAAAACAGCCGTTCTTTTAAAGACATGCGTTATTTTAGAAATATGTCTGTGTTGTAAGTGGAAGACATGGCAGTTGATGAAGTCATGAGGTAGGTAGAAAACTGTCAGAATTCTTTTCTAGGACTTACAGAAGTGAGGAAGTTCTGCTGTTTCTGTTCCCTGTAAACTTCTTCCTCCAGTGTGATACTGGTCAGCCATCTTAAACCTGGAGTAGCAAGAGGCTGGGAAAGCAGGAGCACAGACTAATGCAGGAAGGGGTAGAGCAAGCTGGGCTTCCTCGTGCTGTGCTTTCAAATATTGACATAAACTCAAATGTCTTTGTTACAGGATGTTATTAACAATAAGAATGGTGAATCAGCTGAACACTTCATGGATCTTTTGCTACCTGTTCTTCTTGATCATCTTCAGATGCCAGACCAGATTGTGGATGAGCTATTAGTGAAGAAAAAGTGTGAAAGAATGGTCAAGGCTATTAATGTCCTGACAAATATCCTTTTCATGTGCTTATTGGCAGCTGATTTATTATTCCTTCACCGTGACCTGCTCTAAGATGTTAAAAGACACGTCCACCTTGGGTCACTTAATTAGCGTCTAATGACAATAACTGCTCTAATTTTATTAAGGAGTGTCATCTTGCAAGACCATAAGTGGCCTTCTAATTGCTGTGAAATTACTTTGTAATACAGTGGTGCAGGATAAAATGTTTTGACTGTTCAACAGAACAGAAGCACTTTGCAGATCAAAAATGAAGATGAGTGTTTTCTGTTGAAAATGTGTGGGGAATTTGGGCAGCCAACTTCTTGATCTATGAAGTATTGTTGCCTAGCTAAGTCAAGTGCTGCTCCTGGCCAAATATGATAGAAATTTACATCAGTGAAACAAGGAAAAATAATGTGGAATGATACAGTTTTACACTCCTCATTGAGTCCCTAGTGTCCACAGTAAGTTTAGTAAGGAGGACACAACTGCAGGGTGTAGTCCTGCATCCAAGCTGGGTTCTGTGGAGAAGTCTCTGCTGGCTCACTTTTAGGTAATTGGTTCTTGTATTAGAAACTGCCTGGTTCCTGCCTTTTGTTCACTGTGTTTCTTTATACTACCCATTTTATTGACGTTTCCCTTCCCTGTCTGTTTCCAATAGGTGTGTGTATTAACTGAAAAGTGAAGCTTTTTTGACTTGTGAGTTAGGCATGGTTTAAGCGCTTTATGTTGTTTGGTATTAAAAGCATTTTTAGATGCTCTTGTGCTTTGATATCCTAGCTTTTGTGTCCCTTATTATTCCAAAATGTTGCCTTTTGATGCCAATGCCTAGGCATAGGTATATTGAATTTATTCTTAACTCTGCCTACTGCTCTGCAGAGATGACACACTGAAAATGCGTGTCTCGAAGGTGCTGACTGCCAGCCAATGCACATGTCTGATAGAACACCAGTTTCCTTATAGTGGGATTGATACTGGGTTTTGGACAAAATTGGTGGACTCTAAAATGTGGTGAGCATGCATATTTATCCAAAATCTAATTAAGCATGACTGGTGTGAGAGTGGTGATATTGTTGCAATGGAAAGAATATGGTAGTTGAAAGTACCACTTAAATACGTATAAATCAATATTGGTATTAAGTCAAACTTAGTATTTTTGTGGAATACAAAGTAATCTTGCTGGTCAGTTCATTCAGATAATGCTTTTGGCATTTCCGCTTGTGTGGAACAATGACCTTAAACCTCATGCAGCAGTTCAGGCTGATCCAAGTTAAAGCTTACTAGAGCTGCTCATGGATTGTGATGTCTCATTTTGATTTTATGCAATCAGAGTTCCAAAATATCACACATCACTGTGGGGGGCAGTTGTTGCACTGAAAATTAAATACACATTCCTTCAACTCAGTGTCATCATAGCTGAAAGTGAATATAGCTGTATGTTACATGGCCAAAACCCAGTGAAATGTAGTTTGACCTGTAATTAAACACTCCTCACTTTCAGCCTGGAAGTGGTATTTTTGGTCTTCATTGTTGCCATCCTTGGCATGCTGAAGAAGCTCAGGCACACCTCCAGGGAACTCAATAAGATCTCTTTGGTTCTAGCATTGTTGCCTTGCTAGATGTATTTGTTTTTCTTGTTAAGGTATTTTTTATTTTTTTTTTTAATTGACTGAATTTGTCGGTGCTGATTTGACATATCTTCCCTTTTTTTTTTTTTTTTATTTCACCCAATTTGCTTTTCTGCATGGATGTTTAAAAGCAAACTTGCTGCTGACATTATTTTGAAAACACTTGATCTTATGAGCAGATTACAGCAGGATGTACCTGGTATGAAGGTCAGCTTCTACAAAATGTTACAGGTATGATTTTTAAATGTTTTATGAAATGTATCTGTGAAATAAAGTGTCACAGCACTATGGTAGTATTAGTTATAAATGTTTTGCATGCTTATCTCTGAAGTGGTAAAGCTTCTAGGAAAATACAATCCCTTATGCACAATTCCTAAAGGTTGTTTCAGTATTAATTCTTCTGAAATAACAGTAGTTTGCTTTTACTCCAGTCATTATTATTTTTTTTTTTTGGTAATGCATATGAAATCATATTTTAGCTGCCTGGTGAGAAGTATCCTTTTAAGACTGCATTATGACTGCAGTTTAAAGGTAGCAAACTAGAAGACAATTGCCACAACAATGTAATTATTTGTGGGGTTGGTTACTATTAAATATATCCATCTAATTTGGAACTTTGCATGGCCAAAACAGTTTCTGCTACCTATTGGTCAGAGGATACCTTAATGATTTACTTTATTGATGGAAAAGCAATCCAGACAGTCAAACACTTCTTGCTCTTTTGGAGATTTTTCATTCTGGAATGGGAATTGTGTCATTTAATGGATAACATGAGTCTTACAGTCCATGATTAATCTTTATAATTTCAGCTAGTGACCTTTTATGCTGAGTATCAAGCACTTGAAAACTTGCAGGAATTAACTAGCCTCTTTACCTGTTGGGTTGACTTTAATGTAAAACATGATTTCAAATACTCAGAAGCATAGACTATTTTTCAAATCACTTGTCTTCTGTGGACTTCAGGCTCAGAAACTTAGAAAGGCAAACTTTAGGAAGGTAACCAAAGTTTTGAACCAAACATTTCTGTGCTCATGGGCTTTGATATTGTGATGTTTTGGTAGTTTGTGTTTCGTGGGGGTTTTTGTTGTTGTTGTTGTTTGCTGTATCTTGTTTTGACCAAACTAATATCTTTTTTAGGATCAGCGCTTGATTACACCGTTGACGTTTGCTTTAACGTCAAACCATGGAGAGCAAGTCCAAGTGGGGCTGAAAATACTGTTTGAGGCTGCACCCTTACCAGATTTTCCTGCCGTTGTGTAAGTATTTTTGTGATACTCTGGTTAGATCTGACATTTTTATGGGCTTAGTGATATTCGTGTTTTTTTGGAGTACTATTTTTCAGCTCATGCAGAGACAGAAACTTTAGAAAAATTGTCTTGTTTCTGCTGTATGTGCACTTATGAGACAGCAGTGATTCTGGAGGCCGGAGGAAGCCATTGCAATGCTGATGGTGTTCATTTTGTGTCAGGTCCTAGAGAGCAGAGGAGCAATTGACTCCTGTCCCTAAGTCCTCATTTGTCTGAAGTCTGTGCTTGGAACTTAGGGTGCATCTAATATTCTGACTGTCAGATTTCTCTCTAATGGATTCTATCAGATGTGTCATTCTTCAGTTCGTAAAGCTTTGCTCACCCTTTTGCAGTAGCTTCCAAGAAAGAACAGAATAGGATCAAGGCACAGGCAGATGGCATTTCAGATAGTATTTAGGGTGGTTTAAACAATGGAAAAATTATTGAGAAACTCTGATGGACTCCTTATTTCAGTAGATGTAATGAAATACGAAAATAAGATTTTAAATTTTATCACAACCTGGTGTTGAACCTGTCAGATGTCAAGGCAACAAGAAAGACCATTACATCAGCAGCAAAAGCCAGACATGAAAATGTGTGCCTTTCTGCTGAGTGGGACAGGGGACCTGTTGACAAGGGACATGGAAAAGGTTGACATACTGAATGCCTTGCTTGGTCTTCACTGATAAGGATTCCTGAAGGCAGAGCAATTTGTCTGAGAGCAGTGGGAAAGTGTAGAGGTGGCAAGACATACTCTGGGTGGCCCAGGGTCAGGTTATGGAACATCTAAACCAACTGGGTGCACAGAAGTCAAGAAGACCTGACAGGATGTGCCCTTGAGTGCTTAGGGAGTTTCCTGTTGTCATTCCGAGGCTACTCCAGAATGTCTTGGAAAATTCATGGTGACTGGGAGAGGTTCCTGTAGACTAGAAAAAAACAAATGTAATTTCTGTCTTCAAGAATGACAAAGATGATCAGTAGCACCCTGAACTGCACTTGGAAGAGTCCTGATGACAGGGCAAAGGAGCTGATCCTTCCCCTCTGCTCAGCTGTGGTGACACCACCCCACCAGTGTTGTGTCCAGGCCTGGGCTCTCCAATGCAAGAGAGATATGGACATCCTAGAGTGAGTCTAGTGAAGGGTTTGAGAGATGAGCATGTGGTACACCAGGTGAGGCTGCAAGAGCTGAGCTTGCTTACTTTTGGGAAGACTTGGAGGCTTCTTATCAGTGTGTTGAAATGTCTGATGGAAAGGAAGAAAAGAGATGGAACCAGGCTTCTCAGTGGTATCCACTGACAGGATAGATGTAGGCACAAATGGAAATATAAGAAACAACCTTTTAGCTTTCTTTAAATATCACAAAAGAAACCCTTTTACTGTAAGGGGAGGTCAGAATGGAAAATGGTGCCCAGAGCAAGTTGTGGAGTCTTCATCCTTTGAGAGAGTCAAAATTACAAGGCATAGTCCTGGGCACCGTGCTAAGAGCAGGAGAGTTGAAGTAGGTAGTCTGTAGATGGGTCCCTTTCAGCCTTAATTATTCTATAATTATATGAGTTTGTGGATAGAAGAAACATTTTTATAATGGCCAGTAATGAATAGTCTGGCTGAAAGAATGAAGGATCTGTACAATCAAATGTGTCTGGAATTGTACAATGGAACAGCCAAATAACGTGTCTATAAATGCAGGTTAAAAATAGGCTCTGCTCACTTAGGAAGCAATTGAGACAGCACTTCAGTGAAGTGGTTGGGATAGCTTAGTAATTAAGGAATTTATCACAAGCAAAAGATTTATAACTGGTGCCTCTGTAAGCAGCTCTTTTGGTTTATCATTCTTGCTTGAAACATGTTATTGGTACCTGCCTTGAAAATACCAGCCACAAGTTACATACAGACACTGGAAATATAGGTACTGAAATTACTTTTTTCCTAAGCTTTTGCGTTCTCTTCCCTATACAAATTTAAACAGATTTTATCTGCATACTTAAATTTTGGTTAAAACTTAAAAAATCAAATGTGCTGTACGCAATACAGTATTGTAGAATAGAATTGCAAACAAGGAAAACCTGAGGTTTATTGGTTGCACTCTTTTCTTGATTCAATCTTATTTTTATACCAAATAAAAATTCTTACTAAATACTTTCTCAGTCTTCTTTGAGACAAACAGTGGCCTACCTGAGTTAAATAACAGGTGAAATAACCTGCTTCTGAGGTTCATAAGAGATGTGATCTGTTGCTCAAAAAGCGCTGAGCACTGTGCCCTTTCTGATGAGATTCTGTATTTGTCTTTAAAGGTTAGCCATGATACATTTTTTTCCCTTTTTCTCTATTTGGCCAGTTTGAGCACATACCAACACACATCTTCGTAGTGTGTGGTAAAAATGTGACTGTAAATTTTGTTATGTAGTTGTGCTCCTCTTCAATCCTTGCAATGCTATTTGTAGCAGGCTGTGCCATTAAAAGCCTCATGTCTATACAGGCTGGGTGAAAGCATTGCAGCAAATAATGCCTACAGACAGCAAGAAACTCAGCACACAGCCAAGAGAATCCAGATGCAGCCACCTGTGACCAACACTACTTCAGTGAGGTGTTCTTCATCCTGTCCTTCAAGCAATGATTCCAAAGCTTCAAATATTGAGGAACTAATACAAAGACTTAATTCTGGACTGGAGGTTAGTGGAATTTATATACCCTTGTAAAACATTTGACACTTTTTTAACTGGGAGGGATGGAAATAAAAATCCAAGTGTCAGACTACCGTGTGTGAACAGTTAAGTTTGGGTTAGATTCCTGTCTGTTTGGAATGTGCTCTTTTTACTGAGCTCCTGAGCAGAATTCAGAGATGCTGTGTTGAGCTACACTTGAAGGTGGGGCTCCTTACTGAGGGCTCTCTCCAGTGGGTTTGCCCACAGTCTTAGCTGTCAGGCGTGGAGGCAGGAGCCGGGTACGGTTCTCCTGCCCAAGAAATAGCCTGTAATAAAATCGAGATGCTGTGCTGCTTTAGAAAAGTGTGGTGCATCTCTTGCATGCCTAAACACACATACTGACATTCTCCTTTTGTTGGCTGTAGCTGGCTCTAGCATTTGCAGTTCAGCTTTTGTGGCCTTCTCGGAAAGGTGCTGTTGTTATTTCAGAAGGCAGTTTTTACTTCCCTCTGCAGAAACTTGCACTGTGAATGAGACACCCAGCCAGGCACCACATACCATGTGCTGCTTTGTGGGCCATCCTGGAAGATACTGAATATATCTCCTCTTTCTCTTTTCTGTTCAAAGCAAGTTAGCTGCTTTGTAGCTGCTTTAGACTGAGAGATGGATTGTTGATTCTATTTTCTTTTGGCTTAAAAGAACAGCATGCAAATTGGGAAAAGGTAAAGAAAGTTTCTTGATACCAGCTTGATATCTGTATTAGTGGTACTGCCTCCAGCCTTAGCTTTGCAACTCTTATCTCTTTGTTGTAACTGATAAAAGTGAAGCTCAGAGAGCTACCAGTTCCAGTCAGATGCCAGAATAACAGTGAAAAAGGTCAGGTGAGTTTTCCTTGGGTTACTTTTTAGTCTGCCACTGGATGCTCCCATTGATCATCCTTTTCAGGACTGCGTGTGACAGTCTGTGGGTGCATTGCTATGTTTATATTAATATAAATCAAAGCCACCACAGGTGCCTACACAGCACTAATGCAGCAGCTTCCAGTAATGTGACAGACTGTAAACCTGCTTCGATTTTTTTTTTTCTTTCTTTTTAGGGGAGAAAGTTGTTGATGAATTGTTGAGTGATTCTTTTCTTAGACCTTCTAAGTAGTAATTAGAAATCAATCTACATATTCACTTAAAATATCCAGTACTTGAGTTCTGTCTGTATATTGTGTGAAGCTCAAATGCTTGTAAAAACATAATTGAGAATATACTTTTCATAGTGTCACTGTTCAGAGAGAATGAAGGGAATTTCATTCTTAGAACTCTTCTTAGAGTCATTTCTATGTCCTTTAGGTATTTTAAGTTTGCAAGTAGGAAAATAAACTACTTGTTTCATACTTTAGGGACAGAAAAATGAGCTGAGAACTGGAGCAACACTGGGTCTCCTGTTAATTTGCAAAAAGCATTCTTACTTAGTGGCTCAGGATGGGGCAGAGCTCGTGGCTTTTCTGTGGGTGTTCAATGTATGAGCAGCTGGCATAGTTTGCACTTGGTTGTGCATCAGCATCTGTGAACAGCTGCTCAGAACTGGTGTTATTGCAGCACTGCCTGTGAGAAAATATCCTGAAATCACTAAGTAGCATTCTCTCTTGACTCAGGCATAGACTATTTGTTGTGCTATACATGGTGCACTTCCACTAGTAAGGCACTGGGTTAACACAGCAGGTTCTGTAGGTCCTCCATAGTATCCTTTCCAGTATCCTAGAAAAACTTTCCTGGGCCTTTTCTCTTTACTTGTGTGTTGAGAGGGCCATGGAATATGAACAAGGAGTTCTAACCACATGCATTTTGTGCTGTTAATGTTAGGGCAGATTATTTTAGGTGTCCTTTGAGGGCCCTGCTAATTCTCCAGCAAAGATTGGACTAAGGGGAATGATTTTAGAATGGTGATTTTACCTTTTTATAGCGCTGGACTGATAGTCTTCTGCAGATTAAGCCCAACCAGTTCAATTGCTCACAAACTTTTCTCAAGGGTCAGGTGGATATCTTTGAGTGATAGCCTCAGATACAAAAATGAGAATTCAAAAAGCCTAGTGGCAGGTGGAGTTCACAAAACTACAGAGCTCTTTAAGCACATGTTATCTGTGTAAGTAAAGCCATGATACAAGTCAGTAACTAGAAAAGTCAGTAACTGGGAAACGTTTCCACAGATGAAGGAGCCCTTGGCTGATGTGAGGATATCTGACATCATGGATGTCTACGAGCAGAAGCTGTCGGCGTTAGCAGTGAGTACAACCTCATGTGCATGGGGAGGCTGCAGCTGATACTTGCAGAAAATGTTAATGAGGAACGTTCTCCCTGTGTGCAGTCTAAAGAAACGAGGCTGCAGGATCTTCTGGAAGTCAAGGCAGTAGCTCTGGCTCAGGCTGAGAGGCTGATGGCTCAGTACCGGTGTCAGAGAGCGCAGGCTGAGTCTGAGGTAAGTACAGGAGCGTCGAGGTGGGGTTGAGCAATGATTGTCTGGGTAGTGTGAGCTGTGATCACATGTGGAAACAATACTGCTTATCTGCAATTTGTGCTTGCAAGTTAGGGCAGTCTTAATTTTCACCATGAACATCCTGTTTTCCTATGGATTGTTTCTTGGAACAGCTTTCTTTAATGTTCTTTCCCTTACAGGAAGTCAACAAAACCAACCTACTCTGCTCATTATCGTTTGTTAACCATTAGTGTTCATTCAGCAATATTAAAAATTAATAAACCCACTTCCTAGAATTCTCTATAGAATTTGCTGGTGTATAAAGAACTGTTTCCTGTTTGTGCCTTTTGATTCACTGTTCAGACATGAACTTTCAAATACAGCTTATTTTTGTGGGGTCTGTACTTGAGGTGCACATTGAAAAGTGAGAATAATTTCTATTTTTTTAAAGGTTATATTAAAGATTGTACTACTGGTTACTAAATCCACAGCTAAAATGTATCATTTTTTCCTTTGTTCTTCCCTCACATTGTCTATAAATGGAGCTGAAGGAATTTAGTGAACCGATTAATTTGTAGTTAATATTAGGTGAGAGAATTTACTCTCTTAATGTAGATAGTGACATTTTGGTGTTAGATCTATTGGCCTAATACAATTTGAGTAACAAAATTCCCTTTAATGTATGTGACTTTTTTTTTCTTTTTATTTGGGGGGGTGTCTTTCCACTCAAAGGCAAGAACTCTTGCTGCAATGCTGAAGGATGCAGAACGAAAAAATGAAGAGCTTAACGATTTGCTGAAAGCTCAACAGGTTGAATCTGAAAGAGCACAGACTGATATTGAACAGCTCTTTCAGCACAACAGGAAATTGCAGACTGTTGCTGAAGAACATGAAATACTAAAAAAATCCTCTCTTGATCTGCTTCAGAGGTAAGACATGTAGGATCTCTAAACAAGTATTTCATATTTAAAGAGTTATGATGTCCTTTACTGGGCTAGGTGCATTAGAAGAGCAACACTACATGCTGTGTCATGTTTTTAAGTGAAAAGTTAATTTTTTTCCTTCTGTATGCTTGTTAATAAGGTTAACTTAAGTCATTCAGGAACTCAAATTTGTTACATTTAACATACTTAAATTTATTAATATGTTAACATTCAGCTTTCAGTGGAATGAGAACTGAATTGTAGGTGCTGAAGGTCCAGTTCAGGAACTAGCACAAGCCTTGTATAACAAGGGAGCATTGTTCTCTGAGACACAGAACTAGCAATGCTAGCTTCTGTTAGCATCATACCATACTTTCAGTGTCTGTCTTTGATCTTATGTGCTGTCTTGATGACATGCTTGCAAGAGTTCTGGAGAAACAGTCAATATCAGTATGTTTGCATACTGTAGGACTTGGCATCATTGGTCAAGTCTGTACCAGATTAGACTTCAGTTAGGTTAATGTGAGGTATGGAGGAAGGAGGCACAGTGTGTGTCCTGAATTGCTTATAAGCATTATTTCTTTGGGATCTTAAGCTAAAAAGAATATGTGAGACACACAAAGTACATAAAGATAGACAATATTGAAATCAGAATGTTCTTTGGAGGAGTAAAGGTTTAAAAGGGCTTTGACTTCTCAGCTCACATGGACTGGTCTGGTCACTAGGTGTCAGCAAGGCAAAGAAACTGATAACACTGAGATCAAGTTTCTTGCTTAATAACAGGAGCAAGCATTATTAGACAATTTTGAAAGCATATTGCTGCCAGTAAAGGAGGCATTGAGGGAGGAAAATGTATAAAACTTCTTTCCATTACTAGATTTCTTGAATAAGTGTCTGATATGGTCATTGTGGAAGTGCCTCAATTTCTGCTTGATCTGTATGCAGTCATGCACTTTGTGAACATGTATTGTCTAATTCATGGGAAATAAATCATCCTCAATCTAGTATCCAAGAGTTTTAAATTCTCCAAACTAGGAACAAAACTTTCTAATCCTTAAAATGTGTTTCTAAAACAAAAACTTTTTTAAACAACCTTCATACTTCAAATGTGCTGTTTCTTAAGAACAATCAGCTAACTGACATCAGGGGATAGAATTTGCCTTTTGGTAGGAAGATAGGAAAATGTTTGCTTAGAGTATGAAATTAATGCAGGCTTATGCCTCATAAGCCTACATTAATTACACACTGCATTGTCTTCAGTATGTTCAGTTTTTAGTGTCACAAGACAAGGTCATAGGTGGTCACAGACTAACTTAAAGGGCCCCTTAAAAGATGACTGACATACACAAACTCTTATAGATTAGCTCTTTGTAAATTTCTAAAGGTGTTTATAGTTTTGTCAGTTCCTGAAAGTTTTCTACTGGAGGAAGGTTGCTTCCTGATCGTTAATACTCCAGAATATGTAAGGGATCCTCTGAAGCTTGGCTGGTTTGTTTGTTTGCCTGTTTTCTTCCGAGTCAAGCACTGGAACAGGCTGCCCAGGGAAGTGGCTGAGTCACCATCCCTGAGGTATCTAAAAGAACTGTAGATGGGGCATTTAGGGACATGGTTTAGTGGTGGACTTGGCAGTGCTGGATATAATGGTTTGACTCAATGATTTAAAGGGTCTTTTCCAACCTAAATGATTCTAAGTATGTTCATTTTTAAAAAAACAACCCCAAAAAAATCTAACACACTAACAGCCAGCTGTCACCAAAAAATGCTCGACTGAACACCCCCCTTCCAAAAACACCTTGCTCATTGCTTGAGTGGGATGATTGCACAGATCATGCCAAATATTTTTATTTGGCAAACTATTAAAGTAAAAGCTGTCTTCAAAAGCAATTACATCTCATTTGTAGGTATGAAACAACTGAAAGACAATATAAAGATCTACAGATTGCATGCAATTCACTAAATAAACAAGTGGAAGCACTGACAAAACTAAATGAGTCACTCAAGCAGGAGAATGACAGGTAAGTTCAGTCTTTTTAAAGCATATCAAACAGTAAAACAAAATAGCCCTTTAGTCTCAGTTTTTCAACTGTGCTTTAAGTAACATCTGAGAAGTAAAGTTAGAGGAAGCCAAAGATGCTTCAGGGTTGGTTTGTACATTTATGTTGGATGAGAGTCTGTAGTACTGACTTTGGTGGTTTATTTTATTTGCTCTTTAATTGGTTGGAGGTGGTGAGGGAATATTGACAGACTTCAGCAATAGTAGGAAGAGAAAGATGATGACCCAATTCTTAGGTGCGCTTGGGAGAGTGTGGAGGTGTTATTTTGACTGTGGCTGAATTCTTAAATGCTTTTATCACCCAAAGATTTCTGTGTATTCTCTTAGCCTGCAAGTTTTCTCTTAAAATCTCTCAAACTGGAGAAAAAACCCCAAAACAACCAACCCTACTAAATGAACACATTCAAAAGTTATATTAGAAGCCGTGATGGGTGGAATCCTGCCTGTGGTATAAAACATATTTTTCAACTATAAAACTAGCATTACCTATGTCTTCTTGAGGAGTAATTGTAATTTTTCCTTTTGGAATGCTTAAGACAGAGGTCTGATATACCTTTCACCAATGTAACTAAAGGAATGTAGGGCTTTTCTTTGACATATTGTATTTAATATATAACATTTCAGAAGATGTCTTTAAAATATGTTCATAGGCAGGCCTTGTATTCAGCTGAGAGATAAAATGCTATTCTTGGTTTTACTTGCAAAGTTCACTTCACCCTTCCAGGCTCTTGGCTTGTCAGTAATCAGAGCAGTCCAAATCACTGCCTTGAGTTCTGATTCAGATGGAAAATTTTCATACTGATACATCAGTTTGCTACTGAATAAATTTGGCTATTTACATGGAATGGTGCAATATGCATCTCAGGGTAATTGGGGAGATATTCTGATGAAAGCTGACCCTTGTTAATGCCAGTCTGGAGGAGCAGTTTATTATATAGGTACTCCTGAACTGCCACAGAAATGGGGACTGTGGAAATGTATGTCCCTCCTTCTTGCTAGAGGCTGCAGCCTAGAAACTGGTAGATAGGAAGTGGATAAACAAGTAAACAAAAGTGACAGCAGAAGCCATCTAGGGAAGGTGAGTGGCAGCTAGAATATGCCTTAGAAATTAGTCTGGCTGGTGGTGGAAAAAGTAGATTAGCTTCAGAGAGTGTAAAGTGCTGATGTTAGAGCTGTACTGCTGGTGGGTACCAGTACCTCTGCATTGAATGGGTGTGGAAACTGAACATTACCTGAACTAGTGAGAACTGAAGCAGGCCTGTACACAAGCTATGGCACTGTCTTATGGTATGGTCACTTTTAGTGTTGTGTGACAATCCAGGAGATGTTCAGAATGGTGGTTTTTGTGTATAGATGTCCTTGCAAGGATAACACCTGAAACAGGATTTACTAATTGTGTTGTGTCTTCAGGAGCATAGCGAGAGCTAAAACCCCAGCATCCATGATCACTACTGGCAGGGAATTTTTACTTGTATTGAATGACAATTTTAGTTCTGCCACAGTATTTTGAATTATTTGTGGCTGTGATCAAAGGTACCAGCTTCTGGGCTCCAGGTATCTGCCTTTTCAGTAGTTCCTGCCATGATCAGAGAAGGGCAGTGACTGTGTCATGGTGACAGGATGGAAATAAGATCTATCTCTGCTCACATCATGCACGTTCATAGGTTTGATGATTTGAAGCTCTTGAGAGCAACTGGAAAAAATAAAAAAAATCATTTTAGCTTCTTGGGGTAGGGAAATGGTGGCATATCTCATTTTAATCATTAAAATATATTTCTCTGCACTTTTAGGACTGCTGCACAGTTAATAGAAAGTGAAGATCACAGAAATGACTTACAGCAACGGCTACAGGAGAGAGATGGCACAATTGCAAGTAAGTCACCTACATAAAGGTCACTGAAGCTGGAGAACTAACTATTAACTAGATGTTGTTATTATGGGATCTAGATAAGCTGCTGGATCTTACTGAGCAACTTGAAAACCTTAAAAGTTTAATAGATACATAATTTAATAGTTGAATAAAACAAATAGAAATTTTAATTTTTTAGAAAGGATGCATGAAGTTGATTTCCCTGACTTCACTGAATCTCTACATAGTGTGTCCCTTCAGGATCTTCTTGCAACATGTGCATTACAACTATTTTCTGTAGGAACTGCAAATTAGAAGAGCTTAATTTAACTCTCTGCAAATGAATGGAAGCAACCGCTAAAATTTAGCAGTAGGTGGCGCTACTCAGTAATTCAATTAGCAGACATGTTGAGTCTTTAAAAAAAAAAAAAAATTAATAAAAAAAGCCCCTTGTTTCCCAGGCCAATGCAGTATCTGTTTTCTAAATTTGACATCCCATCTTTTAATGTGTTCGTTTTCTTAAGCCTTGCAACAGAATATAAATGTTCTGGAAGAAAAAATAAAAACTCAAGAGAACGAAAAAACAGCTATGGAACAAACTATCGATATTCTTAGAAAGGAATTAAGTGAAACACAGCAAACAAGGGAAGAACTAAGTGTCAAGGTAAGGAATTACTTGTGCCTGCGTTCCTGAGACTGGAGTTTTAGGTATCTGTTTAATTGATAGAGTTGGTAAATCAGTATTTTGGTGGTTAAGTACCTAAAGACCCTAGAGTAGCTGATGTAGTAGTGGACAAGAACAAATTCTCTCAACTTTAATTGTGTACCTCTTGAGTTTTAAGTCAGGATCAAGTTCTGATGAGACTCTGTGAGGCATGGTGTGTGAGTACATAATGTTGGGAAGAGAAAAAAGCCTGCCAAACCAGTGGCATAATGTTAAATAACAGAGTGTAACAAATTCCT
>VXBQ01009855.1:260042-345246 GCA_013400175.1 Phainopepla nitens | reverse complement strand
CCCCCCAAAAAAAAAAACTAAATCCCCCAAGCTTCAGTGCAGCCTACATGTTCTTGACTGCAGGTAAAGTAAGGCTCCCTCTAAAATCACAAGGCAGAGATTCATTTTACATGCAAACTGATCAGCAAATGCAAAGTGCAGTCTGACAAACACATTTACTGTATTTCCATTTCCTGGAAGTAAAAGCTGAATCTCTTCAAGCAATATTATCCAGTATATAGCAAATTTTTTTTTTTTTTTTGTTCTCAGTAGATATTTCCTGGTGTGGTGCTTGAAATGAAGTGTAGATGGTAGCACAATGATAGCAAAGGGGTTGGTGCTTTCTGATGATATCCAACATTTTGCAGTGTGCCAGTAGCTGCAATCACTCTTGTGCACCAGCTGTACAGCTGAGGGACACTTCTGAAACAAGCTTGTAATTTTAAAACTGCTTTTTAATTACTTGCTTAAGTTCACCACCAGGCCACTCAGCTTTCACTGTATTGTGTGTTTTTCAGCTGGTAATAGAGGAAACCATAACATTTTGTTTGTTTCTGCAGGCATCTTCTCTGGAAGTTCAAAAATCCCATTTGGAAGGATGCTTGGCAGAAAAAGAAGCACTGGTAAATCTGCAGAAGGAAGAATTGGACAAACACGCCAGCATGATTGCAATAATTCACAAACTAAGTGGTGGCAAGCTAAGTGCAGAAACAGTGAACCTCAGTTTGTAGGGCTCTGTTTCCTGTGCTTTATGTGTTCTCTTAAGTGAGCTAAATTACAGGGGTGACTGCCAGCTTTGTACACAACACGTGCAGTTTGGTTGCCTTTTTGCATGCCATTATTGCTTAGAAAGGTCAGCAACAAAATATTATCAGAGCTGCTGAATTAAGGGGTTTTGTTGGAGTTTTCCAAACTCAGTTGGGAAAGAAAATGTCAATGTCATGGGTTAAAAACTTTTAGTATTGAAGTAAATTTGCAGACATGGGTTCTTTCCCTTCAAATCTCTTGGTCATGGGGAAGGGGTAAGTAAATGTTGGGAGGGGTTTTGTTGTTTGGTGTTTTTTTCCTCCTTTTCTACCAGAAAGTGCTCAAGTAAACAAATTCTGGTCAGAAATGCCAAGCACGTTACTAAGTAAATTGATAAAAGCCAGTTTGACTTTGTTGAATAGTGGAATGGGAGGGAAGAACATCAAGCTGCTCACCAGAGTAAGGCAGCAATAAGGTAGGTACATGTCTGCACAAAATGGTAAATTAATCTTTAGCCTTTATGTGACAGAAACCAGAGTATATAAATATTGATTTTATTTTTTTTTCCCACTGGAAAAATGTACTGTTTCAATATGCTATTCTAAGCCAAGTGTAGCTGAACTCTGGGTTGCATGGCAAATAAATGCATGGACACATCAAGGCGTTTTGACAGCGTTTCTGTGTTCTTTTGTGGCAGTGTTTTTCCAAATGGTAATGAATAGTGGCTAATGGAACTAGCAAATAAATTGATGTCTGTTTAAAATTTTGTTTAAAACATACATCTCTCTTTACTGTAAAAATACCTGGAGATTTTTGTACTTAGTTCATGCAAAGAAATACCTTAGTAAGGGGTTTTGCTTTTAGGCATCTTGATATTACCAGTTCTGTAATCAAAATAGTTCTGTAATAATCTTCCCTGTGCTGTTTTCATGTTCATGTAATGTGCCATATCCACTGTGCTACTGGACTTTTTTCCCACAGGCTCTCTCATTTAGTGCAGGGAATAGCTGGCACCAGCACAAAAAACAGTTCTGCAATAGTCGATTTTTAATTATCTGTGTCATGTCAGGTTGTCAATTGCATGTTCTACAAGCAGAGACTTTTGTGCTGTCTTAGTTCCAAGCACCCTCACATCTCAATATCGGGCACTTCAGTACTTCTTACCTGAAAGTAGCTGCCTTTTATTCTGTGTAATATGGAGAAAGTTTTCCATTGAGCATGTGGTTCTATATAGCTTCGTATGTTATTTCATTCATGCCTAAAAATACCCTTAAGTGTGTATTTATTTTTCTGTATTCTGTATTTTCTGTGCTGTCTATTTCATTTCTGGTGTGCTTACTGGGAATAATGACACAATAAAGGGTTTGAAGTTGATGGTCTTCAATTCATCACCTGTTGTGTGTTGTCTTCATTTTAACACTCCTCTTTAGTGTCAATTCTGCATCCTTTGATCTTTTTCTATTTCCCTGCTGGTGGTTTATTTTAGGCTTTCACTTTTCCCTTCTTCTCCATCTCTTCACCTCTCTTTCACCGCTGATTCCAACTGACAGTGCCTCCCATTTGCTTTTCCCTGGTGAAATCTCTGTCTTTTATTGAAATCAGGAAGCTTTCCTTGTGTGCTGTTTGGATCTATTAGTGGAGTCTTTCCGGTCTCTGGGATAAAACAGGCTGTGGTATGGTGCTCTCACTTTTGAATTAAGTGCAATTGATCATTCTTACCTACATGGAAGATGGAATGGGAAACTTTACCTGAACCAATTCCCAGCTTTCATTGTCCCACTCACCCCACACTTATCTCTGTTAGAAACAAGGCAGAGCTTTTTATTAGTAGTGGTAGTAGTGAGGCCAAAATATCTGTGCTGTGGTATTTGTGCTAGCACATGCAACTTAATGTAGACAAAAAACCTTTTCCTCCCAGCCTTGTGAAACTTTAGCTGGAATTTTCTTAACTTCAGGATGAAATTAATATCCTACAGAAACAGTAGGAATTTGGAGCTTTACAAACTGAAAGCATGGCCTTGCTTTAGGAAGTAGAAAGTGATCCTAAATGCAAGGGCTGGTAAGGAGATCTGTTTAAAACAAGCAATCCAATGAACAGCTGATGTGATCTTGGACAGATTTTTTAGGAAGTACTTAGTGCTCATGGCGACCAGTAGGATTTATTTAGTGATGGTGTAAACAAAACATAAAATTCTGAGTAAAGAAATCTAGAAACTACTTCTGGTGCAGATTCAGCAGTGCCAAAAGTGTTAGCTGCTGGTCAGGATTTATTCCAGCTCTCTTTTATGCTTACTGTTTTCCTGATTCAGAGGGACATGTCTAGAATGATCTAGCAGTGCAATTTTCTGGAATAAGTGCAGGCCAAAAATGGGACAGACTCTACTGAAATTGTGACATCCAGCTTTATAGGTTTGGTTCAACATTCTTGGGAAGATGTAAGAAGAGGTTCTCTCATGCTTTTTCTTAGAGTTTATTGTTAGCAGCCAAAGATGAAGTATTTTTAGGCGAGTTCTTATTTCTCAAAAAAAGCTTTCAACCTTGCAAAGTTGGTTTATATATAAATAAACTCCTCCATGCGTTCCCATCTGGTTACTTTTGAAATCTTCAGATTTGTTCACTGAAGCATGCTTCCTTTCCATGTCCCTCACCAATTTCCCTTCTGCAGAGCGATGGAATTGGGAACAGCCTGCTAGCTTTATGTCCCCAGTGACACATCCTTCTCTCTATCCCAGTCCAATCCAAACTGGATCCTTTCCTAGGAGTGCAGAGAAATGAGGGGTATATAGGCTGAGTGATGCCACACTGGAAGCCGTGTGGCAGTTGATGTAAATATCCTAGGAGTCCTGGACCACGCCTGACAGCAAGGGCCAGGTCCTTCCCTGCCTCCTGAATAGCAGTCTGGGTTGTTCTGCTCAGCTGAGTCCAAGAGGGCATCCATGTCAGAGCAGATGTAGCAAGGTAGCGGGAGCCTCATTTTTATGCTCGGCTTCTGTCTGAATCTGCTGCGCCTGAGATTCTCGTGGTTGCAATGTGTTAAACCTTTTCTAAGGAACAACCTCATGTCCCTTCTGGCAGGTTGCTCTTTGACCTGAGAGTGCCTGATGACCTTGGCTGCAGAGTTGCTGGTAGGCTGGAAGATTTTGTCTTGCTGTGAATGATTCCTTTACAAGGCAGTTACTGAGAGCCAGCTGGGTCCGTGTGTGTGTTTCATGCTCAGCGTTGCAGCTGAACCTCTCTGGGCTTCCTCTTACGCCTGCTTGACTTTGCCCATGTGAATTTTTAACTGAGCTTTAAGTGCAAATTTGAGTGCAGAAGGTAGAGTTTGGTTTGGGTTGAGGTTTTTCTTATGGCCATTAGCTTTTTGTCTAAAAATGGGAACTCAGGAGTTATGGGATCCTTTATGTGATGTGTTGCTACCAGTGTATAGTCTGTCTTCCTGACCCATTGTTTTTGGGCTCTGTCGGGTGTTGAGAAACATTGCAGCCACTTTGCACTTTGCCAATAATAGATTTGGTTTGGCTAGGGAGGATACCTTTGCAAAAGGAAATATGCAAACTCCTGGTGCTTAACTATTAAAACCTTTGTGGTATTTGTCCCACTTTCCCATCTTTCCAGAACAAATGTGTAAGAGCATCACTGCATGCTGCATTCCTCTACCAGTATCTTCCCTTCTGAACAGACGGTTTGTGGAGAAATCCCTAAAAAGGGAAAGGAATGTAACAAAACTCTTGGGGTACTTTCTCCTTTAGTTAGCCTTACATATTTTCAATGCTGACTGGGGAGACAAAGAAGCAAAAAAGATGGTGGTGGTGGTAAGGCACCTGGCTGTGAGGAAAGGTCTGTACAGCCTCTGGCAGTGCAGCCTCTGGCCTAGGTTGGAAAATGGACAAAAGGGACCACGGGTTAGGCAAGAAGTCTTAATGGCAGGGAGGTATTCAACCTCTTTGTATCAACTGTGCATCATTGTAAAACTGAATCCAAAGCTTCTGTGATGGTGGCTGAGCCTTTGCATGACATTGAGGAAAGCAAGGTAGTGAAACACTTTATTTGGTGTATGGAGGCAGGAAGGAAGAAGGTCCAGAGGATCTTGAAGTATATTTGGGAGTGATCTGAAGTATCTTTCAGCCAGTACCCAATCTCAGTCCTGAACACCACATACTTTGCATAAGAAGTGACAAACCAAGGTCAGCATGTTACTTGGGGGTGGGCGTTATACTCTTCTTGCTTAGATGGACTTTGAAAGCACTGCTTGCTTGCAGGACATTAAAAAATCTTTTCCTTCTAAAGCTGCATCAGAAATGATCAATATTTGAGAAATGCGATGGAGATGGCCTGCACATTCCTCATTGCAATATGGCAAGCCTGGGAGACAGACAGCACAGTTTTGTTTGTTTTTCTGAGACATTTCCAGCATTGCTTATACTCTGGGATAAGGAAAGAAGAGGGTACACAGAAAGGGGAGATTGTGTCACCAGATCCCAAGACAGGAGTGAAAAGCTCCCAGATTTCTTTGGCTAAGCTACTGTAGTATCATAGCTGACTGCAGTTTTCCTTGAAAGGGGTTGGCTCATGTTACGGAGACTCTAGTCCAGCCTGTGAGTTGTCACTGGATAGGCACTGATTAAATTCCAAAGGAGCTTGTACATATTGGAAAAGGTTATCTCTGCATGCAGAACAAGCACCTCATACTGCTGGGATCCCCCTCATAGCAGGGATGGCCTGGGCCCTTGATTTACCCATATGTAGCTAAGCCTTTACATGAGAGAACAAATACTGTACTGGTTAAATGTTTCTTCAGAGTAACTGAGCTAACAACCTGATTTAGGCTTTTTACACTGTATTAAGTTATTAAAAACTAATTTTGTAAGCAAGCAGCTCTTGTTCTGACTCAGTTTTACTTCAGAATAATCTATCTGGTTATATTATTTGCTTATATTGCTACTCAAATATTGAATTTCAGCTATGTTTTACAGCACAGCCAGGATGTCCTCTAAGGAATTATAAGGCTATTGTAATTTTAAAAGCCAGAGGCTACTGATAAGCCTGATATTAAAAGGAAAAAAGACCCAGTGGTGATCAGTTACAACATGTTTTGTTTAATCTTGGTTGGGAGTGTGGGGACCATCTCTGCTTGCTCCTGTGTCATGGTGAGTGCCTTAATTGTTCCTCTTTTTATCCTTTTAGGCTAAAGGTGAGGAAAATATCTTTGGTTTATTTTTGTCATGTATCTAGTAATCAGAAGTGAAACTAGTTTTGAAAGAAGCATTTCATTTTCTTGCTTATATTCAGGATGAGGTGAAACAATGTAAATTCTTCGTTGTGGCTTTTTAAGGCAGTGGGAAACCTCAGAGTTACTGTGTTCAGTTCAGTATCAGTTGAGTGGTTTGCTTCAATACCAAAAAACTCACAATATGCTTTGAGGCATTATGTTACTGCTTTAGTTGTGTTCTTCAAAGACCAAGTAAATGCCTTCATGCCTTTCACTACCAGGGGCAGAAGTTGTTTTTGTTGGGGAGGAAAGTGTATGAATATGCTGGGAAACAGCACCCTCTCTGGTAAGTGCCTGGCCAAAGTGCTCTGTATTTTTAGGCAAAGTGTGCTTGGATTGCACAGTCTCTGGGCTGGCTGATGTGTGCTACCCTCTCAGATGAGTGCTCTGCCCCAGAGAGGTTAACAGGCTGCTCTGCTCTGGAGTGCCATGACAGAGACTGCTCCTGCTTTCCCTGCGTGAGCGCTCAAAGGCTGCTGCTTACACGGTGCTCAAACACTCCAGGAGGATGGCATGAGGCTGTGTCAGGAGAGGTTTAGGCTGGATATTAGAAAAATGTTCTTCCCCCCAGAAGGTGGCTAGGCACTGGAGCAGACTCCCCAAGGCAGTGGTCACAGCACCAGCCTGGCAGAGCTCAAAATGCATTTGGACAATGCTGTCAGGCACAGGGTGTGATTCCTGGGGTGGCTTGTGCAGGCCCAGGAGTTGGACTCAATGATCCCTGAGGATCCTTTCCAGCTGAGCATATTCTGTGGTTATGTATGTGCAAAGATATGCCTGCCTGTAGCTGTTAAACCCTAATATAGAATATGTAATGTGTAGCCTTTCTCAGTCACTCATTTCTGTCAGGTACTTACTGTTGCACTATCCACATACAATGGCCTTCATGGTACCAAGATGCATTGGAGTAAACTGCTGATTTGGGGCTCCTTATGAGAAAAGTTGAAAACCTCCATTTGTTAGTCCATAGCACTTCACATCTGCATGCACAAGTGTGCTTTCCATAGCTCCAGAGGCTGCTCCTGCAGCCCTGGCATGGTGTACTCTCATGTGCTTCCACTCAGTGTTCCCATGCAAATCAGGGGTTTCAGCCTCTAGCTACACAGGAAATACAACCAGTTATGGCAGTTGTCTGTCTAAAAGTTGGTGTACATGGCTTGCTTGCCATTACACAGGTACTTTGTAGTGAAGCCTCCTGTCATACTAATGCAGCAAGCAATTACTTGAATCTTAAAATCATCTCTTTTTTTCCCCACTTCTGACTCATACAGAAGGCAGCTTCTGCAACAGAGTGGATAGGGACAAGCAGACAGCAGTCTCCTTCACCACCTGACTCTGCCTTCCTCCCCACGCAGACCTAGCTCATATGCAGAATGAGGCAGAGCCCCCAGGGGAAAAATAGCATCTAATCACAGCGCTGGAAGCAGACCGCTTACGTACGCAGGTGCTGGAGCGAGGTCACACAGCCTCCAATTTGCGTTCTATTTCTGAAGCCTGGAGTACTCAAATGACATTTTTCCTTCCCTCTTTCCCTCCTGCTCCCAAGCCTTGTTTATTATATATCTAACTACTCAAGGCCTGATGATTCTGTCATGTTTATTCATAAGCTGGTGAGAAGACAGGATACAAGCTAGACCTAAGCTGAAGTCAGGATTTTATTAGCTTACCAACTGTGCTTACAAGGGAGGGTTGCAAGTGCTAGAGGATGAAAAGCCTTTTGGCCAAGCCCAAGAAAGTGCAAGTCCTGAGCTGCAGTTCTCCAGGTCATAACTTTGCTGTTTGTTGGAGGGTAACACTTGTTAAGTCCCCTCTATCTTTCCTTATTATCCTCTTAAGATAAAGCTGATGTTTTATGTAAATCAGTCTAAGAGGAAAAGTGTTTAAAAGTAAAGTATTAGTGTTTAAATCTGTAAGAATTTTACCACTGTGTGTGATGTGTGCAACTTTAAAAACTGTTGCACTACAGCCATGGATAGAAGGATGTAAGAGCGGGTGTTGCCCCACAAACTGAGAAGCATGGGGCTTGTCTTGCACAAACCAGTGTCCCCTACACCATCATCTCCCCAGAGTTCTCCCATTTCTCAGAACTTAAGGTTGAAAGTAATTAGAGGAGAGACAGAAGGAATGGTCCTAATCTTTGGGAACAATTTTCCATTGGTTGAAGTGTGATAACAATTTTAGGTCGGGTAGCTGAAGTCTGGCATCAGTCTCTGTCTCTTGTTCAGTGATAAAATTTTCCTGGATTTCTCCCAAACTCATTAAACATCATCAGTCCCAGAAAAATCTAACGAGGGCGTGTGCTTGGATGAGAACTCTGCTGGACTGAAATATTAAACAATGACCATTCATAGCACTGATAGAAACTGGTAATTTTTTGTTGGATAGTTACACTCATGCCTCACAGCTGAGGGATTCCATGGGCTATTGAGGCCAGCTGGGCTCTGGTAAGTTCTGGACTCGGGCATTTAGGTCAAACCTGTTTTACTGCTGTCTAAAATGGTTGCTTTCCACAGTTCATGCATATGGCCAGCTTCCCTTTCATTCAGTACTGTGTAGCGATTAAAAATATCACAATAGCTTTAGGCTTTTTCTTGGTCTTTACATATTATTCCTCTATGCAAAGGTCTCTGTAATCTCTTTAGGGCTTTCTGGGGAAGGAGGTGAGATTTGTTTTTTTACAGGTCTGTAGTCTAAGCTGCCATATGAATATTTTATTTTATGTATAAACACTACTATTTACCATAAAGAGCTCAACAACTAAAGTAGTATTTGCTGCATGTCCTTTTGAGGTAATCTTTGCTGCTTGGCTCGGTTCTTCAGAGTATACATGTTCTTCCTTCTTTGCAATGTTTTTGTGTCCATAAAGGGCAAGAAAGGATGTGTTTATTTTTACCCATTTAGAAAGGGATAAAGCTTAGATCAGATCTGGGACTTGAGTTCAGCCCTTGAGTAGCAACACTTACAAAGGCTAATCGAGACAAGTGAAATTGGATTTTGTTATCTTGTGTTAAAGGCTCTGGCATGCTCATATCTTTAAAGCATTAAAAGCTAAATGTCCTCAGATTCAATATCCTTTAGGCAGGAGAAATGCTAATGTGAATGTTAGCTACAAGCCTATTTTGCTAAGAAACTCCATGAACTCATTGAAATTGTTTTTCCAACACCTTAAAACTATTAATACCTTGACTAAGAAATTTGTTTGGAGATATTACTGCACATTGATGTTACATTTTTAATAACCCTGCCTAGGAAAGAATATTGGCTGGTTTATACAGACTCAAGTGGGTCGATAAGTGGGTAACAGATGCACGTGACATGTTGGAAAACCACTTACAGAACAATAGCCAAGGTCACTCCTTGTCATGTCTGCAGCGTGTGGCAGAACTGCAGAGCCTGAACTCCCTCTCCTGCTCTTCCACACAGGAGAAATGTGAACTCCTTTTCACAGAGCCGTGCATAAATGGATTGCCTTCAGGAGAGGAGGACTCGATGGCAGGAGCTGGTTACTATGGCTATATGCGCTGCTCACTCCAAATGGAGGAATCAAGCCAACAATCACTGTATACATTAGCTATATTTGTGTATGAAGGAAGCTCATTGCCAGCAGCTGTGTGAAGGTGGCATGATGAAAATCCAACTTGGCTCATGCCAGTCAAGGACTTGGTGACTTTCACACCTTTAGAGCAGCGCAGGCTGAAAGCAGCAAAATCTATGCACTGTGGGGTCAAGTCCTTTGTCCTCCTTAAGCCTTTGTTTTGCTGTACAGAAGTTTCTTCTTTTCTGTGCCCCTAGTGATCATAGAATAGCCCAGGTAGGAAGGGACCTGGAAAGATCAACTGGTCCTCCCTTTCATGGGAAAGGGAGCCTAGGTGAGATTGATAGCACCTGGTCCGGTCACACCCTACAACTTTCCAGCAATGAGGTCTCTCCTCTGTCCCTGGGGAGCTTGTGCCACTGGGGTGGAAATGGCATGCTGGCTTGGAAATTATGGAGGTGCTAGCAAGCCTGGACTCTGGGGTATGGAACATGGTAAAAACAACTCCTAACTGTGTTGGCTTCATAGTCCAGCCTGCAGCCAGCTGCTGACTTGTGGGGCTGTCATCGGAGCCACTTCCCTTTGTCAAATGACATTAGAAATCATCAGCGAAGATGATGAAAAGTAGCTGTGGGTGGTGAGACACCTATAGCACAACCACAACCTTACTTTTGTACCTTACAAATTTAAAGTCCTTTGCCTTTCCTTTTTGAAGCTACTCACTGAAGCTAGAGATTCTGTGGGGTACCTAGCAAATTTTGTCGCAGGATGGCTGTTGATGACTGTCAGAGGGGGCCATTGGTTTTCCCCTTTTGTCTGGTGCTGCACAAACAGGTAAGTATTTGATAGGCGAGGGGTTAAGCCAAGGCTGTTACCACCAAAGGCTTGCTGAAGCTCTTGTTCCTGTCTCCAGTGCCCAGGTTTTCATGCAAGTGGGAGCAGTGAGCTTGGGTAAGCTCAGGAGGTGGTTTGTAGCATCCAGCCCAAGCTGATGGAGCAATTCTATTACCTGCTGTCACCTGTAATTCCACTGTTAAAGCTGAAGAGTGTTTTGCACTTCAAATAGAGTCTGGATCTTTAATCCCAATGGAAAATAGAGCATATTTGCTGCAGATGTAGAAGCTTGCCTTTTAAAAATGATTTAGGTTGTTTCAGTCTACAAATATTTTAATTAGCCCGAGTTCAAATTAATTAAAAACTGTCATTTAAGGAATTAAGCACTTGCAGGTTTTACAGAGTTTTGAATTATCTTAATGGAATAAAAAAGACACTTGGAACTTTCCATATAATTAAAATTAATTGAAACCTTCTGCCTGCATGTATATGAATAAATCAGCTAATAATTAAGCTAAGTTATTAGCAGTGGCTGTATTTAATGTTACATCTAGAGTATAGCCTAAAAACTTTTAACTAGTTCCACCATGAAATTGGAAATAATGCAACTTACCATCAGTCTTTTGCAGTGGCTGGAATGTCACTCTTATGGGGGAGACAGAGAACACAGAGACTTTCACTGGTGGATTAGCTGTGTCACTTGGCTTTAGTCTTTAAAGGTTAAATGGCTTAATGGTTGAATGGCTTGCATGTTTCTGCTTGAAATATCCCCCATACCACTGAGACCTTGCCTGCTGCTGGGAATGAGGGAGAACCAGAGAGAACATTTGGTGCTGGTAGGATCCCTCCAGCATTTCTTTGTATGTGTTCTCCCTTTAGAGAAAAAAATGCCCTAACCCTTATTAAAAGCCAAACTCATGTGGAATGGGCTGCTTTGTGTGAGGCCTCAGTCAGGCAAACCAGGTGCCAGCCTCTTTAGGGTTTGGTGACTGCTGGCTGTCTTATGCTTCTCCAGTAGTTCTGCCCTTAAAATAGCACTCTGCTCTTCTAGAAGGACAGAAATCTTGCACAGGAGCCCCAGCTGGTGCTTCTAGTTCAGTCTCCAAGCAGCCATTTTGAAACAGGAACTTTCTGAAGGGAAGGGGAAAAAAAAGCCTGATGAAATGAATGAATTAAAGCTAGTGATTATTCATTCAATGGATCCAGAAAGGTGGAATCAGCTCTAAAAAGGCTCGTAGGAATGCAAACAGATGCCTTAGTCACAACCTCTCCTCACTGTGCCACATCACTAAGACGTTTTGAAGACTGTAGCTGTATGTTTCTTATTCCAATTCAGTTGGGTTTCTTTTTATCTCATCTCTTAATTTCCTGAATTAGTGATGCTTGGTTGGAGGCTGTTGGCAACATCATTGTCATATTCCTAACTGTTATTCTGTCCTTAATATTTTACTTCAAGCTGAGTACATAAATGCTGGGCTGGATTCACTTAGACTAGCTCATCAAAAATACCATTGGTGTGGGAGGATGGTATATATTCTCTCTGTATTTGCATTTTTAATATTAATGATCTTATCATCAGTTCACACAGAATTTTCAGCTTTTGTTTTATTTAGAGACTGTAATCCTTTATGGCTAGGAATATGTTCTCTTAGCAAATACTGGATTCTTTTTTTTTTTATATTTGAGACCTCTAATGAAATTCTGATAAATATGGCAAGTGCTGAATCTTGTGAATGATGTCAGTGCTTAGTATCTTTTGTCAGGTTGCAGTAGCAACCAAGGTGAAGTGTCCACACTGTTGTTTCAGTGAGAGGTTTATTCTGGGGAGCAAAGGAATAACTTTGAAGACATTAATGAATAAAGGAGGAATAAGATTTAAACAGATCTCTGCTAGCTTTTCTTTTTTGTTCATATCTGGTTGTCTTGGTTTGTAAAAGTGGAGCCATGAGCAATGGGGTCTGTTGGTGTTCTCCTGTCATGTGCTTTCCCCGAGTCCAAGAAGAGAAAGATGTGAGGGGAGACATTTCCTAGACCATCTTGTCCTTAGGGAAAGAAAGAAGGTGACACTAAGGAAAACCAAATGCTCTGAATTTTCTCAGATATGGCTGAATGACTGATTTAGATTCTCTTTGAAGGCCCCCATTCCGAGCAGCCCTCATGGCTGGGCCCCCCCTGCCCCCACACACACTTGCTCCCTGTTTGTTGCTGCTGGACTGGACAGTGGGAGACAGACAGGAGCCCCATCCACTGAGGGAGCACAGTGCAAAAATACCTTTCTATTGCTAATACCCCTTCACTTCTGGTTCTGATAACAGTGCTAGGAGACACTTAAAGGGGATAACAGGATTATGGCAGGTGTTGCTGAGTGCCAGAGCTTGGCTGTTGTGAAGGCACTCAGGCTGCCCTTCTTTCCATGTCATAACTTTATCAGTGATTCGGGTCAGGGCTGTGGAGCTCATCTCAGCAGATCCCCATGTGACATGTCACACATTGTTACTGCTAACAAACAGGCTGTGGTATCGGGAATAGGGAGAGTGTGGAAGGTTCTGTTTCATTTGTCCTTTTGGAATCTCCTCCCATAAGCTTCATACTTTTTTTAAACTCTCACTAAAACACATCCTGAATCTGTAGTCTGAAAGACTGTGTTCTTGCTGGTTAAGGAAGTATTTGGGTTTGAACTTTGAACTTCATGCACATGCAATGAAAAAATCAGTAAGACCTGTCTTCATTGCATGAGTATGGGACAGAATAGTGCCTACTGCTGGACTTGGTCTTAAATGTCATTTGGTGTGTTATTGCTGGGGAATGGATATATACATCTGCTTTCTGATTAATTCTCTCATTGAAATAAATTCTGCTAATTGGTATCATGCTTTAATTGGCATGCTTTTACCTGACAAGGTACAGACATCCTGTATGGCACTAGAAAACTGTAAGCAGTTCAGGTGTATTCAGGACAGTTTTCCAATTGTTGCAAATAGCTAAATTTCAAGTCTGTGTGTCCAGTGAAGAGTGAGCCAAATCTTCCTTCAATGTAACTGGAAGTATAATGGGCATTGCTATTGCCTTTGAATGTATCTACCTATTCTGTTGTGAACAACAGTGCCAATTAGTGCATTGCTCCTTTTAGGTGTGCAGCATCTAAAATCTGCTCCTCTCATTCTTGATTCAGAAAAAACTGCTTGGGTAAGAAACGATTTGCCATTTGTTTTTACACAGGTAAAATTCCTACTTTTAAAATCAAGTAAGTGTGACAAAGATGACCCATGTGGTGGGGCCTGTCTCCCCATGGAGAAGGGTGGGACTTGCTCCGAGGGCGCTGTCAAATTCTTGCAGCCCTATTGCCTGAGTACCTCTCCTGGTCCAACAGCATGACCATGCACACACTGCCTAGTCCTTCCTCTTTGAAGGTAATCAGTTGTAACTCCACACAGAGAAAGCAGTGGGAATTAAATGCCTCATTATTTATATGGATGTGGTCTCTACCTTCACCTCAATTTCCCTTTCCTAAAAAGGTGTCAGTAATTCCTGCGTCACACTGTTTATTTAATTTTGTTTTCTTTCTGATCATGGATGCCCTGCATATCTTGAAGTATGAAGGTGTGTCAGTAATGGATAAAGGTAGGCATCCAGACCACGTTGGCAAACCAATGGAAATCACATGGGCTTTATATCTGCAGTTCCTTCTCTGTGGTTCTGGTGCACATTTGGGTGATGACAACAGGGGAGATTTTTCTGCCCTGGAAAATCCTTGTTCATCAACTGTAGTACAAGAAGAACCAGAGATTTTACAAGGACCATATTGCTTGACAGAAAAGAGGCAGAATAATCCAACTCAAAAAATACAGCTTCCTTTTCTTTTCTTTCTTTTTTTATATAGCATATTTTCATACCCAAAAATAGCCCACATTTTTCTCAAAGTTCTGTGTTAAATTTTGCAGTTAGCCTCCTGCTGTAAATTTGGGTCCTCAGAAAAACATCAGGTGGATTTTTAAAACATGATACATATTTTTTGATAGCTATACAAACAAAAATGTTTTTTTGTTGCCCTGCAGGAATTTTTGTTACGATCTCATTCTCTCCTCTAGCAGAAGCAAGGCCCAGCCACCAGACCTGCAGAATGGCATCTGAAAATGTGAGATAAATAACAGTATACCACTGTCTATGGTAAACAGACTTTCAACCAAGACTGTGCCCTAATGCCCTGCTGGTGAAGAGATTTAAATAGATGAACCTGTTGGTATGAAGTTGGTATGTTGGTATGTGAGACAGGCTGCACAGATCCAAATCCAAGGTTTTCTGCTGAGTGAGTTTTGATGAAAAGGAGTCACTCAGCTGGGCTGATGGTTTTGGCAAATGAGTTCTTTAGTGTTTTCATGCTGCTGAGCTACTGGTATTTAAAGTGAAGCTTCAGAGGATCCCTGAGGGGCAGGGCATGTGTTCCATTCCTGTTCAGCATTTTTACAGCAATCTAGCTTTGCATCATCATACTGGATATGTTAATATTTTATTTCCCTTTTCTTTTCTAGACGATTGGGTGAGACCGAAGTGTCTAAAACTACATACATAGCAGATACTTTGGCTTTGTGCAAGATTCCTCAGGTATATTATCTATATTATTTTTTTGGTTCCATCTGCTTCTTTTTTTTTCCTGTAAAGACAAAGTTTGTATTTCAGTTACAAAAGGAAAAAAAAAATATAAAGGAGAGTATATTTAAAATCAACTCAAGTCAGTTCTGTTACAACAGGATTGACTGCTGCTGGGGATCCGGTGTGACTCTGAAGAGAGTTGTGCCTGTAGCCTCACTGGAAATCCCAGCTGCTGCTCACTGTTGTGACAAAATTGGCTGATCTCAGTGATGGTGTCTCCATGTATTTTGGTCTAGGTAGGTAGTGCAACCTTTCTCCAGTGGGATCCATAGATTCCTCTGGGTGGTCCAGCACAGCCTCACTCACCAGCCCTCTCTCCTGTAACCCCTGTCATCTCATCACTCTGTTTGACCTTTCCCAAACAGGTCACCACTTCCCCATCCTGCCACGCTGTGCCTCTCCAGAAATTACCCTGGGGTTAAACATGATGCACAAAACAGGAGCACCCTGTGCAGAGGAGAGGCTGAGCCCGAGGTGCTTCTGAGGGTTTGCTGGGGGCAGGATTTCAGCTCCAGCCTCAGGGGAGCACGGCAGGGTGGAGCCTGCCATGGCTCGGCTGTGGTACAGCAGCACTGGAAGGGTCAGTGCTGCAGGTCTCCAAAGGAAAAGGCTGTTTTATCTGGTACTGAGCTGTAAGAGTGGAGCATCACAGCTGGGAGGGGAGAGGTTAGAAAATAAACTTGTTTTCACATTTGTAAGTCTATATATATGTGTAGATATGTTTAGGTATACAAACAGATGTATAAATATATGTGGGCCTCTCCTATATATACACTTACATGCACACAACAGCCAGTCACTCCAGAAAATTGCTGTTGGAGAGAAGGATGTCATGTCCATTTTTGGAGGTGTTTCAATTCAACTGACAAAGAGTCAAATCATTAGGCCATGTGAGAAGAACAGACTTGTGCGTTTTCAGGCAGAATTTAACGCTCCTGGAATAGATTTTCTTTAAAAACTGGCCTTAATATTTCAAGAAGCCTTGCTGACTGAGTTTTCAGCAGAGGTGACCAGCCCTGTGTATCTGTATTTGGAAAGAAATAATGTTTTGTTGTTGCTTACAGAATATAAATGCTGAAAAACTCACACAGTCTCTTTCCCGCGATGTTTTCCTGCAATTTAGCATCATGCCAATCAAATTTATTCTGTCAGCACTTGCAAAGTTAATAAAGTATCCCCGTGACAATTGTTTCACCAATTAAACTATCTCTGCATGTTTTAGTGTAGTTTGCACTTGGTGTAAGGTAAACAAAAGATAGCAAACAATCCTTGACTGAAAGTCAAGTTATGACTCATAGAGTTAGAGCAGCGGAAAATTAAAAAATCACAAAACCTCCTGTGTCTAGAAGGGCATGAATATTTTACTTCTTTCCCCCTCAGCTCCTCTGAAAAATAAGCTTCCATAGCAGCAAAACCAGGCGTTCAGCAAGGGCTGTACCCACTCCTACCCATACCTGAAGGGCAGGCTCTGAATCCTTGAAGCTGAAATATAAAAAAGGCACAAAAAGGCAAGTTGTCTTGCAGGAGCTTGGCACCAGGAGGTAGAATATGTTGTGTCTGAAGACCTAGGAGTATTTTAGGACAGTGCTGCCTATTGAAATGGAAATGTGGCTTTCAGGCTGCTTGAGCAGACAGAGTGCATCATAGTCAGAGGCTGAAGTAGGCTAATGAAGTAGCCTGTCTTTGAAGTCAGATTGCGTAACACAAACCCTAGAGAGATGCTTAGAAGATTTCTTTATTTCCTTGCATTGATCAAGACTAAAATACTTCTGCTATTAGCTTCAGAAGTGTTTAAAGGAATTGGTGGCGGGACTACGGTAATTCCAATGACGCGCTATGCAAACAAATGCTTCGGTAATGAATACTCAAAAGATTAACCAGAACTGCCTGCATGCATTATTAGTGCTTTTAACCCCCCCCGCCTTCCCCCAGTGGTTATGGATAACCACAGAGTAGTTTAAGGTGGGAGGGGGGTGGTGGGTGGGGTAACCCAAAATTCACTAATGGCAATTGGGCTATGTGATAGTTGGGAAAAGGATGCATAGCAATTCTGAAAACATGCCATTAATCTCTGACCTGATGGGCAGGGTGGGATGCTCAAGATCATCGGAGATGGAAAACTTCACACAGAGGGCATTGGTGGAGTGGGAGATGTGGTCAAATTTGGAGGAAGAAGAGTGACGAGGCGCATGACAAAAGCCTTCTTTCCCTCCCCCGGTACATCTCCGGAGCCGAAGAACTGAGACCATTTATTTAACGAGGCTCCCTTTTCATCTTCTTATTTTTCTTATGGCTGTGAGTCAGTCTGAGATTGATTTATCAGTGCTGTTAATCAGCTCTCAAAAGGCTGTCAGTCTCACTCCCAGAAGCCAAGCTCTCCCATTAAAAACGTGACCTATTTAAACGTTCTTAAGATACCGTAATGATTGGATGTCAGCAGGGGAGAGGCAGCAGTGACGGCTCTGAGATGTTTATTGTCCCAGGCCGGGCTGGGAGGGGAGCGTGCCGCTGCAGCCCGGAGCTCTGCGCTTGGCACGGGATGAGAGGCTGAGGGACAGGCGCTGCCAGGCTGGCAGGATCGGCTACGCTCCTGTGGTTTGGAGGGTTAATGCTCTGCAGTCCCTGCTGACCCCACGCTGCTCAAAACGGGAAGAGGTGTCAGGGGCTTTCATGTTGATAGCAACAGATCACGGATTACAGTGGCTTAAAAGGCACTTAAAACATTTTTTTGGTGGCTTAGGAATTATTTCACCAGGCATGTTCGTATGAAAGCAGATGCTTTCCATAGAGAGATTTAAATTTCCGTTCTACTGTCACACCACACAGTAGCTGTCAGCAAAGAATTAATTGAGGGAAAGTATTTAAAATGATGATGCTGAAAGGGAGGTAGAGAGGTGCTCCCAATACCTCTTCAGGCTGCAGGTATGTGTGTCCATGGCCAAGCACAGGCACTGCAGCAGGGGGAGCACTGAGGCTGGCAGAGACCTGAAAATCTGTGGTCTAATAATGGGAATCTAGCTGTCATAACCACACTTTCGATGTACTGTTCAGTGCAAATTTTCTCATCCTTAAGAGATGTAGCAGAGTGCAACTATTTTTAAATCTAAGTTTCTCCCCCCCTCCAATTTTTCTTTGGGCCATGAACGGCCTGAGGAATTAAACCGTAATTCTTCACAGGACAAAATACATCACTTGTTCAGAATGGGCCTGGTTTTGCTCCGGGATGCAATGTCAGCATCTTTCTCCTCCTGAAACTATTCCCAGATGGATGAACTTTCTCATCCAACTAAGTAATTTTGGTGCTTTCCCATTTGTTTCTAAATAGAGACCACAACAGCAGCAAGGACCAGTGACCAAAAAAAGCCCCTGAGGTAAGCAATAAGTTCTGAGTCTCTTTAGATGTATCTTGTGGAGCGATAGTCTTTCTGCTTTTTACAGAGCAACCCAGAGAATCCTGACTCCAAATATGTTTTCTCCAAGCATCTGTACCATGAACTGGTGTCCTTCTCTCTCACTGATCTCACTTTTTATGAATGCCAGGTTATTACAGTAAACGTTTTATTAAGAGTAGTCTAAAGGCCAGCTTTTGTCAAAACCCAGATAGATGGTAGATGTTTTTTGTCTAAGAAAATAAGAGAAGGTTCATAGCTGAGCTTTTACAGCTTTTCTATATTAGACCACAATATTGACACTATCTTCTGTCTAGAGCTGATAAATGTTATTGCATTCCTTTCCAATATGTAATGTTATTAAAAATAGTTTAGTCACAAGAGCTCCTTATCAAAGACCCTTGTTTCCCTAGAAACAGTGACCAGCATTAACCTTTCTAAAAGTAGCCCCTGCAAAAGACAAATACCTTTGGTTGTCCCTGTTACAAATTTAATCTCGGGAAAATATGCTGCAATTTCTGTTTTGTATTAAGAAAAACCAAATAAACTCCAGAAAGGAAGGATTAATGTGCAGTATGCATTCACGTCAGGCTAGCAAAGAAAATGAATTGATTAGGTTTGAATCAGTTAGCTGTGTTCCTTTCTAAGCGACACAAGCACTGAAATTGCTTTAGAATTAGCTATGGAAACAGTTGTTTCCAACCTCAAAAAAGAAAAGGGAGGCGTGGGACCGAGATTGTAGTGTTCATGCAGGACTGATGAAAGCTGAATATTTACAGAACAGAAAAGATGTAAGTGATAACGGTGTATTTGTAAGAAGATGGCTTCTTCTAAGCAGTGTAGGTGGTAAATGGGAATATTGTGTTTAGAAGTAAAGCTCCTGGCTATGGGAGAGAGGAGCAAGAGGGAGTGAGTATCAGCATATTTTATCCTCATTACTTGAAATAATCATACTCTAAGTCTTCGCAGCAGATTAACAATGTCCATAAATCTTGATGATGCTTGTGATTTACCTTGTTTCAAATTATGTGATCAGGAGCATCTGCTTGAGTTTACACAACCACTCACTGCTCACCAGTGCCAAAATCACCACCTCTCTTTTCTTTTTTGCCAGATATAAAGCAAAAAGATGGTGATTGAGATCCAACACCGACACACCTCTGTGCTGCAGGGCACCAAGCATTTCTAAAGCAGCAGGCTAGGCAGCAATTCTGCTGTGACAGCCAGTCAAACATGATACAAGCTGCTTGTGCTCAGCTCGAGTGCAGGTTCTTTTCACAGATGAATCCAGACCAGGATGGGAAGCTTCATCCCTAGCTCTTATCCTGATCTCTGCTCCCTAGCAGAGCACTCTCTGCTCCAGTCTGTCTGGAGGTGAGCATATCTCTAGCACAGCAGCAGTGATTCTCTGTCTCTTGGTTGCATTCCCCAAATGCTAAAAATACCAAGTTACTAAAGTGCTCAAATCCTCAGAGCTGCCAAATCAGTCTCCTGTCTTTGAGCCTATCACTTGCAGAAATTCCTGTTTCTTACAAACCAACTTTGTCTATACAACCTGTCCCTGTCCAGTCATCAGCATAACAGCTTTAAAAATAGCAGACTCACTATGCAGACATTTTCCCTCTTGCCTGGTCACAAACCAAGCCACTTGTTCCTGTGGGTATCTAGGAATTCAATGAAGTTGTGGATAAGCTCTCTCCTTGCTTCCTTGGAACTGAGTTTTGTAGAGCACAAATATATCATCTTCCCTTGTGGCCAAGAAGCATTATCCACAGGATTTATTTTCCTTTCTGCTTTTATATTCAGCTTATGCTAGAACCAAAGGAAACCTATATATCTACCTATGCTGGTAAAAGCAAATCAATCTGGCAGTGTCAGTTGTTTTGTTATTTATGGGTTGCAATGAAATGAGACCTGAGTCACTCATGGTGCTTGTTTCACAGGAAAAATGAGTTTACAATAAAAAGGCCAGACATTGCCTAAATTGGGACTCATAAATTAGTTTCCTGAAGCAAAGGACTCACTTAAATTGATGCTTACTTTGTTCTTTATCTGTGATTCACTTTCTGGGCAGAATCAATACATTCTCAGATTTCTTCCCTGTCTTGTCTTGTTCATAAACTGGGGAACACCTCTGTATTCCAAACCTGAGGCTATAATCTTGGCTTTAAAACTCCTGGGGCCCAAAAAGGGATTTAAAACCTTTGGCTGGGATGCGAGAACCCACATCCTAGCCTTGTTGGTTGAAGGGTATTTAGCTCATGTAACCAAATTCCCTTAATAGTCACTTATTCCTGGTGCAAAAAGCTTTGATTTTCATATTCCAAAGAAGTTATGTCTGAATAGTCTTAATTTACACACACACACACCCCTGCAAGCCCACAGTAATTAAGTTCTGATGCACTTAGAAAAGCAATTATTTGCCCTTGCAGGAGAGGCTTCTTCCATGAAGTCATGGAGCAAGAATGGTGTGGCGAGGGGTGGCCGGGACTGAGAGCGCCACTCCCCAGTGACATTCCTGCCCCCCTTCGTCAGGGCACAGCCACACGTGTCCCCTCCTTGGGCATTGTCTCCTCAGCTGGGATCCGGTGGACAAATATAGGCACGGGGGGAAACTGCTGATGTCTTTAAACAGCTATCAGCAGTGACCTTGAGACAGGGGCATTTAAAGTCTGGACCAGGCAGAGCCGTGACACTTTCTGTGTGCTCTCCAGGGTGAGTACCAACCTCTCTCACTTTTAAGTGTGGGTGCTGTGCTCTAACACTGTACTGTGGGTTTGATATGATTAAGGTTTTCATGTGGCTTAAAGTTTTAGCAGTAGTATCAGTGAACATCTAGCCTGTGGTAGTCACTGTAGGGTGCTGCTCGGATGGTAGAATAGCAAATACATGTTTCTTCTCTAACATCAGTGCATTCATTTAACCAGCTGGAATAATCACTTAAGGAAGTGTCAGGTCCCTTTTAATTATGCATCTGAGTGAAATGATTAGCCAGTGCCTGCGAGTCATCTTTTTGCCTTCTCTATCGTCTGCAAGAGATGATGGCTTATGCAATTTGCAATTTTAAGCAGCTTGTTGGTCCGACGCATTCTTTAATCCAGCCCAAGTTACAACCCTTGGAGCATTCCTGGGCTCCCTTTCCAGGCCAGACAGTGCCACTGCAGTTGCTACTGCATTATCCCTGCCTGTCCTTAGTGCTACAGTCACTTCCAACAGCCCCAGAAAAGACAGACAAAGTCCCTTTTTTCCACGTCCGGATGCAGCATCAAAGTGCTGGTCCTGGGCGTGCCACTTCGCTTTGTATAACAATACCGGCTTTCCACAGGGAGCAGGTGTGCTCAAGGATCTCCCACAGCTGATATACAATGGCTTTAGCTTTAGCCTTGGCTTTCCTGACTGTTCTGCATTTTAAAAATAATCTTGCATCCATAACCAAACAAAATTTCCAACTTCTTGTATCTGCCTCACTGAATTCTCTGCACCCCAAGGTCTGTGCTCCTGGGCTCCAGCCTCTGCCCTAACTCCAAACACCCAGGCTGCTGCAGGAAAAGGGACTCTCTCCCAGCTGCCAGAATGCTGCTTTACACCATAACCTACTCACTGTAGTGGTCCACCCTGAATGTGAGGGGGGAAAAGGAAGAGATAAGGAGGTGATAGCTGAGGAACTGTCCATAGGAGGTCTGCAAATGGAGCCAGGTTGCCTAGAAGTGATTCAGAGCACTTTAGTGTATTCTAGGACTTGTGGGAACCTGCCCTGGGTCCTACAGGTTAACACTGGAGCGGCCCCTCTGGCATTTGCACGTTTAATGTGAAATGACATTTATGTGCTCTAATGCTGTTCTGTTTAAATGTCCAAACTGATGTAATTTCATTGCTCCACCAGGGCTGAGACACACTTAGTGAGAAAAAAGGCTCTGCCATTGGGTTGTGTCTCCAGCTGGAAATTTTGGTCAGTTCAGGTGATGTTAAAATAATTGGCAATACTTGTGCTTACGTAGGTGCTTAATCTTTAAAAAGATTAAGGTTTTAAAAATTACTTTAAAATCTAGAAGAAATTAAGGCTAGTTCTGAGAAAGAAAATTTTTGCTCTACAACAACATGACAGAAGGTATCAAGCTTTTACTGCAGCAGTGGGAGAGAACTGGAATTAACGCTTTGGCAACTCTGCTGTCTTACGGCTTTACGTTCCCTAGGAGGAACATGTTGATAAAAGAACTGCCTTGGTTGAGGAGGAGTTTTTATCTCTACCAGGATTTTGTTAGAAATAAATGGAATTAAAATAGGGGTCTGGAAGATTTATCCAGCTGCCCTGGATATTGCACAGTAAATACAATAAGGGAAGAGATTAACCTGAGGGTCACTTATACAGCTTTAAATAGTCATCAAATGGTGTCCTCACTTTAAAAAACAAACAATGGTGAAATTCTAAAATTATAAAATTATATGTGTACACCTTGTAGCAGTGGAGACATTCTCTGGACAACATCCTGAGTAGTTTATGTGTATGTAATTATTTATGTCTGTGTCTGTAAAAAAAAATCCAAAACTAAACAAAACAAAAAAAAAACTCCCAACATATCTGTTTGATCATTTTAGAGAGTACAAAACAAATTAATTACTTGGCAGTATAAACGCAGCAAATTAGTCTCACTGAGACCCATGTCCCCTGCCCTCTCTTTCATGAAAAAAGACTCCTAAACAATGTGCCCTAGTCATTTCAGAAAACAAGTGTAGGTCTTAAGCTGGACTGATAAACTCAAAGCAATCTGAGAACATATGAAGCCCTTGCACCAATTCTGCAGATACACCTGCCCTCAGCCATGCCCTGCTGCAGGGGGATGCCCAGCCCAGTGAACTGAGAGGGAGCAGCAGCCTGGGAAGCTGCACCAGCACAGGACCTCCCAGAGCCGTGTTAGTCCTGGTTTTATTGGCATGCCAATTCCTGAATCAGGGAAGTGCAGGGAGCAGAGCTGTTTCCAGCTTCAGTGCTGAGTTTCTGTACTGAGAGCATGGGCATACATCCCTGCAGCTCTGCACCAGTGAAATCTTGCTCCTTGTGTCCCAGAAAACACCTGCCTGCGATGGTGCTTGAGTCAGCTGAGTGGCACAGCCCCAGGGAGACATGTGGGAGAGCATACCTTTGCTCCAGGCAACTTTGAAAGGGGCCAGAAGAGGCCCCTGCTAAGTGATTTTTAAAATCACAGCTTCAAGTGGTCCCTCCTGCTCTTAAGCACCATTTGTGCCACAAAAGAAAAAAAGAGACAAAATCCTCCTATGGAGATAACTGTGACCAATGTTGAGGTTTAGAACCCTTCAAGACCTGTCTGACTTCTAATAAACTGAGCCAAGGAAGGGTCTAACTAAAAGTGCAGTATAGTCCCAAATCTGTGTTAGGCATTTGTCTTTAACATTAATGGTCCCTTTCATCAGCCACCTGCCATTTCACTGAGCATTTCATATTGCCTGATATTGCTCACAAAATAGTCAATTGTTTGGTTTTTTTCCCCTCTCTTTCTTTGGTAGACTGGGGGCCTTTCTTTTTCCTCTGTGAGCTGTGCCACCTTGAACCCTTGCCAAGATGATGGTCGATATGTCAGAGTTTGGGGAGGCTGCTCCCTACCTCCGAAAGAGCGAGAAGGAGCTGATGAAGGCTCAGACCGTGGCCTTCGATGGTGAGTTGCAGACTCACAACCTTTGTGCTGCCAGGGGCTGGTTCAGAGAGGTAAGGGCTACACACAAATGTAGACAAAGAAATGCAGAGCCAAGCAAGATGCTAAGCCTCTGTTATCACTGGTGTGCTGCTGCTGTTAGAGGTAGCTGGTTCAACCAAGTTTGGGTTCCTTTATTCTGCAAAGCTATAAAAAACTCCCAGATGGTAAAAAATAAAAAATAATCCGTGGCAAGTAAGTGTTTATCTAGATTCAGAAGCAAGGTATATTGGTACTGCTCTGCTAGAAGGGGAATCATCTCTCTGCCAGTTTTAGAGAAAAACAACAGACATCGATGTTTCTGCGGCCTGACTAGATGTCTTATTTGCTTTCCAGCCTGTATAATAATGTGATGTTAGCTTTTAGTTTCCCATAATTTATTTTTCATTAAATGGGTTTCTATGAGCCCTGAGGTTCAATAGTAAGTGTGATTACATCAATAACTGCGGCCTTTCACTGTTCACTACATTTGCTGTAACTAAAGACCTAAAGTCTTCTGCAGCTGCTCCAAACTCTAAAAAGGTACATACATAACTCAATGTGAGTTATTAATATTGCTGTTTTTCAACACAAATCTCAGAAAAATATGAAGGAATAAGGTTAAATCTGATAACTGGCAGTCAAATAATGTAGGCTGGATTCCTTGAGCAGCTTGAAATTCTCTGTGTGACTTTTCAGCAAACACCTTAATTTGGGCTTGGATCTCAGTTTCCTCCATCTGCACACTGGTGATAATGATTATGGATTTCCCATGGAGGCTGAGGCTTAGCCAGCATTTGTGAAATATTTTGACACCTTGTGCTAGAAGGATCTAGAGGAAGCCGAGCAGTAGTTTCAAAGGAAGACAACATTTGGGAGCCCTATGCCTTCTGCTCCATCAGGCAGCTTCCCAGCACTGCCAATCTGCTGCAATCCCAGGGGTTTTGTGTTGCTTCTGCAGAAAAAGTAATCTAGAAATTTCACTTAGCTAGGCATGGTGTTGCTGTTTGATGCAAGGCTGTGAACCCTCAGTCTTCTTAATTTCACAGGGAAGAAGAAGTGTTGGGTTCCTGATGAAAAGAAAGCTTACGTTGAAGCTGAAATTACAGAAAGCAGCGAAGGCAAAGTGACCGTGCAGACAGCAGATGGAAAGGTACAAAACTGGTTTTGTCTGATCCGTGACTAACAAGGCCAGAGCTGCAAGGTACAGGATTGTCCTGGTTTCAGCTCGGTTGCCAGTTTCATGAAATGGGCTGTGAATGGGAGGCCTTAGTAACTGATGCCAGCTCAGGACAGGATAACACACAAAAACCACCAAGGGAAAACCAGCAATGAAGTGAGGGGTGGGTGAGCATCAGCAATCGCACAGCCAGGGGTGGGCTGTGACTGGAGGTGTGCTACCAGCCAGTTCTGGTTTGGTGCCCAGAGCTAAAAACCCAGGCTCTAGCCAAATTTCATGGCTTCTTTTGCAGCCATAGCATCATGCTTCTTTTATCATCTCAGCCTTCCCCCGTTCTTCTGATACCTGTGGAAACACATGATATTGCACACATAGGCAGGGACTGACCTGAAGAACTTCCCTCTGCTGGGGGAAAAAAATGTGTTTTCTTCCATAAGGTGTATGAAGCAACAGAGAATCCCAGTGTCTTGCAGCAGGGTCTTGCAGTGTCTTGTATTTGTTTGTCTTTGCAGACCATGACCATAAAGGAAGATGACGTGCAGACAATGAACCCTCCCAAATTTGACATGATTGAGGACATGTCTATGCTGACCCACCTGAACGAGGCGTCTGTGCTGTACAACCTGAGGAAGCGCTACAGCAACTGGATGATCTATGTAAGGGCCACTGCACAGGCAGATTTAGAACCTGCATTTTGAGTGCTGACATCGTGTGTGAACGTGTTGTGTTCTTCGTGTTCGTTTTACGACTCAGAAAAGTCACAAAAGTGAGAGTCTTGCTCTGCACCTCAAGAAAGATGCTGCTTGGAGCAGGCTGAATACAGACACAAAACTCAATGAGTAAGATGATGCCTGGCTCCTTAGTTTTGCTTGCTTGCCTAGGAAAACGGTGATGGGGGACGTCTTTCTTAAGTCAAGGTGTTGGAGAGGCCCAGTTTATTTTTCATCTTTTAAAATTAATCCATGTCAATGCCAGCCATGGGGATTTCTTTCGCTCTCAGATAGCTGCATTCAATTGTGTTTTAAATCAGTCAAAGGAATCCATTGATTTTTCCAGCCAATCCTTGCTCTGTTTTTTGGTATTTATCAGAAGAGCAAATCCAACATTACCCATTTAAATTCTGATTGTCAAACATTTTCTGTGTTTCCCTAATAACCCTTGTATCGACATGTAGGGCCTAAAGCATAGCTTTGATTGCAGATCAGTATAGGTAGAAAATTAAACTGGCATCTTGCATTAATCCATTTACTGTTAGGGGTGTATTCTTTTTCTTTCTAGAAAACAGGACTGATGATTCATGCAAAGGCCATTTGGGAGCACATCCTAATGCTTTTTTTAGGGGAAGAGATCTGGATTTCACCTGAAACTTTTAGAACTTAATTGAGCTCATTAATCTATGTGGCTATAGTGGTTGTGCCCATATGATAACTGGGTTTCTTTGAAGATATTGCCCCAAGCTGGGCTAAGGGCTTGAAAAGTTACCAGCTGACACCAATTGCCTGGAGTTACAACTCAAAGCTCATTCTTCCTCAGAGTGACCAGGCCCCAGAGAACTGATGTATATTGTCCAAAGAGCAACTATAAAGAGATTTTTACCATCCTGGCATCTCCAAAATCTGAAAAAGGTTCCACAGCTTTGGGGTACAACACTGTGAAGTGGTTTTTCTCTTTGAACACCCACCAGAAATTGTCTCAAGGTTCTTGCATAAAATTAATAATGGGAGGTTGTTTCTCCTCCTAAAAATGGAGCTCAAACAGGGAGGCTGTAACTTTCCATTGCAATGTCTGTTTTCAAGAGGAAACAACTCCCACAGAGCAGCGAGGAACAAAATCAGACACAAGTCTATTTGCTGCGCCTTTGTTTTACTGAGGGGGATGTTTTCATTTCAGGTTGACACCTCAAAACCACTTTTCCCCTTTTGAAAACTGTTTGATATCTGTAGTTTTGGTATGAATTGCAATTAGGAAGTCACTTAGCAGATCAGTAGCTTCCAAAATTCAGAAAGTGAAATCCAAGTCAGAATTTAAACCTAAATCAGCAGCTGGCAATGCCACATCCTGCTTGGTTAACCAAGACTTTTTGCCTTATCACTTGAGTGAATTTTTTCACTCTGGCTTTGTGTTCCTCTCTAGACATACTCCGGTTTATTCTGTGTGACCATAAACCCCTACAAGTGGTTGCCAGTCTACAAATCGGAGGTTGTTGCTGCGTACAAAGGCAAGCGGCGCTCGGAGGCTCCTCCCCACATCTTCTCCATCGCGGACAACGCGTACCACGACATGCTGCGGAGTAAGTGCCACTGCCTGCCCTCACACCGGCCCTCCCCTCCTCGGGCTGATGCGATTGTGCTGCAGGGAAGTACGGGGGAGCTTTTGCAGCAGGTCACAAACGTGAAAATGCAAGCAACAGGGGCTTGGCAGTCTGCGAAGATTTTATAGATGTGTGTGTATCCGTACACTTGTTTTACTTCTAAACTGCCCTGCCTGTTCCCATGGCACTTCTGGTAGCCATCTGTCAGGGGCGCAGATTTCGCTGTCTGATCTGAGTGAATCCAGCAGTTCACAACAGAAATGGGGCCAGGTCCCAAAGGTCTGTCAGTGCCTTCCCAAACTCAAAACTAAACCTCCAGTCAGTTTCCGCTCCATATCACGATGCTGATAAGATGTGTACACTCCAAGGCTGGTGAAGGGAAGCCCTATAGGGTGCTGTTGTTGCCTAGAAAGGCTGACCTGAAAAACAGAGACTAGGTAGAGTAAAAGAATAAAAAAGGTATTTGTTGAAAGAATACATCTTGGGCCATGCAAGAACCCCTTGGGGCTACACCCAAGCAATCCAGCAATGGTCTCAAAATGGATGCTCAGTTGTGAGGTCTCACTTGTTTATAAGCTCTGGTCCATTGGCATATTGGAGTGAATTGCCCAATTACAGCTTCAGGTTATGAAGCTCCATCCTCTTTGTTCTTTCTCTCTTCTTCAAGATGATTTACACTTTTGGGCCTAAAATTAGACCTTGATCCCCAGCTAGAAAGGAATTGTTTTGTCTATCTACCTTGTGAAGAGAGCTCATCAACCCTTAATATGAAATCCAGAACTATAACTTAAAACAGCACAGAGTCTGAAAAAAATATACAAGCTAAAACTTAAGGCATCACTGTGAGCACACTGCTGGCGTGAGCCTGACCTGCGGGAGTGCGGCAGCGGCTGCATTGGCTCCGGGCACCGACCCTGTGGCAGCGAACTCCAGATTTCCCTGGGAAATTTCCTCGCCCTGGCCCTCGCGTTACTGCGAAAAAAAAAGAGTTTATCAGCAGAGGGCAGCAGCGATGTGCTCATACCAGGTCCTGCCAGGCAGCAGGATAAATCCAAAAGAGACTTGCCCAGAACACATAGTGCCGACACTTGGTTCTAATAAAATGAAAAAGCGCCTTAGCTATGAGGGGAAAAAAAAGCACTGGGCAGAGGGAGTTGTGTGTGTGGCTGCAGAGATGCTCTTTTATGAGATAAGGCTGCTAAATATGTAGCTATCCATGACTACTGGAATTATAAAAAGAAAAAATAAATTTAGGCTCAATGACTTGGGAAGCTGCCATGATTTAGTGTTTGCTGAACTTGATTAATAATATATTAGGATTGCAGAGTGTTCTAATAAATGCTTGTTTCTGATCAGGCAATTAGGCATGGACAATAGGCTGCTTAGTTCCAGCAGCATGGCCAGCTGAAGAGGAATACACATGCATTTTAAGGAATAGCCTGGGAAAAAAGAGCAAAATTACTTGGGTTGGTCTAGTATTGCAGGAGGAGAAAGGTCAGACGTGAGCAAAGACATACTCAGGAGTAAGAGAATAAAAGTTTTCAGAACAGGAAATTTCTTTATTATAGTTTCCCAGACACAGATGAATGTGTACAACTGACAAGTATTTAATACTAATTTGAGAAAACACAAGAGAAGGATTTAGGGTAGGACTGGAACTTGCACTCCTGGAAATCATTCTAAATTATGTCAGTTTTTATCTTTCTGTCTTTGCTTCATGTGATTCCCTTCTGTCCTCACATGACTGATTCTAGTACTCATTTACAATTATAATAAGCAATTTGTACACCCTACTAAGTTTCTCTCTCTTTTTTCTTTTTTTCACCTCCACAGATCGGGAGAATCAGTCTATGCTGATCACGTAAGTTCTTCTTTTTTGACTGATTTGAGACTCTGTTGCTGTGAAAAACTGTGAAGAAAAAAGCCCTGATAAAATACAAGTTGACTCCTAAAAGCTCAGCTAAATTGCCTGGAACCTAGTAACTGTAAATTTGGCCATCTGATGGTTAACTTGACCTCCATGAGAAAGGAGTAGCTAAAGGTTTGAGGGAACCTGGCCCATTTCTGATTCCCATCTGGTGAACATTTGATATAGGCATGAAAACAACTCGGCAGGCAATTAAAATTGCTCCTTGCAGGATTAGCCTTTCTGTGACTGTCCTCTTTGGACACAGAGGACTCCTTCTGTTCAGTGTGGTTACTCTTGCTGAAAGTTATATTTCAGAGTGTTGTGCAGATTCATCTAAAGAGGGGGAGATGACCAAGGTAGAAAAGAGGAGGTATGACATTTACTGGCAGGCATGAAAGGATGGAGACTAGGGTATCTCTACAAAGTTACATGTGCTCTAGGGTAATGCTGGCAAATTACTGCAGCTTTCCTCTACTTTTTCTAGCTCATTAACTGTGTATATGTATACCCCAGAGAGTTAGTCTGGATGTCTGTAATTACACTTCATGCCCCTAAAAGAATCTCGGTGTAGCATGGGTTTGTATGGGACTTCTGAGCTCAGTTGTATGAAGAGTTACTGCTGTCATAGGACTGCGCCTCTTCATTCAGGCAATTAATTTTATGTATTTCCACAGAAGTGGCTGAGCAACAGGCTGCAGAGTCAGTGACTCTGAGAACAGCCTTGAAGGAGTGAGCTGTCTGGACAGGGTTTAAGAGGATGTGTTGCAGCTGTTTGAGCAATGTTTTTGTTTTCTTTCCCCTTCCTCTAGTGGAGAATCCGGTGCTGGCAAGACTGTCAACACAAAACGAGTCATCCAGTACTTTGCCACAGTGGCAGCCCTGGGTGAAACTGGCAAAAAGAACGTAAGTCTGCGGGTGGCTGACTCATTTCAGAGTCTCAAGGTTCCTCTCTGGTGTACAACTAACCTCACAAGTCTGCAGTACTGAGAGCGTGCTGTTCTGAAGGGAGAAAGGCACACATGAACTTATCATGCTCCAAATGGAGCAGAAATACATGCTAAATATCCTTCTGGTTGTGTTAAAACTGGTCAAAAGATGGGGAGACTGTGAAGAATAAGATTTTTTTTTTTTTCAAATGGAAAATAGTCTTCAAAGAGACTAGGATTATAACTTCCCATCAAAATGTCTGTTTCATTGAAAGCTCTTTTGTCCACAAAAAAAGGATTGTTTTGACAAAAGATGTTTTTTCAATCAGCTTTTCTCCATTTCTGTTTGGATAAGTGCTGTTCTGCTTATAAGTGCTCTCTAAGGTTACAGTGAATACTGTATTCATGCCGTTCTTTATCTTGTTTTGCTATGAGCTTGTTTGTTATGAGCTTCGTTGCACTTGAAGGGTTCAGTGCTTTTTTGTGGTGAATTAACTGATTCCTATGAACTGTATTTATAAGGCCAAAATTTCAGCCATGCTTCAAGTCTGTGCACAGAACTCACATCATCAAACTCTAATAAAACATTCTCCTGAGGCCTGCAAGGCTTTCTTAAGAAATGGTTGAGTTGTCCAGAGCCAGTTTCCTGCATGCAATGAGGCTGGTGCTCATCGTGGTATCTAAAACCTGCTGTGCTCATGCAACAATGGTGCTCCTACCCTGAGCTTGTTGTTTGAACTCCCACTGCAGAAATCTACCTGGTTGTTCTCTGGAGATGTCCTAGGATGGACCAAAACACCAACCAAGAGAACAGAGAAAAGAGACTGCTGCTAGGTGTGGCAAGAATAAAAGAGCGTAAATGCAAACAGACAAGATCGAGGCAATACGATTGTGCCACACTGGAATTTTTGGATAATTCTGGAGGAAAAAAAGAGTGATGATAATGAAAGTGAAATGCAGCCTGATCTGATAAATTACATGAAACATCTTCCAGCTGCAATATCTCTTTTTGCACCATTGTGATGTGTGGTGAATGCAAACTAACAGCCACAGATGCTTTTTGAAGGCTTCAGAAAGCACTGCCGGTGTGTTGGTGCCCATGAGGCAGCTAACCTTGCTAATTGTTATATTTTGTATTGTTTTCTGTGTTAATATTCATGTTGTCTCTCTTTTTTTCTCTTCGTTATGTTTCTATTTTGTCAACAGCCAGCTACCAAAACTGGGGTAAGTCATCATCTTTGCTGTTTTATTTTTGCCTCTCAGAATTGGTGTTGGGCTCTGTCAGATGTGCCACGAGCCTCAGCACTTCACTTTGTGTGAATGATGAATGATCCCAGGAGCCCCAGCAGGAACTCATTCGCTTCCCAAACTGAACCCTGTGCGAACAACAGTTAAAGCTTTTCTCATCTCCAAAATTCCAAAATGTTGCAAGCTCTGAGTGCTTTCAAATCAAATGCATTCTAATGCTTGTCACTGTCTTCAGTAGCCCCTCTCCTACACATGCTCCTCATTCCTCCGATATCCCCACATACTCCCCAGTACACTCGGTGATTTCTTTCTCATGCAGATGGCACGAGATATAAATCTACAAAGCCAAACAGTAGGGAGCAGCAGAATGTTCGAGGCATTTTAAGCGCTCATACTTGACTGATGGTCTCGCTGTTCTGCCATTCACACTGTGCAGTCCCTGGGGTGAAGCTAAATAAATCACTTTGCTACAGAGCTCCACTCTGTAAGTGAATGCATGGCTGAGCTAGAGCTGACAGCTGAGTCTGTGGCCTGTAGGTTTCTCAACAGTATTTCAACCTTGATTTCTAGGGAACCTTGGAGGATCAAATCATTCAAGCAAACCCAGCCCTAGAAGCTTTTGGAAATGCCAAAACCCTGAGAAATGACAATTCCTCACGTTTCGTAAGTCTGCAGCATGATCTAGTGATGTCTTATTCAACAATGGCCAGTTAATAACACCTATGTCATAATCCCTTCATAGATTGCATTTTGCCCACTAAAATTATTGGATTTCCGCAGAGTGGAAAAATAGCGTAGTAGGATCTGACAAAAACCTGAAGAGAAACAAAGATCAAGCTTGAATAATTGTTTAAACTGTTTAAATTGTTTAAAATTAACAGAAGACAAACAAAGCCCAGTTTTAGGAAGCCCTTTGAACAGCAGCAATAGATCTTCCTCAGAACTGCCTCTGCATTATTTTCCTACCCCTTTTTCCACTAGCCCGTCTTTCCCCTTCCCTGTAGCCGTACTTTGGCACTAAGTGTCAGAAATACCCGACTGTCGCTGTTCCCTCTCACATCCTGCCTGTGCAGACCCGCCCTGCAGCAGTACTCCTACCCTCAAGCCATTAGGTTTGCCTTTTTGGCTCAGTGAACTGTCCCTGCTTGTCCCTTTGTGCTGCCATCACCTTGGGGCTCTCCTCCTCTCCATCAGGTTTGCAGGAATCAATCCTCTCGGGAACTCTGCCTCTGCCACATTTGGTTGGCACTGTCTGAGAGGTCCGAAAGGAATGGCATGAGGATGACAAGCCTGAGTTTGGAGGCCATGCTTCCCTAACAAATCCTGTTAAAAATTCAGTTGGAGTGGGTGGAGAGGACCAGAGTTTGTAAGCCTGTGTAAAGCTACACGGTTGTATAAGGAGCTTATCACTTGGAACAGAAATTAATTATTTTTAAAAGTTTGTGTGTTTGAATATGAGAAACTACATGAAAACTACTACTTTTTATGAATTGAGAGAGACGGGTATGTAACCTTAATGGGCAAAGCTGTGTAAAATCACAGCACTCTTCTGACATAAGTAGGTGCATGTAAGTTAGGACTGCAAATGAGGAGAAGCCAAAAAAGGAGCCTGTGTGTCTTAAGCCCAGGCTTAATGCTCTGAGTCCTGCATTACAGTAAACCTGCATCATGCAACTGGAAGCCATGTGCTTTGCCATATCTTAGCCTGGCAGATAAGCACACTGTTATCCTTCCTCCACAAGCAGATTACATAGCTCTATGTACAGATTTAGGCTTGGAAGACAGTAATATCATTGTTTGATATTTTTCATTGAAAATATGCCTGTGCAAAGCCAAGAAGTTTGCATAAATTGATTCTTTGGGCCAAATGATTGCCTTCAAGCTGCATTCTTTGTTTCCTCCTGTGTGTAATATATGCACTAATTAGAATATTCTTCTGTGTGAATTAGGGTAAATTTATCCGAATCCATTTTGGAACTACAGGGAAGCTGTCATCTGCTGATATTGAGATTTGTAAGCAGCAAACTCTCTCCTTTTAAAAAAATACAATTGCTCATCTGAAAGCTGCAAGACCCTTTCTCACTGAATTTTCCTTTGTGCAACTAGATTTATTGGAGAAATCCCGAGTGATTTTCCAGCAACCTGGTGAAAGAGACTATCACATCTTCTACCAAATCCTGTCAGGAAAGAAACCAGAGTTACTAGGTAAGCATTATGTGGATCCACAACTTTTAAGAACCTAAAATGGAATAGACTGGATAAGGGGTTAGGAGGCAAATCCATGTGCAGAAAGGCCCTAATGCTTCCACTTGAACTGAACTTCCACTGTCAAATACAATCTTTTAGAGATGTTGTTCCAGTGGCAGCAGCAGAGATCATTTTTATCATATTACACATTAATTTAATGGGAGTAAGACTCAGGCAGGACTTTCAAAACATTGCACTATAAAGGCAAAAAAAGTGTCACACTGAATTTGTGTAATCCGAGGTCTCAAAACATCGGGAAAATGCTGTGCCTCCAAAGTGATAAAACTTTAATTATCCAGATTTTCACATATGAGGAGATTTGCTTATAGGTCCACGAAGAAAAGCCAGTTTCCTCTTTCTGCCCCAAGTGACAAAACTGACATCCCAGCATGCTGTGTAGCAGGAGAGAACATTCAAAGCTGCCTGCTGCTGATTATGTGGCGATTACCCCTTTCCAGCTTCTCCTGCTGGAGAAGGGCAGAGAGGGGCCGAGATTCTTTGAATAAAACCTTCACTTTTTATTTAAGTGACATGGTTTGCTAACTTCAATTTGTGCTCTGAAGGAACACATTTTGGAAAATATTTTGGAGAGTCACTTTATTTGTCTTCTAAACTCCCACTAAGCCATAGCAATCATAATCTCTTTTGAAGTCTTATTATCCTGACAAGTGCGTGGTCAAGTCCCTAACACTCTAAGCTTTACGTGGCCTAATTAATGACAATTACAGGACAGATTTCAGGGAAGATTTGCGCTGAGATTCCTGCGAGAATCCCTGTGCTGGGAAAATGCTCTGTTTCTCATAAACTCTCTCTGTGCTCCACAACAGCACACGCCTTTCTGGCCAGCAGGATCATGTCTGCAGGCTCTTGAAGAGGCTGAAACCAACAGGGGCTTGTGTTTTGTAGACAAGAAATGCATGTGCTTGTATATAAACACATCAGTATCTAAATATGGATAAGTATAAATGTCAGTAAGAATGGAATAACAACTATATGTGTTATATATATCAGAGTGACTACATAGTAAAGTAAGACAGGCTTACAGAGAATAAGATTTCATATAAACATATACTGATAAACATATATTTACATATATACTTACTTAGATATGTAGGCATGTCTGTCTGCATATAAATGATTGAAATCTAGACTAAGCCTTGGTCTGGTGAATGTGGGTGAAACTTTCAGCTGATTTAAGGAAGCAGGACTCTGCCAGTACTTTTAGGGCCAGCTAGCTTTGTAGAAAATAACTTTGCATTTTTGGGTTTTGATATGTAGGAATGACAATGGAGCAAGCCATATTCTGACTTTTGTTTATCAAAAGCCAAGTGTCTTCTGCAAAGGGTGCTGGAAGTTGCAATTCTCTGAGTCTGTTACAAAAAAGGGGAGCGATGCCCATACTTCCTGTCTTGAATCATCTTGTCTCCTCTCTATTTGGATGGGATTTTTACCCCTAAAAGCATGCAAGGCAGAAAGTAGGACTATACAGGAAATTATGGATCAATATACTGCAGTACATGCTCAATAGATATGTATGCACAGTAGATGTTAATATACAGTATTTCCAGATTCTTTTTATTCACACTTTCTCTACATCTTCAGACCAACGTAGTAGAATAAGAGAGCTGGTTTCTGCCCTGCAGTTATTAAAATAATAACAACAAAACAACTCAGTAGTGCAGAGACAAATGCGGGTTACAGTTGATTTTTCCACCTCCATTTTTGAGGATAATCTGAATGGATGGCAGTTTTGACCTTGGCAGTTCTTTTACAGACATGCTACTGATCTCTACCAACCCATATGACTACCATTTCTGCTCACAAGGAGTTGTTACAGTGGACAACTTGGACGATGGAGAAGAATTGTTGGCAACAGACGTAAGTCTGTATGGATTTGAGTTTGGGTTTCCTAGATCAGGGGAGGAAGACTGCTCAGAGAAGCCAAACTTCTGTCCCTGAACTACTGGACTAAAGCAAAAGCAAGATTGGGTCTTATCTGCATTCAGAACTGTGAAGCACAAGGCCTGGTAAACTGTTAGGCTTTTGAATCTGGCCTTGCTCCATGTAATGTCCACATTTTATAATTTATATATATAAAATGCTAGATGAAGAGAGCTCTCCTCTGGCTCCCCTGCCACTGCTGCGTCTTCAGGATGTTCCAGTGGCTGATTTGGGTGATAGCACCCCTTGGCAGGATGGTAATATCTGCCATGCAACAGTAGATTGTGGGGCTACAAACACCACTACTTTTGAGCAGGAAGTGACAACATCTGTGCTTCCTTTTCACAGCAAGCCATGGACATCTTGGGATTTGTGCCTGATGAGAAAGCTGGTTCCTACAAGCTCACAGGTGCCATCATGCACTTCGGGAATATGAAATTCAAGCAACGACCCCGAGAAGAGCAGGCAGAGGCAGATGGCACTGAAAGTAAGAACAACACTTAAAATTTCTCCTCAGCTTCAAAAGTCTGGCATGTACCAGGCACTGTGCTGAGGAAGCAGCAGCCTATTTGCTTTGTTCTTGCACACTGTGGCTCCTCATCAGCCAAGAGTGCTGTATTTGTAACAGGCTCATTCGGGGGGGATAACCTTACTCAGCAGGAGATGAACAGACACAGTCAGACTAACAGGATCAAATTCCATTTTTGAGACCACTTGTACAAAATGCTTGTGAAATCCTGCTGCCTTAACTTTCTCTTTCGTGACTTCAAGTCCTGCTTCTTTGTTTTCTCTTGCACCTGAAACTGTCTGTAACCAGCATGGAGATTTGTTCTTTTCCCTAAACCTGAAGAGTGTCTTAAATGAGATTCTTGCAGCAACTGGGGTATAAAGTAGTCAGATGACCTACCATAAGAGAGAGTACAGGCATACTTAGCACAAATCATTAAGGCCTTTATCCAGTTTGTCTTTTGAAGTGAAAGTACTTAATTTTTTTTTTTCAGCTGGGCATGTTTCCATGTAGACATTTAAAGCCAATTTAAACCTTGTTTCTCCTAACCAGGTGCTGACAAAGCTGCCTACCTGATGGGAATCAATTCCTCTGATTTGATTAAGGGTTTGTTGCACCCTAGAGTGAAAGTTGGCAACGAGTATGTGACCAAAGGTCAAAGTGTGGAACAGGTAAGGAGAGAGACACGCAGGAAAGGATATTTGGATATGTGTCCTGCAAGCCTTGAGGATTTGCCTGTAACATCTCAGAGAGACAAACAGCTGCTTGAAATAGTAACATGAGTGTCTAGTACCTGTTCTCATTTTATATTCCCAAACTTGGGCAAATACATAGTGAAATTGAGGGAAACTGGGGAAGAGACTGACAAAGGAATATTGGCCAGTACTATTTTTGATAGAATTGTTTTTCTGATGTGTTAGTAGCAGCCATTCCAGGAAATCAGGTGCAGTAAAACCACATGGGGATTGATAGCTAATTCTGGATGAGAATAGCTACCTAGAAGATTTGAGCCATGGATTATTTATTCACTCATCACTCATTCATTATTCATGTAATTTTAATCTCTGTGTGACCTCTCTCAGCTAAAGGCAACATCCACTTAAAGTTATCTCCTAATTTAAGGGGAAAAGAGTCCTTGGGTTGCTATGCTGCAGCTGTAGCAATATTGTAGAAGATACTGCAGCGTTTTGGTTACAATAAAAGCTGCTGTTTGAAGATGGGCTTTGGTACAGGCTCAGAAACTAAGAAGCCATTACAGAGAGATGTATCCTGATGATGCAGATGTGCACAGGCTAAAGAAGAGACTTTAGAGAGACTTTTCCTATTGCCTGCTCCTGCCATAGCATCCCTCAAAAATTAGAAGCAAATGTCAATGAACAACTTGAGCATGAACCTCCACCCTCCTCTGGCAGTGGCTCTGGATATCATAGCTGGCATCTGGCCAGTGAATTTCTGCTACCTACTTCCACAGGAATATAATGGATTAAAACATTTGGAACTTGCTGTCCAGCTGTTTCCCAAGATGTATTTTGTGAGCACTTTACATACCTGTTAGTAGACATCCATATATTTAGCAGTGATTTGAAGGAAATTCAGCAGAGATAATAGGAGAAACTGTGTTGTATTAACTATGCCTTGGTGGTTTTACAAACCATTGGGAGATTTCATTTAGGCAGTAAACAGACATTGAAATAGTCTACTGCTCCAAAATTGCTGTGTTCCCCAGTGAATTTTTTTTCTCACTTTGGTATTCTAAAACATGTATTTTAGGTTCTGTATGCTGTTGGGGCCTTATCTAAGGCAGTGTATGATCGAATGTTCAAATGGCTGGTGGTCCGCATCAACAAGACCTTGGACACTAAGCTGCCAAGACAGTTCTTCATTGGAGTCCTGGATATTGCTGGGTTTGAAATCTTTGATGTGAGTATTAGTGTGTGGGGACTGGGTGGAAGGACATAAAAGGTGCCAAGAGGTAGCTCTAGGCTGGGTGTTTCTCTTTCTAAATGAAAAGAAGGCAAAGTGCTGAGAAAGCCATAAAGCAAATAATGTGTATGATTTTACATGTGTGGGTTTTTTTTCCATGACTACATGTAAAAACCACTTGGCTGGACATGCCAGTTCCTGGGAACAACATCTCATGTGCTTTGGCCTGTAAATAGTTTCCTTCTTTCTGTTCCACCAAGTTAACTGCAATGCAAATGCTTCTTTTTTATCTTTCTGCAGTTTAACAGCTTTGAGCAGCTGTGCATCAATTACACTAATGAGAAACTGCAACAGTTTTTCAATCATCACATGTTTGTCCTGGAGCAAGAAGAGTATAAGAAGGAAGGCATTGAGTGGGTGTTCATTGACTTTGGCATGGACCTGCAGGCCTGCATTGATCTAATCGAGAAGGTATGTACATGCCAAGGAGCGTTCCCTGAACTGGTTTTATTCGTGATGCTCCCTTGGATGCTTCTTCCTCATGGCCCAGTAAACACAGTAGGATAAACAGCACCACAAGTTTACTGCCTTTCTACCTGCAATACAGAATCAAAGGAAAATCAGTTTTTGTGGCCACTCAGCTTTACCTTTGGAGTTCTGCCTTACAGAGCCAAGAGCAGCCAACAAGCTCTAACTGGTAATATGTATGGCTGTATCATCTTCCCTGGTTTTCACTTTTATCCTTCTCTGTCCCTGCTGTTCCTACATTTAGTTTGTACCACATATGCTGAACATCAAACTCGTCAGCTTTTCAGGGAAAAAGCAATGTTTCAGTCTTGTGCCCTGAACGTCTCCCGTGAGGCTCCTCTTTCTCATATTACATGCTCATGCGCAAAGTCCTTTGTGCTCTTCCTACCCTGAAAAGGAAAGAAACCTCTCACCACTTCCCCAGCATGGGATATGCCTTTCCTTTTCCCTTCTTTGGGAGTATAATGTGGTCCTGGTGGGGACAGTTTTCCCCTGCTGTATAACCTCTCTTTCTATCTCTTTTCTGCCATGTTTTATGGCACAGCATTTTTCCTGGTTTAGGGCAAATTTGGGAGACCTGCTGATCTGTGTGGAAACATGAAATTTTGCATCTTGCATTAGCAGGAAATTCGTAACAGCAGAAGTAGGAAGTCTAATTATTAAGTGGTCTACTATTTGATCACTTTCTTGTCCAAGGGCAGGATATCTGTGCATGATCCTAATCCCTCAAAACCAATCTGCTCAGTGCTACGAGGTTTGGAGACATGAATGATAAAATGCTAATTGGTCCAGCTGCCCTGAAAGATAAATCAAACTCCTTTTGAAAGCCATCATAAAGCCTCCTAAGGCAGAAGTGGCATACTGAATAGTCAAAGGTGACATACTGGATAGTCAACGAGGTGGTTACTATTTTAACAGAATAGTCAAAGACTTCCTCCTCAGGTTGAGAAGAAATTTTGCAGGCTTAAAATTCCATCAGATAAAACTTACAGGCTGCATAGCCACTGAAAGCAGGTAGCCTAAACATTTCCCAACAAAGATGCTTTTAAATCCACAGCCACTGGGAATCCTGTCTATCCTTGAAGAGGAGTGCATGTTCCCAAAAGCTACAGATATGACATTCAAATCCAAACTCTACGACAACCATCTTGGCAAGTCACCCAACTTACAGAAGCCCAGGCCAGATAAGAAAAGGAAATATGAAGCTCACTTTGAACTCCTTCATTATGCTGGTGCAGTAAGTTCCTTTGCTGGCAGGTAGACTTCGTATCAGAGGTCTTCCAGGAGGGGTTTGGCTGTAGCACACAACGCGGAGGGTGGGAAGGATGAAGAGGGGAAGAGAGGAGAGGTGAGGAGTAAAAGCAAATATCTACTCTCTCTGCACAAGTGTTGCAGCAGAGTAAGATGTCACCAGACTCCAGGACATCTGTTCCTTAGATGCACAAATAGAATGAAATAAACTGAGGAGGGCTAATAGTACTTTTGCTGGAAGAATGCCTTGCTTTGCATTTATCACTTTTTCTCCAGCCTGAGTAGGACTAGTAATTAAACAGCAGTGGCATCTAACTTTTCACCTCAGTTTCCTGGAAAAATTAACTAATTCCTGCTTTAAGTCAAGGGACAGTTAAAAAAAAAAAAAAAAAAACAAACCAAAAAAAAAACCACCAAGAAACTTTTTACTCATTTTAGCACCAGCGTGTCAAAATAGCAAAAGGAAGTGTGGTTAGCTCTGATGTGGTTGTTCAGTTAGTTCTGATGCAGTGGTTCACTGGTGATGGGGTGAACGAGAACATAATCCAGCACTGTGATACCTGGGACAAAACTTGCCCAGTTTTGAAGTTCTGTTTTCAAATCAGATAGGCAGAAAGAATTTGAGAGTGCCACAGGAATTTTTTAATCAAACTACAGTTGATAAGAAATCTCAGCATAGCAGAGCAGGAATTTACCTTATGCTGTTAATTTCAAATTATAATTGAGCATTAAGCTAATTTTGTAATTATTGAATAATGCTGATCTTGGTACTTATCTGTAGTTGTTAATGCATTCAGCAAAGAAAATTAGAATTTCTATTCCCTTGTGGTACTGATAATGGAACATATTTGCCCATTAAACACAGCTGTGACGAAGTCCTGGACTTAGTTTGTAATCATTAAGATTCTATTAGAAAACCCTAATTATTCCAGTGTAGCATGCTATTTCGAAGTTAAATTATTACCTGTGTGATTTATACTTCGGCAGTTTTTAATAGGGTTCCTGGGACACCGATGCTACATGGTATCTCCACAGATAACCACATGGAGTCCATGAGAAGACTTAGGGACCAGATAGTTTGGAGGGGGTATGTGGGATTCACATGCTAATTATTAGGAAGAGAGGTTTGGGAATTGGGAAGCAGAAAAGTGGAGGTGAAGTGATGAAAACCAGGGCAGCTGGTACTGCTCTGAGCACAGCTCTTCACAAAAAGTCACTGGCTTCAAGAACTCCTGCAAAGAACTCCTGGCTGCTCTGAAGGGGAACATTTACAACCTCTGGTTTGTTTTCAATGCCTTGCTGTAGGTTCCCTACAACATCATTGGGTGGCTTGAGAAGAACAAGGACCCACTTAATGAAACTGTAGTAGGTATTTTCCAGAAATCATCCAACAAACTCCTGGCAAGCTTGTTTGAGAGCTATGTTGGTGCTGACAGCGGTAAGCAGAACCAGCTCACGTGGCCTTTCTTTGGGTCTTGGGATGCATGCTTGGGAATGAATTTCAGAAACTAAGCAATTCTCTCAACTGCAATTGCCTTATTACTAGATGAGGGAGTGACTAATTATTTAGATGTGCACAGCAGCTGTAGGAGTTTGCCAGTTATAGGAAGGAGATCATTAACTCAGCTAGGTTGAATGTATAGTATCTCTGAGCAACTCTGGCAAGGAAAGCTGTGTTGTGAACAGCCCAGTGGGAGTCTGAGCATGCAAGTGTTCAGATATGCAGCCCAGTGTTGCAGAAAAGAGCATATACATAAATGTCAATGAAAAAGAACAGCTCTTGTTTCTCATGCTGTGGCACTCCTTGCTAGTCCCCCTGAAATAAATAAGAAATACCAAGTTTAAGGGAGAGTTCTGGAATATTTTATTGGATTAGTGGCAAGTACACACTGAAGGTACTGGAACACCACCCCACATTGGCCAAAGTAGAAGGCTTTGCCAATATGTCTTCCTTTTTGTTTGCTGCTGTTTCCTTTATGTGACAATGGACATTGTACATTGTACATTAGTATGAGGACATATTTAATCTCTGTCCTTCACATAGAACTCTTTTATTTGTGAGAAGAAAAGTAGCAAACATTCAGAAAGTTGATCTTAAGTAAATAACTGGTATTGATTACAAAGATGCAGCTCTTGTGTCCTGAAGTTGCAATCACTTACAGCCTGTTTATTAGAAACCTCATTTCAAGAGATGCTCTTGTCATGAATCACATGACACTTTTCTAGGAAGCAAGCAGGTGGAAGACTTGGTAATGGGAATGAGATGAAGCTGAATGTAAATAACAAACATGTTGCCACGAGCAAATCCTTGCAAGTTGCTAACAGCCTACTTGCCCGTGGATGTTCCTGTCTGTCCGAATACTACCTTGCTGTTCTTTGGTGTCAGGAGAAAGGAACAACCTGTCCAGATTAGCCTTTTCCAGTCTCAGCAGTGTCACCTTCTGAAGGGAGAAAGGCTGTGGATAATTGCATCAAGCACATTGCGCTCTTCACTTCTCCTTTTATGCTGACAGGTGACACGGTGACAGATCTCCTGGGAATGGTCTAATGGCCCATTGCTTAGAAAGCTGCAGCAACTGCTGTACATTTTTGGGTCATATGAGGAACCTGCTGTGAAACTTTGTAAAGGTCTTGTCAGACACTAGCATTCCTTGGGAGGATCTGAGTGATTTTGACTCCAAAGCTTTAAGCAAAATTCAGGGGATTCAAAGTTACTGTATCTAAAGTTACAAATATTTGTTTCCCTCTATTCTAGACAAATCTTACTTGCACAAGTTCAGTGTCTGCACAGCAGAGAATCAGTTTCTATACAATAAAATGTGCAGTACAAATTTTCTGTAAGCATTATCTTTCTTTAAGTTTTTCTTTTTCTACATCATCTCACGCTATGGAGCTTTTAATGAACTACAAATTACTTTTGTTAAAAGTTATTTTCTTGCCATATTCATATTTATGGGCTTTTCTGCATAAGAAGCGATGCAAGAGCAGATCTGAAATGCAAATGCAATCCAAAAAGTTTACAGTGGTCTTTGACAAAATTCCTAACTATGGACAGAGAGCTGCAAATCTGTGATGTATCACACATGATTTTCAGAATGTCATGTATAAAATTTGAGCAATCAGAGCCTTTTAGTCAAATAGAGCAGCACTATTAAAATGGTCTGTTTTCCACACTCTGCCTGCACCCCTTACTGAGATACAGACTGGTTTATGATTATTTTTTCCTCATTAGGTGACCAGGGTGGAGAAAAGAAACGCAAGAAGGGTGCTTCCTTCCAAACAGTGTCCTCATTGCACAAGGTTTGTTACCTCTTCACATCTGGTGGTTTGAGTTAAAACAGTGCACTGAAGAAGCATGTTAAGGATTGTAATGGACAGGAAAAGATTGAAATCCAACATTGAAATTTGACTTATGGACAGGGTTATTGACTTTGGCTAAGTAAATACATTGGTATTAAAACTGCGTGCTAAGGGCTGCTCCATTTCATCATCTTGGAGCAGTCAGGAAATTGTTCTTTTTACTGTGTTTGAGAAAGTATCACAAAATAGTGCCAGCAATCTGTATCTCTTATTTTGTTGCTTACAGCTTCATGCTTGCCTTTAGAACAGGAGCTGATTACAAGTAATTTGCTAGTCCCTATCTGATTACTGCTTGTAACTGGATCCTAGGGTTAGAGCAGTCATAGAAAAAAAAAAGTTGTTGAATGAAGTGGCACAAAGCCTCTTGTTTCCTCAGTTATTCCCTTCTTCTGGGACTGGCATGTGTTCCTAGTGGAAGCTGTTACTAGGATCCTGCCTGCGTTAAAATGGGGCTATTTACAATTTTTTTTTTACCATTACTACCATTTCTATGGGTAACACTGAGGAAGCTGTAACGTAGGTAAACCTCAGGTTGGGAAGGATGTAGTTACTCACTAGTCATGTAATTTTACCTTGTTTGGAGATGCTTCCCATGAAGGGAAATCACAGGAACAGGAGACCTGTATCTTACCAGCTGAAGAGGTATAAAGGTGGCTGAAGGAGCACTCAGACAATAATTAGTAAGCCACAGATAGAAGCCCACTTTCCAGCACACAAGCAGCTGTTAGTACCCAGCTCAGGTTGTTTGTAGTCCTGACTGGTGTATGAGAAATCTGCAGTTTGCACAGAAGTGCTGATGGCATTGCATTCCACCTCCCATGGTCTCCATTTTCTATTTACTGGACAAAACACTTTCCCCAGAGCCTGGTGACCATTGAATGGTTGGCTTCTTCTGAGCTAGCTTGCTGTCTGCCTGGGACATGTCTAACTAAGACCAATAAAGGAGAAATGTTTGTCCAGGAGATAAAAACCCAGCCTTTATGAGGAAAAGGTGGGAAAGGTGAGCTCTCTCCACTGAGTGGGGAAATGACTAGGCAAAGATGCAGCTGGTTTTACAGAAATGCTCCGCCAGATGATGCTGAGTCTTGCTTGCTGTTCATCTGGGCTTTTGAGTTTCTGGGGTTGAAAGTAAAACACCTATCTTCTTTGCTAACACTGATGTAGAATCCTATAATAATGTTAAATCATACTTTGGTTTATTTGAACACATTTCTCTCTAATAATTTTGCTAAGCGTATGATTTTGTTGGAGAATTTTTCGAAAAATGAGCTTCTTAAATTAAACACCAGCAAACCAAAGAAACAGTGATTGGAATTCCACTAAACTGCTAAATCTAATCATGTTTTTAATGTGTCTGTTCTAGGAAAATTTAAATAAGCTGATGACTAACCTAAAATCTACAGCCCCTCACTTTGTACGATGCATTATCCCCAATGAATCAAAAACTCCAGGTATGAAAAAGACAATAGTCTTAAAATTTTAGAATATTTAACTCTGTCATTCTATTAATTGTTTCTGAGTCACGAGATTGTACTTAAATACTGTCTGTGCTTTTTACCTTATCCAATCATGCTGCTCTCTCAGGAGATGACATCTCACATTTTCCAGTTTCCTTGGGGAAATGAAGATGAAGCCCTGTGGAGAAACTCCTTTTAATTTAGCCTTGTTTTCCCCCTGCAGGTGAAATGGATGCATTCCTTGTCTTGCACCAGCTCCGCTGTAACGGTGTCCTGGAAGGCATCCGGATTTGCCGGAAGGGTTTCCCAAACAGGGTGCTTTATGCTGACTTCAAACAAAGGTAATGCAGAGCTGTGATTGTCTCCTGTTCCATTCAAATTTATCCTCCATTCAGTTTGCCTGACACGGAAGGCAAAATTCTGCTCTTCCTTATGTCTGTGTAGATACAAAGCAGGGGATTACCTTGGGTGTTTTGGTTTGGGTTTTTTGTTTGTTTTTTTTTTTTTAAGTCTTTGGAGGAAGAGGGGAAAAAAAAATAAAGCAGCATCTAAACTGATTTTACACATTTTTCATTTGTTATTAACAGGTACCGCATCCTGAATCCAGGAGCAATCCCAGAGGATAAGTTTGTGGATAGCAGGAAAGCTGCCGAAAAACTGATGGCATCTTTAGATGTTGACCATACACAATATCGTTTTGGACACACCAAGGTAACTGGAAGAGACTATCATTGCTTGTGTAAAGAGAAAAGTGATAGATCTGGTATTTAATTTGCAGAATAGGAACTGCAATTTCTGGTGATGGTGTTTAATGGAGATTTAATAATACAAGAAACCAGCAAAATAGCAGCAAAGTGATAGTAGGTTCTAAGCTGTGCTAGAGGAAATTTAACTCTCTGGCTCAAGTCCCCACAAAGCTTTTACTAGAGCAACTCTAAAGCAGGCACAGCAGCAGCTGATGCTCCATGCTCCCCAGTAAAACAATAGCTTATTTAGTAGAATATAGGTACATTCAAACATAGATGGACCACAAGATCAGCTGCATCTTTTGAAATGAGGCCATGTGCAATTCTCACAATGATCCCATTAGCAGGGATTTCGGGGAGTCAGGAGTTGTGGTTCAGCTGACCTACTTGCAACCCTGCCACAGCTGAAAGGTATTGTGGCGATAAAATGGTTCAGCCTGTTCAAAACTGGGGAGATAAAACCCAGTTTTAAAACAACTCTGGAACTGTACAGTGATGTCCCTTATGCAAGTAGTATTTGGCCCTCTATTCTACTCTCCTAGCTCATAATGTGTCAATAAGAATATCAGTGTGAACCATTTCAGCATGGTCATTGTAGCTCTGATGTAAATCCTCCTTTGTGGTGAACTGACACCTGTGCATGTACCAGGTGTTCTTCAAGGCCGGTCTCTTGGGCCATCTAGAAGAAATGAGGGATGAGAGACTCGCAAAAATCTTAACGATGATCCAGGCAAGAGCACGCGGCAGATTGATGCGGATTGAGTTTCAGAAGATAGTGGAGCGCAGGTATGAAGGCAGCCCCTTAAATCTTAGCAGATAATAGTAATTACCATTTAATTATAAGTTGGATAAAGCCATTAATTACAGTCCCTAAGGCTATAGATAATCCTAAATTAAAAGCTTTAAGTGTATGTGTGATAAAAATAATAGCAACTGCATATTAGTTGCCTACAGCTTTGGTGAAAATGAGATTTGGAAATTTCTTGTGTCTCCGAAAATAAAGAGATCTGGATGAAGTTTCTTGTATCTCTTGGAAATTAGTATAGGTTCTTAATATTGCTCAAAAAAAAACCTATGAAACTGACTGAGAATGAAAAAAAAACCCAAACCCCTCATTTTTTCAATTCAGGCTAAGATTTAGGGAATTTTGTTTTTCTCTTAAACCAGGGACGCCCTACTTGTAATTCAGTGGAACATCCGTGCTTTTATGGCTGTCAAGAACTGGCCTTGGATGAAGCTTTTCTTTAAGATCAAGCCTCTCCTGAAGACTGCAGAAACTGAAAAGGAGATGGCCAATATGAAGGAAGAATTCTTGAAACTGAAGGAGGCCTTGGAAAAATCTGAAGCCCGGAGAAAGGAACTTGAGGAAAAGCAAGTCTCTTTAGTTCAGGAAAAAAATGATTTGCTTCTTCAGCTCCAAGCTGTGAGTAAACACATAAGATTTATATGCTTGTTAGATGTTCTTTGAAATTCAAAGGTTTACAGACTAGAATGTTAGTGGAATTTAATAAAAATAAGCTGCTGATATTATCATAGCCTTGCCAAAATTCAGAGTGGATAGAAGTCCTCATGTTTTAGCATATAACCAGGTGGGCTAATGATGCAAATCGTAACAGATTCTGTTCAAGGCAATGTCTGCCGCAGTAACACATGCAAGTGGTCTCGTATGTGACTAGTCATGCTCACCACTATCTCATCCTGCTCTATTAATTACTTGTCTGCGGAAATCAGGAGCAGGAAATTTTCCTCACGCTACTTTGTTGCTTTGTATCCGGCTCCCTGGCCAGTTACAGGGAGAGGGAGAGAAAAGGCCAGGCAGTCATTGCTGTCCTCTTCCTTGCACCACACCAGGAACAAGACACTCTGGCAGATGCCGAGGAACGCTGCGACTTGTTGATTAAATCCAAGATTCAGCTGGAAGCCAAAGTCAAAGAACTGACAGAGAGGGTTGAGGACGAGGAAGAGATGAATTCCGAGCTGACTTCTAAGAAAAGAAAATTGGAAGATGAGTGCTCTGAGCTCAAGAAGGATATTGATGATCTTGAAATAACTCTTGCAAAAGTAGAGAAAGAGAAACACGCTACTGAAAACAAGGTACATTCAGAACTTCACCATGTATTCAAAAGAGGCTGGGCATGGATTGCCTTTATGACAAGTGCTACAGGTCTTCTGTGGGTTTACACTGTTTTTTACGCAGGCCACACTGAAGGGTCAGTAGATACAGTAATTTGACTTTATGAAGTAAAAATTGTTGCCTCTAAGTTTCCTTTTTTTTAAAGTGACTCTTACTGCACTTCAGCTAAAGAATTATACCTGTTTGGGGCATTTTTAAGTAAAGATTCTTCTGCTGTAACCATGAATTCCTCCTTAAAACCTGCAAATGTAAAAATCTTTTCTCCTACTCCTTGCAGAGATAATCAGAAGCTGGAGTGCATCACAATGGGAGTGACTCTGAAAAGAATTTAGTATGCTTGAAATAATGTACTACCCCCACAACAAAAACTGGCAGACATTAACTCCCTTGATGGCAATTTAACTCAAAAAGCCATGAGGTGCTGGGAGGGGAGAGATCCTTTCTTTTTCTTGTTTTCCTGATTACAGGTTCAGACCAGATAGTCACTTGAGACATGTTATGATAAATCACTTCCTTTGAAATCTTACAAACACGTCTTCCTTTCTCATACAGGTCAAAAATCTGACAGAAGAAATGGCAACACTTGATGAGAATATCAGCAAACTTACCAAGGAGAAAAAGTCCTTGCAGGAATCTCATCAGCAGGTTCTAGATGACCTACAAGCAGAAGAGGACAAGGTCAACACACTGAGCAAAGCTAAAGTGAAGCTGGAACAGCAAGTGGATGATGTAAGCTGGCTCTTCCTTTATGTTTCATGAGGCTCGTTTGACCATCACTTTTTCATGAAAGTGGACCTTTCATGAGACTGAAAGGTTGCAAAACTTTGAAATATATTCCTCTCCTTTTAGAAATGTACTCCTTGTACTGTCTGTAAAAGGTATAATTACAGGAACACCACAAAAATTGATCTGTGTTCAGCCTTTCAAAGGATTGCAATAACAAGGGAAAATCATCCCCGCTTGCACTGCACTTGCACTGCAACTGGCACAAAGTCAAACAGAACTTTGCTGCTAAGAGAACCGTAATGCTTGCACAAATGTAAAGCATGGACTAACTTTTTTGTTCTATTTCTTTAGTCCATACACCCATTGGCTGCTAGAAAACAAGCCCTGTAAACTAGGATGCTTGTGCTTAAGTGCTTCTGCTTCACAGCTCACTAGAACTCAGCATAGAACTGGGCACAGCCTACATCTGACTGTTGTAAACTATCTGTGTTCAATATATTTATTAAGTGACTTTGCTCCTAAAGCTCGAGGGATCCCTTGAACAAGAGAAGAAAGTGAGGATGGATCTAGAAAGGGCAAAACGCAAACTGGAAGGGGATTTGAAGCTGACCCAAGAGAGTGTCATGGACTTGGAGAATGATAAGCTGCAGATGGAAGAAAAGCTGAAAAAGTAAGAAGTTGGTTCTGTTGTACTAAATAAAGCAGCACAGTTACAGTGTCATTTAAGAACTTTCAAGTGCGTCATCCTGCTCTGATGGTGGCTGAAAGAAAATTCCATTATGAAAACGTGCCGCCAAGGATGGAGGCAAAGTTACTTTTGTGTACATGATACCTGAAACATTAGAATTCATTAAACTTTCCCACATTAAAAAAGGCGACCCAGAAACTTACTAATGTTTTTCATTGCTTACAGGAGAAAGCTGACGAAATTTGCTAAAGCTATTCATCCTGACTAGCTGTGATAGCATTGTTAGGAGACCTGACTCTGATAAATATGTTTTTCCATTCAGTCTGAAAATAGCATTGTTTTTGTATGACACAAAGAACCAGAAATATAATTGCACAAATGCATGCAGAGGCTTGACTGGGAAACTGCTGCTCAGAGGAAAATGTGTTTTCATGCAAATTGCAATACATGAGAATTGTTTTCATTTTTAGATACGGTAGAAGTTTTATTGAACAACTTCAAAAATTTCAAAATCCTAACTTTAAGCTTCAAGGCAAATTGTCACAGTAGGATTTTCCTTTCTGTGCCAGGAAAGAATTTGAAATGAGCCAGCTGAATTCCAAGATAGAAGATGAACAAGCTATAGTGATGCAGCTGCAGAAGAAGATCAAGGAGCTTCAGGTCAGCTTGCTTTTTCATTGTATATCTTAGGACGAGTTTCTCTTTGTGCCTCACTGAAAGACCTTGCAGAAACTTTTCATGGCTAGCTGCAGCTCCTTTTGAGACACAAAGTGGTACATCTCCATAGCTTCCCAGACATATCCCTTTTTTCCCTAAGGATGGTGACTCTGTAGTGTTCCTCCCAGTACCAGGACAGAGGGCCACAGAATGGCAGTGGTTTCAGGCAAGGCAGAAAGGCTCTGGCATTTTGTTTTAAGCAAGTAATATTGTTCCAAACCATGCAGGTGAGAGTAGTTGCTGGAGAGGAGTTCAGCAGTGATAAGCATGGATTTGAAATTTAGAGAAAAGGTTAAAACACATAGGAAAATTTCAACAGAAATTAAAAGGCCAAGGAAATCCAGCACAGTCTGAACACTGTCTGCACCCAAAAATAACAGCCCCACCTTTTTTGTTAATAAAGAATATTTGTATAACTTGGATGTAAAGTGCAGATTGTTGAAAATAAACTTTTAATAAAAAAGGCTGCTTCCAATAAATATTCATTATCCAGGCAATTCTACACATTGCTGCATTGAAACCCTGTCTTAACACTCCTAGAGAGAAATTACTTCCATCACGGAGATCTTAAAATGAGAATTTGTTGCTGTTACTGCTACTAGCAATGTAACTCCTCACATGTACTTCAGCTGAATGTCAAACACATGAATATAAGGTCAATGCACTGGATCTTTATGCCTTTATGTCTTGAACTAGAACTTGTAGAGCAATCTATTGCAAGCAAGATGTGACTCGTCATCATTATTGTAGCTCAGGATCTGATTTACTGGCCCAAATGGGGAAGTCCTTTAACTGCTGAGCTTCTGCCAGTTGGGCTGGCAGCAGGTTTAACAGTTTGTAAGGTTCCTCATGGTCTTCTGACGGGAATCTCTGTAAATCATTTTTCTCTGGCAGGCTCGTATAGAAGAGCTGGAAGAGGAACTGGAAGCAGAAAGAGCCGCTCGAGCCAAGGTGGAAAAGCAGCGATCCGATCTGGCCCGAGAGCTGGAGGAACTGAGCGAGCGGCTGGAGGAGGCTGGGGGAGCCACAGCTGCCCAGCTGGAGATGAACAAGAAGCGCGAGGCGGAGTTCCTGAAGCTGCGGCGGGACCTGGAGGAGGCCACGCTGCACTACGAGGCCACGGCCGCCACACTGAGGAAGAAGCACGCCGACAGCGTGGCCGAGATGGGGGAGCAGCTGGACAACCTGCAGAGGGTCAAGCAGAAACTGGAGAAGGAGAAAAGCGAGCTGAAGATGGAAGTGGATGATCTGTCATCCAACATGGAGCAGATGGTCAAGGGAAAAGTAAGGGCTCTTAGGCTCCCCAAAGCCCCCAGAAGTCATGGGGAGCTAAGGTTGGTCTGAAGGTTTCCCAGGACACCTGGTATGGCTGAAATGTTTTAGAAGGTGGTGTCTTGCACCATGTCTCCCTTACCCAGCTGGAGGTACAACCCTTCTTCCCTAGAGATGGGACAGTAATTAAGATGGCCTGTCTGAAACACACAGTGCATCCTCACTCCCAGGCATATTGTTTATCCGTGCATCTCAGGGCACAAAAACATGTCAAGTAAATTGCGCTCCTCCGGGCTGGTGACAACTGGAGTGATGCCATCCAAGTCAGGATATCTCTCACCCCAAGCAGAGTCCTTTTAGATCCTGCCCTTGGATGACAGTTTTGATCCATGTTAGCACGGAGTGCAAAGCAAAGGCTTGCATGATCACACCGTGTGTTTTCACTTCCTACAGCTGAATTGTGGATTTTGTTTCCTGAGTGGATAATCTCAGTAGCTTTCAGAGCACTCGAAATAGATTTCTTTCAGTGCAAGTCAGGAAAAGAAATGTCAGTATTCTCAGAGTTAGAAAGCTGTCATCAAACCCAATTTATGATAAATGGCAATTAAAGCAGAATCAGTAGAGCAATTTTCATTGGAGGTGATTTTCCCATCTAGCAATTATGAGGTGGCTATGCCTGAACTTCCTAGGCATGTGACTGCTGCTGAAGTTCTTGCAGAGCCTTTTTACACTGATGCTTACATTCAGAACACAATTAAGGGAAAAATAACAGGGCAGGTAGTCTAATAGGGAGTCCCATGGCCTGGGATCATAGACATGGGGCTACTCTTCCCTCCTCTACTACTGTGACACTTGTGTCTTTGCTATCTGCCATTTCTCTGAAAGACAAACACACAGAAAAAAGGACACCTTTCGAAGGCTACAGCTTCCAGATGCAGGCTTGGATGAGGCTACAACTTTCTTTGTCTTTTCTCCTGATTCCCATTAGGCCAATGCAGAGAAGCTTTGTCGCACTTATGAAGACCATCTGAATGAGACAAAAACAAAGCTGGAGGAAATGACTCGCCTCATGAACGACCTCACTACTCAGAAGACTAAACTCCAGAGTGAGAATGGTATGTGCATGTTTGGCCCAGATAGGCTGTTTCCCAGGAATTTATCAAGGGCACCTCTGCACCATCCCACATCAGTGAGATGTGTTCTGCAATGGCATCTGCTCTGAAGGTGGCAGGGTTGGGATTGCTGAATGGAGCAGTAGCTTTGTGACTTTTGACATTTCTATCTTTAGTATTCTTATAACCTTGATGGGGAAACCTTGCCTTGGACTGGCTTCTAAAACAAACCTACACCCACATTTATCAGCATGCACTGATACCATCTCGTGAGCCAAATTGGATGTGCCAGCTTGGAACCCAGGATGTGCCAGGCTGCCTAAGTACCTATTGTTTTAGGAACAAGGATATGTGCATCTAGAAATGCTAGAGGGAAAAAGGAGTTGGGCCTATGTGAATCCCATCTTCCTCAGCTTGACCCTGAGCATTGCACCCTAGTAGATGTCCACATATCCTCTAAATACCACATATCCTCTAACTTCTTGATACCTGTCTGGCCAGAGCAGTATCATTTAATTTTTGTATCCTCATCAGATATCACTGTTCTGTGTATTTTCAAAGACATATTTTTCATTTCCTGTTAGCTGTAACTTCTGTGTATCCTGTAAGACTGTGGTTTTTACCCTGCAGTGACACAATTCCTGTGCCCAGTGAAGTTTTACTTATGTATTCACCCATTCTGTATGCTGGTCATTGGGAGGTTCTCAGGGTGCTTTACAGCTCTCTGAAAAGAAGTCTGTGGAAAAGCAATAGAAAATAGTGAAAAAAAATAAAACCAGCTACAACTGCCCATGAAGGTAAGCATCAGTCTAGTCTGATCCGCAAACTGAAATAAAATTAATTAATCAAGCTATTAGAAGTACAAAAAAAACCCCAACCAACCAAACAGGAAAACTCAAGTAACTAAACCCACCCAAAAAGAAAAGAAAAAAAAAAAGAAAATCTAACTACATTGGTGGAGTATCTGATGGTTATAATTTTAGAAGAAGCTTCACAACAAGTCAACCACAATCACTGTGAGTTCTTTTCCTCAGCAGAATTGGACAGGTGGGACTATGATATTTGACTGCAACTTTGTCATTTCATCATCTTGCTCTTTTTTTTTTTGTTCATTTGTCAAATCTTGTTGCAGGTGAGTTTACTAGACAACTTGAAGAGAAGGAATCACTGATAAGTCAGCTGTCTCGGGGAAAAACATCCTTTACACAACAGATTGAAGAACTTAAGAGACAGCTAGAAGAGGAAACCAAGGTAATGCTTTGTGGCCCATTCCTTGAAATGGAGTGGCAAAAAGTGTTCATATTCAATTGTAGCCTAGATAAGAGCTGAAATGAGACATGGAGTGACAATGGTTCCACCTAATTGTACTGATGTAAGTTCCTGCCCCTGACTGAGGCAAGTCACAAGAGAAGAGTTTGGGAAAGTCATTGGCATACGTAAATGCTAAATAAATCTTACCCAGTAGGATAGCCAAAATCTCAGATCTTACATCTTAAAAGTTTAGGTTGTTTCTCCGAAGCTGTTAAGTTATACTCAGTCTTGATAGCTTCCTCCTCATGTCACCAGTTAGGGATGACTTCAAACAGTTTTCACCTCACTTGACCTGGACTGTCAAAGCGAAAGGCAGAGGAAAAAAAGAAGCTTTAAGCCTCCATTTGAATTTCTAGGGGCTGTTTGTTTTGGTTTTTCTGTAGGTAACCTTGCAATGTTGTGACCTTTCTATGCCCACAGTCCAAAAACGCCCTGGCTCATGCCCTGCAAGCAGCCAGGCACGACTGTGATCTCTTGCGGGAGCAGTACGAGGAGGAGCAGGAAGCCAAGGCAGAGCTGCAGCGGGCTCTCTCCAAGGGAAATGCAGAAGTGGCCCAGTGGAGAACAAAGTATGAGACTGATGCCATTCAGAGAACTGAGGAGCTGGAAGATGCCAAGTGAGTTATGTTGGCTTCAGCATGCCCTTTGGTGGCACTGGGTCTTTTTGTGTGCTAAGGAATTAGAGTTGGAAACTTTCCTGGTTGGAAAGTCCCTCTGACTCAGTGCTCTAATCCTTCTGTTCTTCATATTGCTTGGGCAAGTCAATGTTTCTGCTGAGTCTCTGGAGCAGTGGCTGTGGATACTGGGGTTTATTTGAGAACTAACAAAATTAGATAGTCCTGCTTAGTTATGTCACACTCTCTTACTTCCCCCTGGCCCAGTACTATGTTTCTTTGGTCTTGACTTTCCTTTCCTTTCCACTGGCAGAGGATGGCTGCCCTGGGAAAGTAGGGCAGAAAGACACGTTGGCTCATACTGTACAGCTGCTCCCAGTTACCAGGCTCAGGTTGCTGGGCAAGGTCTCTGAACATCTCCAACTTCTGCCTCTCCGATCTGCAAGATCTTACCACACTTTCAGCATATGTTCTTAATCTAGTATCTCCATCTAGTATCTTTCTAGGCTGTCCCTTCTTTCTAGCACCTCTTCTTGCCAGGATTCCTTGTTCTCCCAATCTAAATAGTCTATGAACAAAAGCCCAAGGCATGACCAGCCTCCTAAGTGGTGGCTGTCTCATATTTCTTAACTGGAGGAAAATGACACTGTCATTTAGAGGAGGTCTTATAAAAAATTTACAACCAGCCCATACTGGTTACAGTCATGTGCTGGTTTGAAAGCAAACCAGTGGGGGATCCCAAGTCAGAAGTACAATTTAATAGGAAAATTAAAATAAAATGCAGTAGTACAAAAACACTGACAGAGTCAGAATACAACCTGACCCTCTGTGGGTCAGAGTGTTGGTAGCAGCCTCATTAAATGGTGGCTGGAGTCCTCCTGGAGTGACAGATGTCGTTCTGTTGAAGCAGTGATCCTGTAGAAGGGTGTGGTCTTCCTCTGAAGGTCCAGTGGTGGAGTAGAAGGGTCTGGTCTTCCTCTGAAAATCCACTGGAAAAAGGCTGACTGTGGTGCTGCAAATCTCAGATTATACCCAGGCAGGAATGTTTGGCTCCTCCCCTGGGTGGAGCATCCCACAATGGGATGAGGTAATTTTATCAATCATGCAGTGAGACTCAATGCCCAGCTACAAAAATCATCCCCCTGGATGGAGGATGAGTCGTGGAAAAGATAAAGAACACTGCCCCACCTGGGTTTAACAGCCAGCCCTATTAAGATTAACAGAAGATACCCCCCCTGAGTTATGAGGGATGGGTCATGGAAGAGATAAAGAACATCGCCCCCCCTGGGTTTAACAGATGGTAATAGAATATGGACTTTTGGTTGCATCTTGCATTGCAATGTAAGACAAGTTAGTAAGTAGCTAGCTGGTGCCTGAGAATTCAGAAGTTCAATTTCAAATACTCACAGACACACACAAAATGTTTTGCTACATACCAGTATTCATAATTTAAGCTGTTTTTTTCATCATAGCCCCTTCTCTCTAGAGGCTCAACTTCCCTCTCTGTTCCTCTTCCCCTTGCCCCATCCTCATCATCACCCTCTCCCTGTTTTCCCTTTCAGAATTGATTTACTGAGTTATTGCTTTGGTGTCAGTTTTTCTGGATAACATGGCAGCAGTGACACTTGGTCATTTCACTGTGTCTTCCCACCTGGCAGGAAGAAGCTTGCTGCTCGCCTGCAAGAAGCAGAGGAAGCAATTGAGGCGGCCAATGCCAAGTGCTCTTCTCTGGAAAAGACAAAGCACAGGCTGCAGAATGAGCTGGAAGACATGATGATTGACCTGGAGAAGGCCAACTCAGCAGCTGCCTCGCTGGACAAGAAGCAGCGTGGTTTTGACAAGATCATCAGTGACTGGAAGCAGAAGTACGAGGAGTCACAGGCAGAGCTGGAGGCTTCCCAGAAGGAGGCCCGTGGCCTCAGCACCGAGCTCTTCAAGCTGAAGAATGCCTATGAGGAGACACTGGACCACCTGGAGACTTTGAAAAGGGAAAACAAGAACCTCCAAGGTAGGCTTCATTCAGGTCCTGCAGCCAGTGCAAGAACCACATCAGCAGATGTCTGGAGGGATGCAGATGCCCTGCAGCAGCTGTGGGGAAAAACCCACCCAAAAAGAAAAGACGAGCTTTCCGATGTCATTTGAGACACTGATGCTGCCAGTGAATGTTTTGAACACAGAGACTGGTATGGCCAGAGCAGAGAAGCCTTCCCTTTGCCCCCCTGTCAATGAAACTCACTGGCAGAGGAGGCAGTCTCAAGGGAGGTACAAGAAAGATTATAGAGGTGCAGTGGATGAAGCCTAAACAGCAGAGCATGGTGTTCCTAGCCTGCAGATCACTGAAAAAACTAAATCACTATAGCCACTTCAAAAAGCATTCACAAGAAAAGCCATGCCTTCAAGTTGTTCAGGTAAAAAAATTTCCCTGTGTGTGAAAGTAAGGCAGGGCTCTTGTACAGAAGGTAGCAGTTGGAGAGATGGGTCCTCTATTCACACTCCAGGAATTTCAGGATGTTCCAAACTCTCTGTTTGCTAAATCTATCCATCCTCTTCTCTTTCAGAGGAGATTTCTGATCTGACCAATCAGATTAGTGAAGGAAACAAGAGCCTCCACGAAATAGAAAAAATCAAGAAGCAGGTTGAGCAAGAGAAGTCAGAAGTTCAGCTGGCTCTGGAAGAAGCAGAGGTAAGGAAAGGAAGCGCAAGGGAAAAGGAAGAGGGTATTTTTATTAGGATTTTCCATCCTTTCCATCTGCCACATTTTCCCAGAGCATGTCTTCCTTCCACAGCTCCGAGATGTAGAGAATGATTAGGTATTCAGTCAAAAAACTCATCAGTTCTTGAGGGATCCAAGGGGCACAGTTTACTTTCCTGGACCGTGTGGAATGGCTTTCTAAAACTCACTGGTATTAGGAACTAATAAAAATAAAGTGATGATGTGTCTTACTCTAAATGTGAAAGAAATAGGTTAATGCAGATTTTCCCCCTTTCTTGTGAATTTGGGCCTCTGGCCTTTGTCACTGCTGATGACAAAGAATTTCCACATGCTTGTGCAGTTCCACCCTTCAGAGAGCACCTCCCAAAATATGATGTTCAGTTCTGTGCTTTTGTTCCTGTTCAGTGAGCATCAGGGAGACAGAATGACGCTGAGCTTGGTTTCTGCAAGACCTGAAAGTCAGAGGCCTTGTTATTTCTTTATGGGCTGTTGTCTGCATTGTTCTTCACTTCTATATATGAGAGAAATGTGGGAATAAAGACATAGGAAAAAAATCACCCCTGTTTCACAGACTTGTCTTCATGTTAATTGGAAAGAATGGACAGAGAGTTTTTGCATTTTGTCACACAAAGCTGATGTAATTTTTTTCCTTGAAGTCATCGTGCCTAAGTAACATTATATAATTGGGAAGTTTCCAACACTTTGTGATTTGGAGAGATTTTTATGAGCGGGAGGGGATGGATGTATGGACCCTTTCACTCTCCCAGCAACAATCTTGTTTTAGCTTATCTCTCTCCCTTACAAGCCTGTGAATTTCTGTAGGGTGTCTGTACAGGGGTGTGGAGCAGGGAACATCTGTTGATGTCAAAACCATCCAGGCAGGGCTGAAGGTGTTGGTGTGTTGTTTGGGTGTTTTTTGTGAGCTGTGGACTGTTTGACAATTTGTCCTCTGAGGAGCTTGCTGCTCGGTTTTCCAGCTGTCAGGTTGCATTAGAAGGCAAATAAATGCATTGTTTTGCCATGTAAGCTACTTGTGTCCTTGCTTAGAGAGAGAGATGGAAGGAGAAAACAGGAAGAGAAGTGATCATGTTTGTGCAGCTGTTCGTAGTTTGGAAAAAAAAAATCAATTACTGGTTTGCAAGCTCTTGGTGTTTTCTATTTCAGGGAGCTCTGGAGCACGAAGAAAGTAAGACCCTGCGTTTTCAGCTTGAACTTTCTCAGGTTAAAGCAGAGTTTGAAAGGAAACTGACAGAAAAGGAGGAAGAAATGGAAAATATAAGGTACTGTGCAGGAAGCAGCATGTTTCTTAAGGGAAAAGTCTGAAAAGACTGGAACTATTCTCAAGACCCAAGCCAGTGAAATGCACCGCAGCTAGTTATGCCAGCACAGGCAGATACTGTCTGTACCAGAAACCAAGACAGCTCTGACTATTTGCCAAAGGGTAGCCCTGCCAGATTTCCCATGCTCAGTTCAGATATTCCTGTCAGATCAGTCTCTGGCAGTGTACAATTAAACCCATCATGCATAACACGCTGCAGCTGTAAAAAACCTGGCTGGCATAATCAATTACAGCAGACCAGGGCCACTAACAGTGTATGCTGACAGTATGGAGGCAGGTAGGTCTAGAGAGCTGCCATCTCCTAATCCTGTGTGGGATGCCTGTCTCCCAAGGGGACCCCCAGGCAAAATCAGCAGTACTTGCCTCAGTGGTGCTCAAACCTATGTTATCTGAAGGCATTTAGTTAATTTATGCAATTAACAGCTCCACTGAGTGTGGGAGGATGTGAGGAGCTTGCTGTTATGTGTACACCATTTGGGTAAGCAGTGAGAATTGCAAACCTGCAGAAAGTGTGAATGGAACAGGAGAGGAGCTTGCAGGTAACACAGATAAATAGGAAAAAAAATGGAAAGCAATTAGGTGAGAAGAGGATGGTGTCTTTTGTCTCTCCCCTCTCATCCAGCAGAAAAGCAAGTCTGAAGAATTATACCTTTAAGAGGAGGCCATGCTAGCCTATGTGTCTGTGCAGTTATTCAGAAAACTTTGGCCTTGAATTAGTCAGTGTTGTAATGTCATTAATTCAAGAATCATGTAATTGGTCATTGATAGACCACTGATAATTGATCATTGAAAGAGTAGGGAAGGGGAAGTCCAAGGCACACCCTGGCCAGCATACCCAGAGAGATTGATATGTTAATTGCTTCAAAACCAAGAATATTTTGGCCCTTTCACCTTCTGGTGTCCTGCAGATCTCTGAATTGCAGAGATCTTGGGACAAGCTGTGCTAATCAATGCTTTCTGCTTCAGCCTCACAATGAGTGTTCAGCAGACATTCTGTGTTGTTTTCCGGGAGTCTAGGGCACAGTTCAGTATCCTGCTGAAGCAATAAAGCCTACAAGTTTTTTCTTGTTGACTTGATGATTTCCCAGAACCCCTAAACTTTCAGCAGAACTTGGCCAGCAGTGAAATAAATGTTTCCATGTGTGTCATATTCTGTGCTTTGAGTTACTTTCTGGTTGTAAGAGAGCAAAACTTTAGTTGTAGGACTTCTCTGTTACAGAATCAAGAAAATTAGGCTGTTTGTATCTGTTTTGTCTTTAAACTGACATTAAGCTGCCTTTCCCAGGAGGACTAGGCTGTCAACTGGGTGGGTTTAATCACTTCTAAATTTAGATGTCCGTAACACAGATTTGTATTAATGAATCATTTCCCCTTATAATTAGCACAAGGAAAGTTTTCTTCAACATCTATTTTAAGACACAATAAATTGTAGTTTACACATGCCATTTACTATAAAGAGCACCTAGAGCTTAGAACATGGCAACCTACCTTCAGTTTGATTAATCCTTTCCACTAATGCCTTCAGTAAAAGGCTGAGACATAAATCATTCCAGGAAATTATTCAGTAAATATTTTACTAAGTGACTGTTAGGCTGGAAGCGCTTCTTGTCAGGTTCAAATCCGTACTTGCTTGTGTTTACAAGAGCTCTGACAACACTCCTTGCTCCAGTACTGCCAAAGGAAACACAGAAGAAGGATGCCAGAGATGCTTACAGATCAGGAGCTAGCTGAGGGTGTGAAGCACACCAGCCAGTTAGACAGCAGTGAAGCACTGGAAATGATGGGTGCTACGTATGTGTGCTACATAAGTCAGTCAGAAATACACTATTTCTGGAAGGGAGACACTTTCAGGAAGTGAAGTACTGCTGCAAGTACTTCTGTGTCCCTGCACAGAGAAGAAAATCATTCTCTTCATCCTTTGTGTCCTTTTCAGGAGAAACCAGCAACGTGCCATAGATTCACTGCAGTCTACCCTGGATTCTGAAGCCCGCAGCAGAAACGAGGCCATCCGGCTAAAGAAGAAGATGGAAGGGGACCTGAATGAGATGGAAATCCAGCTCAGCCACGCTAACAGGCATGCTGCAGAAGCAACCAAGTCCGCGCGTGTCTTGCAGACACAAATAAAGGTACTGGTGCCCCCCAAGCAGCCCAGCTTGGAGATACTCATGAGCTGGGTTTCCTTGGCACAGACCAAACCAGCACTGGTGATGGTAATTAAGAGGGACAAGGTAATTACCTGACAAGGTAAAGGGAAAGCCTTGGTCTGCCATAAGAGAACACTAAAATGGGGATTTCTTCTCGGACTTGCATATAAGCTGGATGAGATCCAATCATAAAACCCTTGCTGGCTGCAGCCTCTTGCAGGGGCAGAAAGCTACAGCGTGAGAACTGAAACCCTGTGATTTTCTTGTGAGCTTGCAAGAATTTTAAAAGAAGCAGAGAGCAAGTTGTCTGAGTACAGGGAGTGTGTGTATATTCAGCTTTGTTGTTTGCATCAACATTTGTAATAGCTTAAAATAAAAAAAAAGGTGTTTCTTGCCAAAGCACCTCTTCTGTTGTCTCCTCTCCCAGAACCACCAACTCTAAGAGATTTGAGCACACAGAATTTTTTCCTCTGTTGTATCATGTACTACAAAAGCTTAGAATTTGGAAATAAAATAAAAATACAGTAAATAAAACAGCACTGAAATTCTTGATGTTGGTACCGGGTAGCCACTGCAATCTGGGTTTCTCTGATAAAAGGATAGAGGCTTGAAATGGAGCTGTACTGCTTTGTTTTAGGAGCTTCAGGTGCAGCTGGATGACTCAGGACACGTGAATGAAGATCTGAAGGAGCAGCTGGCGGTCTCTGACAGGAGGAACAATCTCCTCCAGTCAGAGCTGGATGAGCTGAGGGCTTTGCTGGACCAGACTGAACGGGCAAGGAAGCTGGCAGAGCACGAACTGCTGGAAGCCACTGAGCGTGTGAACCTGCTTCACAGTCAGGTTGGCTTTTTCTGTGCCTTCTCCCTCACTGGTTAACCTGAGCCTTCTCTGTTGATCACTGACACTGTTTGTCCGTGGCCATCACAAGTCAGACACACCCTGGCATCCCTCCAGACTGCGAATTGGCAGAGCAGTTAAGTCACTCTGGAGATGTGTCACCTGACTCCAAGTTAGCTGGAACTGATCATTAATCCAACTGCTTTAAACAACTTCCAGAAAAAACACTGAAGGAAAATAAAAGGAGTAAATTTTATTTGTTTCATTCTTCCCTGCTGTAAAACGAGCTTCCTGCTTTAGTTAAGCCATGCCCTGGACAGTGAGGCATTTTTCTGGAGAACAATGCAGGTGCTGCTTTTATGATGTTACTCAGCAGTGAAAACCACAGGGCTGGGCTCTCACCATAGGGAGATGATGCAGGGCAGGAATTCACAGGAACCCACCACCTGCAGCAAAGTGCTCTCTGTACCTGCAGGTCTCCATTGAGATCAGCCTTTGTCCAGGTGGACACTGCCATTTTTAGGGTGCCATGGAGGGGCATGTCCTGACTTGACAGCATTTTTACTAAAACTCAAAGCTTCTCTTCAGCAAATAATTGTCACAAAGAGATTAAAATGTGCTGGCGATGCTTTTCAGCGTTTTCTCCAGCCCACTGGTGATGTTGTTTTAATCAACTCACTGGCTGATTAAGGATCATTAATTTACCAAAATGAACAGCCTTATTCATTCTTCTATTTCAGCCTATTGCTTATTATTTTATCTGAATCAAAATCTGAATATTTATAGCTTTGAGACTATTTTTAATATTTCTTCAGTCTGAAGCTAGCTATGCTAGTCAAGCCAGCCCTTACCATATACCTGGGTCTCCATTCCCAAATATTGCTCTGAGTAATCCAGAAGTGGCAAAAATCAGGAAGCCTTGAGGTGCTATGATATTTAGAGAAATTGTCTCTAATCATCGATTTTCCTCCTTTTCCACTATTCATTTGGGAAAAACTTAATAAAAGAACACAAGCCTAATCAATCAAAAGAAGAAGCTGGAGGGTGACATTTCCCAGATGCAGAATGAAGTGGAAGAATCACTCCAGGAGTGCCGGAATGCAGAAGAAAAAGCCAAGAAAGCAATCACAGATGTAAGTAGGCTGGTTCCTTGCTCACTTCTTTTCATACCACACCATCTAAGGACACTGTAGTGTAGTGAATGTCACAGGCTTACTTGTAGGCATTGTGAATGAGAACCTTAGTGGTACAGCACAGGTATAAAAAATACAAGAAAAAGGGAGAGGTGGAATCTTAAATAAAAGCATTAGAACAGAGAGGGGGAAAAAAGGCCTCCAAGGTTTTTTTGTCCTTGCATTTTCTGTGTCCGGGCAAGATATGCACACAGAAGGTATTCTGTGGAGCTTTGGCTACAATGAATTATCCAAATAAGGATAATTATAAATAAATAAGTTATATAAATATAAATAAATAAGTTCAGGACTGATCTTCCACCATTTATTCTGAACCTTAATCCAACAGCATATGGGATTTCCTGTGGTTGTTTTTCAGGCAGCAATGATGGCTGAGGAGCTCAAAAAGGAGCAGGATACAAGTGCTCATTTAGAGAGAATGAAGAAGAACATGGAGCAAACCATTAAAGACCTCCAGAAACGACTGGATGAAGCAGAACAAATAGCTCTGAAAGGTGGAAAGAAGCAGATCCAAAAACTGGAATCCAGGGTAAGTTTGTGATTCAACTTCAGACCACTGCCTTTGCTTGCAGAACTGGCACCAGATGGGGAGCCTCATGCTGCCTCAGAATTCACAGAGGCTGAGAAGGGGTAGTTTCTCTGTTTCACAGAATGCAGGTGGGCAGTTCTTGGAGGCATGCTTCCCCCTCATTATCCAGCTACAAGTCGCTGACCAGCAGATGAACAAAGCCCTTGATTAAAAAATAATTAAAAGCCCCAGCACCTAAAATCAGCAAAAGCTTCTCCTAATGCCTGCTTTGGTTAAACTTTTTTGGCCTTTGCTCATGTCTGGATCTCTGACTGATGGTGCAGCTGGAATACTTTTATGAAAAAAATAAATGGAAAGGTGACATTTTGATCTCTTCCTGAAATTTGACTCTATGGAGACACCTAGCAAGTCAGCGTTTCTTGAACCGTGAACCAAATCATCTGCTGCTTTACATATACGTAGCGTAATGGCAAGGGTTTTTCCTTTTTTGCAGGTTCGTGAGCTGGAGAATGAACTCGAGACTGAACTCCGCCGCAATTCGGATGCCCAGAAAGGAGCCCGCAAGTTTGAGAGACGCATAAAGGAGCTGACGTACCAGGTGCGCAGTCACCACCACTGGCCAGGAGCGTCGCGAGGCATGCAGCCTCAGCGTCACAGTGAAGGATGGAGATGGCCTCAGCCAGAGCTCTCTGATCGCAGGAAGCTTTAGGCACAGGAGGAACACCTCCCTAGGGCTTCCATTACAGAATGCTTTGGGTTGGAGGGGTCCTTGGGGATCATCTCATTCCAACCCCCCTGCCATGGGCAGGGACACCTTCCCCTAGACCAGGTTGCTCAGAGCCCCCTCCAGCCTGGCCTTGAACACTTGCAGGGATGGAGGATCCACAGCTTCTCTGGGCAACCTGTGCCAGTGATCATCATCCTGATTTGTTGTAACTAATGTTAGAAAGCCTCTGTAGCTGGGATTTGGACATTTTTAGCACACGATTAATATGGAACAGGCTCCAATGATTATTTACAATGCAAGGGAAGAAAGAGTCCAGCTCCCTCTCAGCTGTGCTCCTGTTGCTGAAGGGAGCCAGAAGGACTCAGGTGACTCTGATGCCCTGCTCAGCGTGGGGTTGCTGAGTCCCAGGGCTCTGTCACCTGTTATTGAGCAGCAGGGTCTAGTCTTGAGCCTCCTGCAGGCTTGCTAATAGCTGCTCATGCTGCTTGCCCTTCAAAAAAGGCCTGCAGCACAGAGCACTTATCCTTTTGGTTTGAATAGCATTAAGAAGATAAACCCATCCATCTGCCTTAGGAGATTATTTAGCCTCCTACCTGTTGTTTTACTTTGACTTTTGTATGCAGAAGCTGAACGCTGTTTTCTTCAAATACAGTGTGCAGGCAGAATCAGCTGGCCCTTCTGCTTATGGAGTGTGACGGCCTAAACCAGGCTTTTTTTTACTAGAAATGTCTGCAAATCAAACTTTAAATTATGCAAATTACATAGTTCTAGGCTCACCCATATCTGCTTCAATATATAATGACACGCTTTCTAATGACAAGCATGCTCCTCACCCCTGAGCAAGGAACTCTGATTGTGTGCACTATCTGAAAGTGTGTGCACATATATATCTTTCTTTATATACATTTATATTTACACATCTATACATGGGAAGGGTACTCTCTGTCTTCACCCTCCACGCTTCGACACACCTTCAATGATGATGTAGAAATTTTTCTCATGTGTACACAGGACACAGCTAGTTTGAGCTTTGAGCTGTACGTTTCTAAAATATGTACGGCATCTGTAATTATTGTATGGTGGGAGACGCTTTAAGCCTTTTCACTGTATCAACCCAATTAATGATGTTTTGATACAGTCAGAAGAAGATAAGAAGAATCTTGCCAGGATGCAGGATCTGATTGACAAGCTACAATTAAAAGTGAAGAGTTACAAGCACCAAGCAGAGGAAGCTGTAAGTGACTATCTGGGCCTTTTTACCTTTGTGAGATGTATTGTTCTAAACTCACAATGTTTTATCCATAGAAACTTCTAGTACAAATACACATTTTGTGTACATAAATATTTCCTTTCATATCTATATAAGCCCTGCATATAAAACTGTATTTATATTATATGTAAAGTAAAATATATAGCATATATATTGTGTTGATTATATTTAAGAAAAAGTATTCCATTTTATCTTAAGACTGCAGTATAATTTGTGAGAGAAGGGGAGGAAGGGAAAGAACAGGAAGGACTTTTTCCCTCCTAGCCCCTCAAAAGACACACTGAGAGCTTCTCAGTTCACTTAATATGGAAAATGCTACTAGAAATATCAGCTCTGTAAAACAACAACAATCTCAGTTCTGCAGGAGGCAAGTGGTGCCCATACAGCTGTTACCTACTCATGCTGAGCACTTTCCATCCCACTTGAAATTAAAAGCTTTGTTTCATGTGGACAGGAGGAAATCAGCTGCACTCTTTTTTCTCACCAGGAAGCTCAAGCCAATCTGTACCTCTCGAAGTACAGAAAACAGCAACATGATCTGGATGATGCTGAAGAAAGGGCTGAAATAGCTGAATCTCAAGTTAATAAGCTGAGGAGCAAGTCAAGAGATATTGGCATGAAAAAGGTATGGTCATACTGTACGGGGTAGATGTGAGTGTTTGACACACAACAGTGGATGCTCTGTATCTGTTACATCTCTGAAAGCTGTGTAGACTAGGATAAAGTCTTGGGTTTCTACTTTTTTTTTTGTTTCACTCTGCCCTTTATTTTAATATTAAGGTAACCCTGTAGGACAGCAATCTGACACTTAGACAAAATATATTCTCTATTTTTGTTGTCATTTAACCTCTGTTCTAAGCAGCAAAAGCAGAAGTGGTGATTTGGTGGATTTGTTTTGGGGTTTTGTTTTGCAAGGGATATTAGAAGACTCCACCTTTTTCTCTCCCTGATGATGTAGCGTTCTATGTATGTAGTAGAGCCTGAGTATTACCACATTAGCAGATATTTTAATATTGCTCTTTCAATGAACTTGTATTGATTTGAAGAGTTGGATGAAAAGATATTGGTGATTAGTCAGGTGCTGGGAAGTCATTCGTGATTAGAAATATATTTGTGGTGTTTTGCACTTGAGTTAAATGGTAGCAAAATAATGTTGATGAAACTAGAAGGCACTTAAGAACTTAGTCTGGAACTGAAAGCAAACTTATCTATGCTTGCCTTGTGGCAAACAGGGCAAATAAGTGGGGTTGTTACTTTTAGGACTGACAGAAAGAGGAGCTGGCTCATTGCTAAAAATCTATTGCATTTGCAAGTGAAACACTTCCATGCTTAGCATCACAGAAGTTTTATGGAGTTGAAGCTAAGAAAGGGGAGAAAACTCCTTTACACTCCTAATTTCTGCTTTTATATTGGCCTAATGAAGTCACCTTTGACTGATATAAATGACTGTTGCTCCACCATCTAGAGCAAAGCTACATTAAAACTACCTGAACATCTGGTTTCTGACACATTTACATACAATGGAAGCAATACTTTAACAGAACCTCAAAAGATTTGCAGCTTTTAAAGATAAAAAATTTCCACGATTTTTCTAAATTATTCTACCCCTCCCAAAAAAAAAAAAAATCAAAACTAATATAGATTCATTTAAAGATTCACAAAGCCATGGCATCAAACACTGAAACAGGTACACCATAAGAATAATTTATTTTTTTCAATACTGTTAAGGTTGCTGTTTCCTCCCTGTACCTCACTGGTACCTTCTTTGTCCCTCAAATATGCAGAAGTGACAGAAAAGTGGATGCCTGTTTTTACTAGTCAGATGCTNATGAAAAAGGTATGGTCATACTGTACGGGGTAGATGTGAGTGTTTGACACACAACAGTGGATGCTCTGTATCTGTTACATCTCTGAAAGCTGTGTAGACTAGGATAAAGTCTTGGGTTTCTACTTTTTTTTTTGTTTCACTCTGCCCTTTATTTTAATATTAAGGTAACCCTGTAGGACAGCAATCTGACACTTAGACAAAATATATTCTCTATTTTTGTTGTCATTTAACCTCTGTTCTAAGCAGCAAAAGCAGAAGTGGTGATTTGGTGGATTTGTTTTGGGGTTTTGTTTTGCAAGGGATATTAGAAGACTCCACCTTTTTCTCTCCCTGATGATGTAGCGTTCTATGTATGTAGTAGAGCCTGAGTATTACCACATTAGCAGATATTTTAATATTGCTCTTTCAATGAACTTGTATTGATTTGAAGAGTTGGATGAAAAGATATTGGTGATTAGTCAGGTGCTGGGAAGTCATTCGTGATTAGAAATATATTTGTGGTGTTTTGCACTTGAGTTAAATGGTAGCAAAATAATGTTGATGAAACTAGAAGGCACTTAAGAACTTAGTCTGGAACTGAAAGCAAACTTATCTATGCTTGCCTTGTGGCAAACAGGGCAAATAAGTGGGGTTGTTACTTTTAGGACTGACAGAAAGAGGAGCTGGCTCATTGCTAAAAATCTATTGCATTTGCAAGTGAAACACTTCCATGCTTAGCATCACAGAAGTTTTATGGAGTTGAAGCTAAGAAAGGGGAGAAAACTCCTTTACACTCCTAATTTCTGCTTTTATATTGGCCTAATGAAGTCACCTTTGATATAAATGACTGTTGCTCCACCATCTAGAGCAAAGCTACATTAAAACTACCTGAACATCTGGTTTCTGACACATTTACATACAATGGAAGCAATACTTTAACAGAACCTCAAAAGATTTGCAGCTTTTAAAGATAAAAAATTTCCACGATTTTTCTAAATTATTCTACCCCTCCCAAAAAAAAAAAAAAATCAAAACTAATATAGATTCATTTAAAGATTCACAAAGCCATGGCATCAAACACTGAAACAGGTACACCATAAGAATAATTTATTTTTTTCAATACTGTTAAGGTTGCTGTTTCCTCCCTGTACCTCACTGGTACCTTCTTTGTCCCTCAAATATGCAGAAGTGACAGAAAAGTGGATGCCTGTTTTTACTAGTCAGATGCTGTTTGCTAACACCAATTGCAGCTCGGGCAATGCAGCAGAGTGTTGTAGTGCCAAAAGATGAGCTCAGTGGTGCACAAAGAAGTGGCAGCTCCACAAGAAGGGTCTTGTGGCTGTGACTGCAGGAGCTGCCAGGAAACACATTCAGGTGGAGACTGCTATCCCCAAAATCACAACATCTCCTTTGGGGGAGAGAAGGGCACTGTCGAGACTACTTTAATCCTGTAGCATTAAAAATACCTTGTCTACTGCTACCAGTACCCATTTCCTGGATACTCTGGGGAGTGTGTGTGATTCAGAGCACCACCACCTATTGAAAAAGGGTTGTAGAAGTCCTCTGCCATCAAAAGGATTGATATAATCTAGAACAAAGGCAGGATACCCACACTATTAGCTGGAATAAGAAGGCAAATGTTGGCTAGACTGCTGCTAGTCTATTTCAGATAGAAACTGGTAATACCAGGGAGCAGAAGCATTAGTGAAGCTTTTGTCACTTACTGGTGAACTTACACTAAATCCCTTGACACTCCTATTTTTAACAGCTACATACTATCTCAATTGCATTTCAGGTTCATGAAGAGGAATAAAAAAGTCCAGGCTGACAGATACAAGAAAATACTTGACATAAGCAGGCACAACTGAAAGCAGATGTAGAAAAAAACAAGCACTTACATAAATAAACTTTAAGTGAAAATCCAAATAGACTGTATAGCGTATTTCATTCATCTGTGTTTCTATTTTGCCAAGCCTCAGGGATCAATAGAAGATTACATCTCTCCAACGGCCGACTTCATTATGTTGGAACAAATCTTAATTGGCAGATCTCCGACAAAATCAAAACTAAGGGCAAATCCAGTCATGCTGCACAGCCTCACATATTTCATATGCAGATTGTTAAAGCAGTCCTGGTTTATCAACAGTACTTCTCAGCTGACTCTCAAAAACCACACTGCCACTCTCTTGCTCTCCATCCCCTTCCCCCTTCCCACTCCTGGAATGGAGTTGACAGTTGAAAGTATGAAAGGTGAAAGATCACAGGCTAAGACCAATTTCCCAGAGACAGCAATGAGATAAGAAAATGAATAGTAACAACAACAATATTAATAAAAAAAGTGGACAAAAGAGAGGGTGGTGCACGTGCAGAATGCACACAGTGGACCCCTCCTTGAAGGAGCTCCTTTTACCCCAAAGAGACTGCCTCTCTCCACCCCCACACCCCAATGAAGTGGGGGGGTATCAAATAACATTAGGACTCTGGTCATTCCTCCTCATGGCTATTGCAAAAAACAACAACAACTGGCTGGAATCAGGACAGCAGCACAGATTTAACCTGTGGAAGGCGACAGCCCTTAAAGGTGGGATAACACAGCTTCCATTTGTCCTGCCTGTAAGACCCTGAGTTTTGGAGATGAGAAAGTAAAGATTTTCATATGAACAGTCAATTTAGAAGCTTCCATTGCCACTAGTCACAAGATTTCTCTGTACCAGCTGCAGGACAGGTACAGGAGATGGTGTCAAGGGACACCTCCCTGTGGCTTAGATATAGAGAATTCTCTTAAAACTTTTTTTTTGCCTTTAAACATGGAACTGGTTCATGGTGGTTTAAGAACAGCCAGAAAATTAAATTCCAAATAAGCCACCCACCTTCCCCACATCCCCTTCTGGAAAGACAGCGACAAAAGCAGAGATCGTGGGTTGATATAATTTACTGAAAGCAAAGAGCAACAATGTCAATAATAAAAGTATACAAAAAGTGATGCTTTACCCACAAGAAGGTGTTCACCACCTCAGCTGAGTTCCACATGGCCGCTGGGACAAAGACAAGATGGCAGACACTCCCTGTGGGTCATGTCCATGTGGTCTCCTGGGACAGATGGCAGCTGTTCCAGTGCGGCCGGCTCCATGTGTTTTTCCAGACAAAGACAAGGTGGCAACCATTCCCACACACCATGTGGCCCCCAGGACAAAAGCAAGATGGTGGGGACGGCTCCCAGAGCTAACATTTCCTATCCCTGAGCCTGAGACAATGGAAAACGATGATGGACAAAGCCCAGAAAGGTGGATCATCCATGTCACACCGCCCATTTTCCAGACCTATTAAAACTAGCAAAAGAAATACTCAGCCCCCAGAGGAGTAACCACAAAGTGGGCGTCCCTGCTCTGAGGAGAAACTCCACGTTTCCAGCAAAATGCGCAGAACATTTCTGCTTTGTGAAAATTTGACGTAGCTTATATAGTTTGTAAAGGTAGGTGCCTGTCAGTCAGAAATCCAGTTTCTCTTCCCAGATCTCACTTCCAGAGTAAGATGCTTATTGTCAGCTGGGAGATGCCAGACCAATGGTACTCCTATGGTGCCAAAATAACTGACCACAAGACAGCTTTGTCAAGTTTGAGTTAACTCACCAGTTAACAAGAAACAGACAAGCTTATGTTAGGGCTGAGATGCCCTGCTACATGACTTTTCCCATACAAGTATCCATTGAGTTTTTTTCCTCCTCATTCGCCCATTATTGTTTGTTGGGGGTTAGGTTTCTTTCTTTTTGTTCCTTTTTGCTTATTATTTTTTTTCCCATAAGTTGCTGGGAAACATTAACAACTGTGTACTTAAGAAAACAAAAGAAATGGCCAAGCCTCAGGGGAGGAGGGCATTAGGGTTACACTTGTCTTATGTGAGGGTTTCTCTCCGAGGGGCAGAGATCCTGTGGAAATTGGGCAGGTAAAGCACAGGGCTGGGGCAGCTGCAGTGAGCAGAACTGCACCAAAAGGGGAAAGTGCCTGCAGCCAAGTAGGCTGGCACTGGGTTTGTGGTTCTCTTTGCTGTTAATGCCAAAATTGTTGTTGCTTGGTTGCTTTGTTATACACACTAGTAAAGAACTGTTATTCCTATTCTCTCATTGTTTCCCTGAGAGCCCCTTAATTTCAAAATTATAATAATTCGGGGGTTGGGGTTTTACATTTTTCCATTCCAAGCGAGGCTCCTGCCTTCCTTAGCAGACACTGTCTTTTTAATCAAGACACTGTTGCTCAGAAAATCACATTTCCATGTGGCTGTAACTCAAAGGGGAAGGTGGAGGAACTCGTTGTTGTTTTCATCACCAATCTCAGTAGTATCTGTGTGCAGAGAGCTATTTTTTTCCTTGTCAAGGTGTTCATATGACTTCGCTCTTCCTTTTTTTCTAGATAAAATAAAAACACTTGTAAGAACTACTGATGTGCAAAGTTAATCCCCTAGTGGGAACAGAACAAGACACTCTCTACAAAGATAAGTCAACATTTTCCATTTTAGCATTATCTGAGTAAAATAAGCATCCACATAACAGTGCAGAAACATTCCTGGTTTTTCCATCTAGTCCTCCATCAATGTAACCAGAGCTGACTTAACCTGTAAACTGTTCCACTTCCTCTGATTACTCTGAGGGCTCAACAGGTCCCAAGATAACTTCATCTTGTTTCAATTGTAATCAAACTATATTATCATCTCTAAAGCATGTTACAACCGTTTACTAAGTGGCATGCAAGTGAATATCTATGTAGAGAGAAAAATAAAAAAAGACTGAGGCATAATCATTTTAGAGTTTTCTTTCTCATGTGTTTTTGCTATACCTCATGGTACTTGTTATAAAATGCCTCCTGAAGCTTACCAAATCCAGACTGTGACAAAACTTTCAGACACAGGGAGTTTGAAAGTAAATCTGTCCATGTACAGGATCAGGCATAGAAGGCTGGACTAAGAACTAAAGTTTGGATTTTTAAGAATACTCATTTCAATTGCAGAGGAAAGAGACAGAATATTCTAAGACAGAACCAACCTATTACAAACACATGAGAATAAAATGCATCCACCCAGAGATGCTGTACTCCAGTAAAGAGGAGAGGTGTGCAGAGAGATAAAGTCAGGGACCATATGGTTCTAAGGATCCCCTACACAAAGCAATTTACTATCAATTTTTAAACAGAGGTTTTGACAAGCTTTGACATTGGATACAATTAAACAGTAATTTGGGCCCTAATGAAAGCCAGGCATGAGCATTGTTTGAGAAACTTCACATTTTGTTTTGGATTCTTTTTGGTCTTACAGACAAGAGAGAAAATTCAGCAATTCAACCATTCTTTAAGCAAGTTATTGGAAAATATTTGTAAGGGGTAACCAACTCTTTCATTCTTTTATAAACACAGAAGAGCATCTGATGCTTGCTGACACTGTTACAACCAAAATACTATTGCACAGATGCACCACAGAGGGCTTTTAGACTTAGAAAATAGCAAGAATGAGGACAATTTATCTATGGTGAAACTTATCTTCCTACATTTTCAGTCTTTTTTTGCATGCTTTAACCCACGAAAATCAAATTTATGTTTTGATCAAACATTCAAGGTCTGGATTTAGGTACTTCCCTTCAATTTGAGCTGGAGGTCCATTTTGAGGAGGTGGTCAATGGAGTTCCAATCTTCCACTGCCAGAATTACCTTTCCTCACTTACTGCTCAGTTCTTTTGACTACACTCCTGCTGGCCCTTGTCCAGACAGTCCATTCACATTGGGATTGTCTTCCCTGTTTCTCAAAACAAAAGATCAGCCTAGCAAGCAATGCTAAAGTGAAGCTGTTTAATCATAACTGTCTAGCTACAGGTACTGATTACCAATTTTTTTTTTTTAAGTTGCAAAGTTTGGCTCAAACCCTCACTCAAAACTTGAGGGGTTTGGAATCAACAGTACCTTAAAAATAAGTACTCTACTGATTGTACATACCTTGGAATAGCAAAGTACCACTGCTGCCACTATTGCCACTACTACCACTGCACAAATCACTCCCACAACTTTCCGGGTGCTACCTGAATTTTCTTTAAAAATACAAACACAAAACAAAGTGCTTTATATCACAAATATTCACTATTATTCAATAAATATGTAAAAGCTATGATTTTTTCTTATTTATAATCTAAAAGGTATGACTTAGGGAGAAAGAAGCATTAAAAGGAAACTGAGACAAGCACAACAATGTTCAAGTTACTTAACTCATACTGTAAGACTGAAGTGATACTTTACTGACGTAAGTGTGAAGAGCCAAAAGCACATTATTTTACTTAATTGTGCTGATAGCAAATTCCATGTGTGCTCATCAACTTCTTAATACAAGTCTAATTTAAAACCAATCAACGGCCCAGTGTGCTAAACACTGTCTCCAGGTACAGTGCTCAGTGTCATTAACATCACTGCTGATTTACAGTAGAGCAGCTCTATTGTAATTGTAAAATTCCTGCTGCAAAATCTTTGCAACTTTAATCTGAAACATTGCCCAGCTTCATAGTGCAACCATGCAATCCAGGTGGACACAAGAAATCCTGAGATGAGTTATAACCATGGATTCCACAAGAGATCAAAGCCCATCTAGAAGAAACCTCTGCACGGCACCAAACTGTCAGAAGAATTGTATGGTGCTCAGATAGCCTGAGGTGGAAGAACTCAGGCTGTCTTTCCCCTGCTGTGTCTTGTTCAAAGCATTTGAAAAATTCTACATTCCTCTGGAAACTTCCTATGGATGTTTGGAAAACAGCTAAAAAATAAGAACTGCTAAGACAGAGCATTTAATCTAGTCATTGCCTTTAGCTTGACTCTGTAACCACATGCAGACCTATGTTTTTACATCTTGTCAATTCCTTTAGAAGAGCAGCTTTAAGCTGCAACCCTCCTTATACAGGAAAGATGATTGTAAATTCATCTCTTTTTCCCCCTCAAAAGCCTTCTTTCCAGTGGCCCTTGGAAACCCTTCTGATGGCAGCTGATGTGCCATGACTGCTACCCAACATGGTCTAGCCCATGCCCTACTGTCTTCAGCCACTTATCTGCTTTCAGGCTGTGCTGAAAGCCACTAAGGTGCTCATCTGTAATTATTATCACTTATCCTACCCCCTCTTCTGTTATGTTGCCTCTATTTTCCATGTCTTACTGGCTTGCTTCAAGTTCTCTTCCTTGTTTAGAAGAGGTGCCCTACATTAGTTCTCAGTCTTTTAAGTGATTGTATTTAATTGTGTGAAATGTCTGTGTGCTGCTGTTGTATGTGCTAGTCACAAAGAAATAACTGTAATTAAGATTTCACAGCTGGGAATTTACTATAGCTCATAAAAACACAAGCATGCATTTAAACATATATATCCCCCAGGCCTAAAAAAGGCCTGCTACCTAGAATTAAAGCTTTGAAAATAACAACTGTGTGTTCTCAACAAGCTTTCTTCTGCAGCCAAACTCATACCACGTGCTTTGGGCTTCCCATCATCTCTCTGCTACATTTAAAGCTATGTTTGCTTTTAGGAAACATTTCTGTCCTAAATGCAGCAGAGCATTTAGGACAGAATTCTGAGAGCCCTGCTGTGTCCTCAGCTACGAGGAAGTTGGTGGTAACTGAAGGCAGCCACTGATTTTGTAATCTTTGCCACAATAAGCTACTGACTGACAAAAAAATAAACTTCTAGTCTTTAAATAAACACATCTTAGGTAACCTTTTTCTCTCCCTGAGCCAACAAAAATAAAACATGTTTCTCTTCCACCCAACCGTACCAATCACGCAAAGATGGTTGTTCTCAGTATTTTACAGATTTCTGATTGACTTTTTGGCTGTGCATTGTCCTAACTGTTCCTCATCCTCTGAAATGGAAGAAGCGGCAACTTACCGATGTGCAGAGTTCTCACACTAAGTTTTGTGTAGTGAGGTGTTGAAATATTACACAGATATTCTCCACTGTCCCCTGCACTAAGGTGATCCAACATCAGTGAGAAGTCAGTTTCGTTAAGCCAGGCTCCAGGCTGGTGGGAGTGATGTGTGCCATTGAAGGAGGCCAGGACTGAGGTCACTCCATTTCTGTGCAATGTCCAGACAACACTGAAACCATCAGTGCTTGCTGTGTCACTGCTGTGTTCACAAGGAATTATGGTGCTATTTCCTTCCACATTATACAGGTTCTCTGAAACAGATAAAGAACTCTCTGCACTTTTTTTTGGAAAACACTGTGAAGGTTATTCAGACGTTTTCTGATTTTTTTCCTGAGGTTTGCTACTACCATGAACAAATACAAAAACATATTTCGCTCCTTTGATATAATATTCAAATATCACAGTATGTTTCTAGAAGTATCTGAGGATTTTAAAAACAAACCTATCTTACACTAAAAATTTAATTGGTGTTGGCAATGTTTATGAAAATACTTTTTAAAAAATTTGACTGTTTTTCCTCTAATTGAAGGGTTCATTAATAGAAGTGATTCAGCCTAGTCCAGGTTACTGTGCAAAACAGCAGGAAATTCCACATGGAGGGAGCGGAGAGGTAAAAATGCAGCTGATCAGATACCTGCACATCTGAAGCAAAAGGATAAAACACAACATAATTTAACTAAAAGAATAAAAAAGATTGTATGTAGTTCAAAATAACTTTCAGCTATCGTGGACTTGAGTACTTTACTTGTCTGTGTTGAACACCTAACAATTAATGAACAGCTTTAAAAAAACAGGAAAGGGAAGGAGAAGGCAGGTAAATGGAATTAACACCTAAATAAAATACTAATACAAGACAACATCATAGCACAACTATTGATTTGACAGCAGGGATTTGAAAGCAGGCGTGGCTGGCAGTCAGCTGGAGAGGAAGATAATATATTATTTTGACATGGCATAACTACACTTGACTTCTGAGGGGGGAGGGGTTTAATGAACAGAAGTGGGGAGCAGAAAAATCATGAAGACAAAAAACCCCGAAATTTTACACCACACTGCTATTACAGAAACAAAAGGAAAGCAGTTTGTTTTCAAAATATTCTACTGAGGGGTTAGATGGATGCAGGGAAATGCAAATGCGTGTGTAATGAAATGTACCTTTTTCTCTTGTGGATCAGAGGCATGGATAACAAAACAGACATTTACAGTGCACTTGTTAGCTACTATGATGCCATACTTGAAACCTTCCATATTGTCAATTAAAAACTGCCCTCTTGTTCTGGAGCTTATGGAGCAGTGGTTTAGGAACTGAGAATGTCAAGGTACACTTTAGGGGGTAATCAGGGTGACGGAAGCATCCATGCACATCTCACAAGGGAACTGCTCTTGCATTGCTCTTCCTCAATTAAAAGTATTTCCTAACAAACAGGAGAGGTTGAAAAGCACCAGTTACTTACTCGAACTGAATTTCCAATGAAATTCAGGAGGAAGACAAAGCAGAATTGAAATTTCACAGTCCTGCTTTTCCTTAACTAACAAAATGAGCTGCTGTTTGCTAAAATGCTGCTGCTCCCCATTCCCATGCATCCCAGCACTCAGACTGGTACTTAAGGATGCATGTGAAGAGAAGTACAATGAAAGGATAAAACTGCATCAATAAAAGTCTGGCAAAAATGGGAAATGGACAGAGTAAAGATCATATGCAGCTAGAGCAGCATGCAAACTTTCACCTCCCCCACAGAACCCAGACATTCTCTACAGTTTCAATGTATTTTGTCCAACAGGCAAAATTCTTCTTTTGATAGAGGGTAAAGTTTGCTTATTAGGCACCTCTTAAAATGTGAAAGTGATATAGAAAAGATGTTAAAGAGTAAAAGTAACTTACAGAAGGGTGAACTAGCCCCTCTCATTCCTACTTGTTGGAAGTAACTTGTAATGCTGCCTTGTAATCCTAACAAGTGCATTTCAAATAGAAAGGTATATCCTTTTGCACCGTCCCATAGCCATGCTGCCCCCCTGCAGAAAGACTGTCTTTAGTTTGACTCTGAAGCCAGCTGTGAAATTCAGTAACAATGCAGGAAGAAGACTTCATTCCTACCTTGCATCTTCCATTCAGCAGCCCATACTTCATGATGGAAATGAATACGACAGTAGTAAGTATCTGTCAGGTTTATAATGTCCTGGTCACTTCTAAGAGAATAGAGAACTGCACTCCTGGTTTCCTCCCGATCTGTCTCTTGGATGGATATATTGCCTTGTACCCAAGATATATTTGGTGCTGGATAAGTGAGAAAGGCATAGCACTTCAGTTTCCTTTCTGTGTTTGTCTTTTGGTATTCCAGTGCATAAGAAGAAGGAGCTGTAGATGAAAAAAAAATTAAATTCTACTACTTACAAAATAGTTTTTAACTTGAAGAGATTGCTCTTTTGAAATACCATTGGGAAGAATAAATATAGCTGAGAACAAAATTTAATCTGTGTTTGATTTCAGAAGAAACCACAGCTACTTACAATGCCAGGATTTTTACTATTCTGAGAAGCCACATTATGTGTACCAAGTAATTATCCCTTAGAAATCAGGGTGTGGTAGGTTATGAAAACAAGTGCTGCACTAAGTTTTTCCAATCCATGTTACAACATTTCACCAAAGGAAAAAAAATGCTTCATAACATCATCAGGCTCAAAAGGTGCTCTGCTGAGTTGGAGGATTTTGATTCCACGGTAGAAACAACACAAGGAAATCTGTTGGTGCCATCCCATTTGCGGAGGTGCAATCCAAGGGTTTCTGATGTTTTACTGACCTCTTACGTGTAGCAGCACTTTCGCTTCTGTTCGATCTTGGGCTGTTCCCACATAGCAGGTGTAAGAGCCCTCGTCAGTCATGGTCAGGTTACTAAGTTTCAAGGAGGCATTTCCACTGGGGATGTTCTCGTGGAAAAGGTGTGTTCTGAGTCTGTAATGTGGATCTTGTTCTTCCAGCTGATCCTGCTGATGGTAGTAACTGTGCACTTTCACATGCTCTTTGGTCCAGTGAATTACTTCATCATGACCACGTGGGAAATGACAAGGGAGGATGCAATCCTTGGAAAACAGCCCTGTTACTTCTTCCTGTTCTGTAAAACCTAAAGCCCGTAAGTACAAATGAATAAGTTTAATCCAGTCTACAAGTATATTTCTGCTCTTCTTTTATCCCTGACAAAAAAAAAGGCTCTTGTAGGTGTGCCAACTTCTCTTTCATGGCTTTTCTGTCATGGGAGTCCCTTGGGACAGCAAGAGTGTTCATTCAGTTTAATTGAGATTATAACACAGAGCTCTGCTCTTTGAACATCTAATCAGTTTACGTAGAAATTCCAAGTAAGCACCTACATATTCAAATCAGCACACTGCCACCTTACCCCCTGAGCTTCAAATGTGTTTCCACATCTTGAATCACATCTTTTCCACCTTAGACTTTAAAAGCCCTTGAATTGCAGCCTCCTATGTGTTCAAACATTCCCAGTGCCGTGCTGCAATGCCCCACGTTACCAACCACCCTCACACAGTGCCAAGCAGTTGTACCCTCACAGGAAAAAAGACATGGCGCTACAACTGATGGGAAGGACAGAACTTCTTCAAACAGCTTTGCCACAAAAGACAGCATCAAGAAGCTCTGTCCCAGCTCCTTGAGATAATTAAGGTATGCATTCCACAAATTCACACAAGTGGTAGCATCTCATTTCTATCAACATTTAACTTAGGCCTTGCTGGCATACAAGAGCAATTTAAAATTCACCTTTTGAAAAACTGACAGCATTGATGTAGCACTGTCACATCGACCGTCTTGGCCATGGTCAGACAGCACGTTAGGGTGGTAGTGAGTGCCCAGGGACAGCTGCCTTCTCAGACATTCTGATGCCCTGTCCAGCTCATCTGGCAGAACAATCCAAATGACTTTTCCTTAGTCTTCTCAATGCAAAGTCAGCCCATTTGCTGCAAACCACTTTCAGTCTGGACTGAAAAGCAGTGCCTGCTGAGCCGTGGGGCAGAAACATTGTCAGGTAACAGTCTGAGGGCTCAACGTGCCCAATGGCCACAGGCATTCATGCAGCCACCTGACAAAGTCTTTTGCTTCAGAAGTGTTTTACATTACCCAAAATCGATTCTTTACCATTAATAAACAGTGTTTGAATTCATTAATTCTCCTTAATAAAAAGTAGTAATAATGGTCTTCTTTAAAAATTTTCAGCTAGAACCTACCCCAAATTGTAGCACTGATGTGAAATAAAAAGATCACAACAGCTGGTATATTCCGTCCTTTCATTTCTTCATTGGTTCATAGATTCATGTCAAACTGGCAAAATAAAAGCAGGGGAGAAAAATCTGTTTAAATGCAGATCAAAGACCTGCCTATATCATATAATTTCCTTTCTACAACTTGCTAAGGACAATAGACCTTTGTACCTATGTTTTTTATTTGGAACAGACTTGGTCCAGATTTTTTGCCTAAAGTCATTAATTATAGGATCCTATGCACTACATAATGGTGGAGGAACTCTCATAACCTTGTAGCCCCTTGCAGATTGATACTTTATTTTTAACAAATAGAAAGTGGTTATTCTCAGTGTTGTTGCAGGGCTAGGGAATATTAATCTTCATCATTCCTGAAGAGGACATCAAGGAAAACTGATCAAGTAAAATTTGCAAAAGGATGTAAGATGTCCCTTGTCAAGCCTGATTTTCTTTACTTCCTCAAATATGTTTCTGATTACCGCAATATTTGACTTTCTAGGGTGTGAAATTTGACTGCATTTGCAAATATTGCAGATATAGAGAACTTTTCACATTTTTTCACTTTCAAAAGCGTGTGCATGGAAATCTAGGCTAGGAATGCAAAGGAGGAGGAGACTCATCATTTCTTCTCTTTTGACAGATAGCAATGCACTGGAACCTCTCTTGCATAACAGAAAAAAAAATAACGTTACTGTAACTATTACCTGAGTGGAAGAAGAATGCAGTCTTACTTATCCTAAAATACAGCATACCCCAGTGGAGAAATTACCTCATGAATTGAGTAACTTTAAAGACTTTAAAAAGACTTTAAAGGATTTTCCCTAGTCCTTTTTTTCTCCCCAAAAGGCAGCTGTAGGTACCATTTCTAACTAACACAGGACACAGGTCTAGCCAGGCTTGCTAGCCATATCTTTGAATACTATGAATAATTTTGACTGGTGTGTGAGACTGTATTTGTGGTGGATGTGAATCTTAAATCCCAAATATTTTTGAGTATTATTTCTGTTGGAATTCAGGGAATTGGAATTTTTGGAATTTTGAAAAGCTAGCATGGTTGTTTTATGTATTCTCACTATTCTTTTAGGAGAAAAAAAAACCTGAAAAAAACAAAAAAGAACAGAGGCACCAAAACATTAATTCTGAGATAGAACTAGATGCAATGGTAAAATAAACATTTATGATATATAATTTTGTTCCCCATCAGCAACAATTGCCAGTATCTACCTTCTTTACCTCTTGCATTGGCAAGTGGGGTACATCATGTTTTATTGGATTTTTTTCTTATTTACCTATCATTTCCAACTTGATTGGCACAATGCACTGTGCTTGGTGTTTGAATTTCAAAAACTGCAATCAGTGCTGTATTTCCCTTAGTGAGGGATCTGCCATGTTCAACTGGCAGTTGCCTTTCAATGGCAGTGATGCTCTGAGAATAACATGACTCCAGTGGTGCCTCTGTGATGCCTCTGGGGGCTGCAAGGACAGTGCACACTGCCTCCCACCTTCCAGCTGTGCCCAATAACCTTGCTCCAAAATACACAGCTACAACTACTTAGCTGAAAGTTTTCGTGTTCAGCACAAACCTTTGCTTTGGGATCTTCCCATTAAAGAAAAATGTATGCTTGTCTGTAGAAAAATATGAGGAATGTAGGTCCTGGCCAGTCTTTTCAGCAAGTTCTGGGTCTTACAGGAATAAAGTGTGTGTGTATGGTGATAATTAGAGCCACACTGCAAAGTACTGAACAAACATGTTTTTCCTGTTTGTCACAGACGTGGCACAACCAAGAAATCACGTCCTAAGGCATTGCAGTGAAATATCAATATGAAATTATGTATGCAGACAGTGCACAACTATAATTAAGATCACTGCAGTCATGTTAGTTACTGATGCTCTAGTTTTCAGAAGAATTATTTCATACAGAATCACCACAGGCTCAACTGGAAAGCAGCTCAGCCAGGGTTTCTGAGGACAAGGCAAGGTGCTAAAATGCATCTCCAAAGACATACTCAAACAATGGTAGTGGTCATGCTGTATTTGCTTTGGTCACTACAGGAAAAGAACCCGTGCTTTCTTTTTCTTCTGTTAATCAGTGACCAAATATTTCTTCATCTTTGAGCTCTTCATTCAAACTGAAACCTTATCAGAGGTCAGTGTACTTTCCCCTGTGACCTCCTGGAGAGCAGAAATGCATATTGAAATATCCTCCTTTCAAATAAAATTTATTTATTTATTATTACAAAGGATTCTGATTAGTTCCTTTTCAATGCAACTTAACAACACATTTCAAGCATACACATACTTATGAGGACTGCGAAATACCAGAAGATTTTAATTTTTACCAACAAGCAAACAGGAAAAACAAGCATGTAAAATTCTCAAAAACACATGTTGATCACATACTGCTAAAATCTCATACCTGCTACAGTGATACCAGATTTCTGGAATTTCCTCTGAGTCTTCCAAGGATTTCCTGTAGAAAAAGAGAAGCAATTCAGAAAAGTAATTCTCTGCCTCCCCACAATTAAACCCCTACAACTTAAATGCTAACTTCATACTTCAGTTGTTGAGAAATATTCGCAATGGAAGAAAGCTTCCACAATGTCGACGCGTCTCTCTGTTGGTCTTTGCCTCTCTCCGGCTGCACTCTGAGCGCCCCACTCGCGTGGCGCCGGGCTCAAGTAACTAACATCCAAGCTTCGGGCCCGGCTCATTAAGGGAAGCAGCTGTTTCTACAGTGAGATCTACGATTCAACAAACCTTTCCTGTTCTCTTCTCCAGGCTTAAAAAACATTTTCTCTAAACTATTGCTTTTGCCTGGCAAACACAAAGCTACCGCACGCGGTAACAGAGGAAATGAGTGAGTAACACGATGCTTACAGCAGTCAGGATGCCGCTCAGAAACACGCACGAAAACGCTCAGGGGAGCGGCGACAGCGGCGAGTCTCTTTCGGGAGGTAGAGTGCAGGAAGCTGGCACGGGGAGCGAGGTCACATCTCTGCGGGCACAGGAGAGCAAGAACGTAAGGTAAAAGTAATCATGACACTCTTTTCAAAAAGCTGGTCACCTGACACGAGAAGTAGATGCCATGGGCTGCCTTAGGTAATTACTTACTAACAATATTCTAACAGTGATTTATTTTCTCTGGGCAATTCAAGACTTGTGTGTGTCATCTGGTTTCCAGCAGAACAGAAGGACTCAAGTATTTTCGGGAAGAGGGCTTACAAAAAGCCCCAAACAAAATGCAGGAAGAAGTGGCAAGAAGGAGTCTCCCCTCAAAGACCTTGGCTGGTGCTAGGAGTACACAGGTGAGGTGTGTCTTGCACTCACAGAGTCATTTCGGCTGGAAAAGACCTCTGAAATCATCGAGTCCAGCCTCTGACTGATGAACTTCTCTAGAATTAGACCAACACCCAGTCGTTTCTTTAACACTTTCAGGGATGGCGACGTCCTGGGTACCTCACTGCAATGCTTGAGAAACCCCTTCAGAGAGGAAATTCCCCCCAACAGCCAACCTAAACGTCCCCTGGCGCAGCGGGAGGGTATGTGCTCTCGTCCTGTTGCTAGTTAACTGGGAGAATAGAACTTCCTTTCAAGGAGTTGTAAAGAGAGGTAAGATCTTTCCTGAGCGGCTCCTCATGGGAGCTGCACTTCAGACCCTTCGCTAGCTCCGTCGCCCTTCTCTGGACACGCTCCAGCACCTCAAAGTCTGTCTGGCAGTGGGGTGTCCAGAGCTGGACACAGCACCCGAGGTGCCTCACCAGCGACAAGCACATTCTCGGGAGACCTTCCCACCCGCCGCCTCCCCCTCCCCGCCCCGCGGCTCTTCCAGCCGGCACCCGCGGCTCACGCTGCAGCTCTCGGCTGCCGGGACCCACCTTTCCGCGCATCCGACTGCGGAGCGCCGCGCCTCAGCCCGCGAGCTACGGCCACCACCCGCTCCGGACCTGCCCGGAGCGAGCTGTTCCGCAGCCTGTCTTCGGCCAGGGAGAGCAGTTTAAGAGCTGACGAGCTCCCCTAAACTTTTCTCACCAGCTGAAAACTGCGGTCCGCGCCGGCTGGCCGTGAGCCCTCCGGGGGCGGCGCAAGTCCGGCCCGCCCCCGTGGCCGTCATTGCCAGTAAAGATGGCGGAAGGCGCTGCCCGGCGCGGGGAGTGGGAGCGGAGCGAGGAGGGCCCGGCGGAGCGCGGCCCCGGCGCGGCTTTCCACATGTTCGTGCTCATGGAGGACCTGCTGGACAAGCTGAAGCTGCTGAGCTACGAGGAGGAGGCGCTGCGGCGCCACAACATGCGGCCTCTCTCCAGGTGCTGCTGGTGGCCGCGGGCGGGCGCGGCGGGCTGGAATCCCTGCGGGCCCTCGGAGCCTGGCGAAGGAAGGCAGGGCCCGCGTGGCAGGATGCCTGGCTCAAGGGAAAACCAAGCCAGTCGCAAAGCTTCTCGTGTGAGCTGGAAGCTTTCAAAAGGCGAGGCCTCGCAAAAGGCTGAGATGCTGTAACAGTCCCTTGAGCTTCCCTGCCCCCGACAGGTACTGGATATTGCGTGCCAGGATACCTGTGCAAAAAAAGAATTCTACCTATTCCGCAGAAAACGGTTCTGCCTAAATTCTAATTTGTTTTATGTAACTCTAACTGTCTTGAATTCAGAATAGCTGTTCTTGGGGTATGTGTGTTTTTTGACCCTTGACCCTTTACAAAAAGGGTCTTAGATCCATTATTGTTAAGTCTGAGGTTTCATATCCAGTATATATTTGTTTCATATCTAATGTTTTTTATGTCTTTTTTTAAAATTATGGTGGGAGACAGGAAGCCTAAGAAACAGGACCAATGTGCTCCCAACATCCACCTTCCCAAATAACTTTTAAACCCCTCTGTCAATTTCAGCCAGGCTCTACAGCAGGGTGGAGAATTAAGGGTTACAGAACTAAGCTTTTTATAAGCAACAGTATGGTAAGGGAATCCAGGTTACTCCCTTTTTGGGAAGGAGGCTCAAGTATGAGCACAGGGGCTATAAATTGGTTCTAGCCTGCTGTTGAACCATTGGAATGTTTGGAGCAGGGCAGCAAACCTTTGTGTACCTTAGTGAGTAGCTGTGTAGGTAAAAGGAAGCATTTCCAGAAGTTCCCTGTATCCAGCGTGCGTGTAATTTATACTTTGGGGCAATAACTGACTGTGGTCTGGTTTTATGGACTGCAGTTTTGTTAGGACCATATATTTGAATTTGATGTGATCCAAATCATACCCGGTTTTCATTGCTCTCCAAAGCAACCCAAAGCACAGTAGGTAAGGACAGGTGGAAGGATCACTTCAAAACATGCTCCTGATCCGAGCTGAATTTGCAGAATAACATCCTCTTGCATCTCTTGAGGAAAGTGGGAACGGGAATTTGATTTGGGGAACGTGGTGTCTGGTGTTGACTAATAATTTACTCAAACCCGGAAATAAGGAAGCTGGGTGTAGAAAACTTGGTCTGCTGTGGTTACATGTGAAACTAGGCATCCTGACTTTAGTTCGGATGGGTTGTTCATTGAGAAAACTGGGTAAAGAAAGGGCTCTGTAGCCTGTGCTTACCTCTAATGCTGTAAGAGCTCCAGAAGCTCACAATATGTGCCACTTGTCCCCTTTTTAAACAGGCACTACTTTGCGCTGCCCACCAATCCTGGTGAGCAGTTCTTCATGTTCTGCACGCTGGCTGCCTGGCTGATCAGCAAAGCAGGCCGTCCCTTCGAGCAGCCGCAGGAGTACGACGACCCCAACGCCGTGATTTCAAACGTGCTCTCGGAGCTGCGGTCCTTTGTGAGTGTCACACGGGCCCTCTGCCCCCGTGCGTTGCAAACACCTGCATTCCCTTCAGAAGTAACAGCAGTCACCCACTGCTATCCTGCTGGGTCTGGTCCCAAGGACTGGACAGATTTTTCCTGGCTGTAAGTTTGTACTGTGTTACTTAGTTGATCGGAAGTTTACGTACGCTGTACCTACTAGCTAATTTTTTTGGCACTACAAAAAATGGTCTTATAAATGATTCCAGTTAGTTTTGTTCTACAGTCTGTAAAATGAATTAAACCAGGCTTACCTTTTGTAGTGCCACATATGTTGCTCATTTATAACAGCATAATTTTCAGAGATTTTATCCTGAAGGTTTACACAGTTTGTGATCCCGCTCCTGCCAAAGTCAATGACTTAATTTGTAGTGTAGAAAGTGGTTTATAATAGTGTTCATATTTTCTTCTTTTTTCCTTTTTTTTTTTTTTT